>VWZV01014971.1:0-431326 GCA_013397155.1 Irena cyanogastra
GGCCGCGCCCCGCCGGGCTCAGCCCGGGCCGCGCCCGGGGCCGGCGGGAGAGGCGGCTGTGCCGGGACCGCTCCTGCGGGGGTGCTGCTTCCTTCTCCCGCCCTCCTTTCTGCCTCCCGCTTTTCCTCTTTTTTTAGCGGCGCTTGGTCTTCTCCTTCCTCTCTTCTCGTCTTCTTCTCTCCTCCCTTTCTCTCTCCCGACTCTGGAGATTGCTCGAGGATCGCGCCGAGCCCTGCGTGCGTTCGCGCTCACTCCGTGGCTGTGATTCTTCCTGCAGAAGCGCGGGGGGAGAGCAGCCTTTTTCTGCGGCGTGCTGGAAGCCAGGCGCCTCGGTTTTCTGCCTCTGAAATTCGCATCCGCGGTTCTTTCAGTCCTCGCCTACGGAGAAGGCAGTTCTTGGGCGGTTTGGTGCAGGAGTGAGTGAAGGAAGGCATTGTTTGTGCTCCCAGGGCCAGAATTTGTAGGGCTGGGGTGGTCCGAGCCAGGGGTGTTCTCATGCATAGTGCTTAAAGGATGGTGAGAGCGTGGTGAGATGACACGGCTGAAATTCAGGCAGTTGGTCTGCAGTAGGCATAATCCAGGGATGCAGGGATTGAAAATTTTGAAGCTAAATGTGGCTCACGTAATTTCCAGTTCGAGCCCTTTTCCTGAGGAAGGGGGTATGCACGAGAGCATGGTGCTGGGAGCTGAATGGAACGTCGTGGTTTTTTTTCCTTTTTGTGTTTCACGAGGATGTTCTGTAAATATATTCTATGGGGGAGCATCTTGAACTCAGTATCTTCAAGGAGGGACCGTTTCTCCTTGTTGCCCTGACTATTTGGGTTAAATAGGTACGTTACTGGAAAATAGCAGTATTTCCAACAGAAGGAACGGGGCTGTAATTTTTCATAATTTTATTTCTTGTGCAACGGGGCACATGGCCTACTTGGTGTCTCATCTTAAAGAGCTCTGCTCAGACAAGAAACTGCTTTTGAAGGGGCAGGAAACAGGACATGATCTCATTTGTCCATGTATGAGAAACAAAAGGATTGTCCTTAAATAGTGACTGCCAGGAGCTCTGTGTGCCTGTCAGGGGTTTTTTTTAATTCTGTAGTCTAGGGAATTTTGCTTCTGCGTTAATTTTGTGGTGTTTTGGTGCGATTCTGCAGCCATTTTCTTGAGAATAAAGAATCTCAAAGTTTTGGGAGTTGTTTGAACTGGATGAAGGTTTAGTGGAAAGATGATTTGATGATGTGGGCTTGAGATGTCACTCTTTAAACTGAAGTGAGAGCTTGGTTCTCTCTTAAGCCACTGCTTGGAGACCAAGATTGAGGCTCTGTCTGCCCCCTCAAGCTCTGCCTTGCTGTGTGGATGTGCTTGTATGAAGTTCTTGGCTTTTGTAGATAATAGCCCATGAAATATGTATAACTCAATGTACAGTTGCTTCTGTGAGTCTTGGTAATATAAATATTGTGTGTCTTGGCAGTTTAGTAGCAGTTTATAATATCTTTGCTCTCATTTAGACTTTGCATAATGGGAGCCCTGGTTTTTTGTAGAGCAGAACAGTTATATCAGTCTCCAGTTTTATCTTGGGCTCCTGGTCCAGTGCTGCAGATTTATGGGATGCACCTTCCACAGGTTGTGTTTCCCTAGGGAAAGGGAAGCAGGCCCCTGAGCAAGGGGGAGATGATGCAATTCCAGAGGGATTCCTGTGTGGATTTGGGCTGTCTGAATGAGTGCTGGGTGGCAATGAAGAGAGAGAATGGAAGTCAAAGCAGGATTCTGTTCTGTGGGGCTGACTTCAGCCAGGTGTCCTGCAGGACTGGGAATTTCTGTGTTCCAGACTGATTTCCAGGCTAAGGAGCAGCGGGGATGTGAGAGTGCAGAGAGGGTAGAATAAATACCATATAAGGGGTGGTGTGGATAAAACAAGGAGATAAAAATCTTGTAGAAGAGTTCAAGCCTTGCACAGTGTGCTCTTGCAGAGGAGTAAACCCTTGTGTAGTGGATTGGCGATGTGAGAGAAGGAAAAGCCCTTCTCTTCCTTCATCTTCAGAGGCTCCTGCAGTAGTGGAGGGTTTGAGGGGGAAAAATTCCATCACATGGAAATGCAGCACCTTCCCACTAGCTGAGGATGGATGTTGGGCTTGTAATGACAACACTGCTGGTGGTGTTTTACTGGTAGAACCAGTTCATCTTCTGCAGGAAATTTTTCCTTTGCTCTGCTTCATGCTCTCATTGTTTTTTGGGTTTGAGTTTTACAAAACCCAGTAGAAGCTTACGGGTGAAAGTAGTGTAAAAATAAAAGCTGAAATTCATGTGAGGACGTGGGAGAAAAATACTGAGTATTGGTGAAATAAAAATGGAGTGCACAGGAGTCTTAAAATGCGTCAAAAGCAGAGGAAGATGAAGTCCTAATAAAAATCAGATGAAGACAGCTTTTATGTCTATGAAGAACAGGCTAACAGAAATAGACTGTTTTTATTACAAATACCTCAGCCATTACATAACATTCTAAGTAAATGCTAACGAGCTCGTCTGTTACAGATTGCAAACACACTGTAAAGGGAGAAACTGTTTAACATTCACATTGTTCGTGGTTTAAATTATCTGACACTGTCTTGATTAACGGGAAAATTAGAGTGCAGAATCAGCCTTACATGTCTTCAGTCTGAAGGATGATGGTGATAAATTTTAACTGATGTTTATTTGAAAATAATGTGGGCTTCATTTTCAGGGTCTTCCAGCATCAGAGACAGGAATGGCTGCACTTAATGTTCAGCTATAACAAATGCACAAGTACTGCCTGAAGAACTGGGGCACAACCAGTCCTGGGTAACTGAGAGAAGAGGGGTCTCTTAAATACCAATTTAATCAACGTGCAGCTGATTCCTAAGTGAAATGGCAGCCTTACTGGGATTTTACCTCGTTGGGCTATAAATTGTAGTTTGACAATGACTGGCTGCCCGTTTTTTGCTGCACTGCCTGCTTAAGTTAGCAAATCAAACTTTCTGTGCTTAGAAAAGCAGCCTTTTTCAGGCCGTCGTCATGAAATCGTATAAACCATTACACCTTGGTTTAAAATTCCTATTTTGTAAGTATGTGACTGTTGCTAGATTTTATTGTTTATAAATTTTAACTTACAGTTTCAATCTACAGTCATAATTTTAAGGAATGTTTGCAGGAGTAATGATTTAAGATGTACTTAAAATGTTCTGAACCTTCAGCTAGGGTAGAAGTGTGAAGCAACATTTGCTTTTTGTTAGAGAAGCCAATAATTTCCTCCCAGTTAAAGACCTGATACTGCTTTAGGACTTCGGTTTCAAATTCCCTAGATAGTCCATTGAAGGATCTCAGTCTTAATATTGATGAATTGATGCTTTCATTTTGAAAAAAATAAGTACTGATTTACACGGCTTGTTTTTTAGTCATGTTTAGGACAGTCTGTGCTTTGTATAGGTGCACAGCAGAAGTCCTTTAATGAAAAGGAACAAGAACATTTTTCCTTGACAATGCAAATAAGAAATAGGTATTTTAGCAAGAAAAGCTTGCCTTTGGCTTGTGGCATTTCTAAGTGGTTGCTTTGCTGGAGTCACCTTGGTTAAGAGATGTTTTTCACGCCACATATGAAGCCACCAGCATGGACACAGCTTTGTAGGACACACAGGGCTTTGGATAACAAAAAGTTCTTTGATAAATATTTTGATAATGTGTTGAGCCTGAATTATTTACTGCATCTTGAAAGCAGAGTGTCAAGGGACGTGTGGGTTGTTTTTTGTTTTTTTTCTGAGCAGAATAAACAGAGAAGCAAGAGCAAGTGAAGATGTTAAACCTTGTCTGCAGCCATTTGGCAGATGCAAGTTAACTTCCATGGAAAATGGATTCTGTAGTGCTGAGAGACAGATGCATAAAGCTGCCTATGCTGATAAGGCTTTTTAAATTTAGCTTCTCATCTTCTTTTTTTCCCTTTTTTTGTGGTCAGACCCAGTCTAAAGCAGAGGTCTGAAGTTGACCCTTACTGTAATTAACTGGTGTTGTCCAGAGCTATTGTCAGTGTGGTGTTGGCAGCTGTATCTCTTCTATGCTGAGCATTCCTCAGTGAACAAGATGTGTCCGTTCCAAGAACTGAGTGAGTCACAGGGAAAAGCATGTAACCAGAGATCCAGAGGATAATGGGCAGCAGGTAGAAGAGACTGTGAGTGGCTGTGAACTCTCTCCAAGCTGGACCAGACCAAGGAGTGCAAAATTCTACCACCTTTATATGCATTGGAGTGAGATTTTTTTACTGGTGCTGTCAGTGTGTCACAAGCTGGAGCATTTGGCAACCCTGGCCCTCACTTATCACAGTGAGAGTATCTCAAAAACCTTCAAAATACGCTGTAACAGCTCTTTAATACAGAGAAGAAATTACATTTATTTCTGATGTGCATGTGTCAGGTTAGGAATGTGACAGGAGTAATGGGCAGCAAAGAATTTGGGCAAGGTGGGAAGATGTGAACATGGTGACGTGTAGCTTAAGTCATTACATAACTGATTAGAGTAACTGTTTGGAATTTTTTTTTTGTCATGGTGAGGTTGTACAAGACTCTACAAAACTGTTCAGTAGGTTCCTACTGTTGAGTGCTTTTATCTTCAGGTTGAACCCTTCAACAGTAAAAATAACCTTCAGAAGATGAACAGAAAAGAATTGGGCGGAAAAAGTGTAGCAAAGAGGGGATTAATTTTGGCATGTGTGTTCTGAAGAAGAGTGGAAATCCTTAAGGATGTGGCCCTAGAGTGGTTCTTGTGCTCTGTCAAAATATTCTGTAGGAGCTCATGAACAGAGGAGCTTGCCTGAACATTATTTCAAAGCAAATTCTAACAAATTTCCAAAATAAAGCTCCCTTAAATGTAATTATTTCTTGTTTAAGGATTAACTTATGAATAGGGGCTTTGGAAAAACAAGTTGTGTATAAAAATTTCTACTTACTTGCAATTGAGGTCAGGGATACTTTAAAGATACAGAAAAGCATCTGCTCGACATTGTTCCTGGGGAAGAACACTGAAAAAAGATGTCACTGCCTCTGTGAAAAAATATTAATTATTTCAGTGGGGCTTGGAAATTGTGATAAAGGAGCAGGAAATGGAAGTTTTGAAGGAGATTCCTTGAGTTACTCCCAGAAAAGGAGTGGTTTAACTTTTTTTCTCCTAGTCTGTCCTGCTCTCTTCCACTGTCAAAGTCTACATGGGGTGGGTGGGAAGGGTTGAAAATGTGCCACCAGCTCAGCGAGAGTTTGTAATAAAGTGCCTTTGCTTTTTGGGATTTGTAATTGAGAGGCTTTTGCAGTAGGTATTGAAGTGAAAGGGAAAGTTGAAACAGTGGAATGATGGGCATTGGATGTAAATGGGTACAGCTTCTGTTCATCTGTTGGGAATCTGGTCTTTTTTCATGTACTTATTGATTTTCTTTCACCAGCTTCCTAACAGGAAGTGTTTTGCACCAGCTTATCAATGGGACCGACTTCAGGAGTCGACTCCTGCTCAGCTCAGCTGTTCCTGGTAACTTCCCCCAGGCAACACCTGCAGAGGAGCAGACTCACTCACCACAGAGCAGAGTTGTGAGGCTGCTGCTGTAGCCCCACTGTGAATTTGTCTTTTGTCCCCCTTTTCTCGGCCTGACACAGCAGCCGCTGCTCAGGATGCCACCAAGGAGGGCACTCCCCGCATCGCTTGGTCTGTGTGTGGGGAGAAGGACTTTGCTGATATTTTTGCCTTTCCAGGCTTCTGCTGGATGATGTGGTTCAGTTGAGCAAGAAACAAAGTGGTGCTTGTGACAGTCCGCTGAGTGTGTTTGTAATTTTTTATGGGATTGTTTGTGATCCTAACCATTAACAGATGCCTTTGCAGAGAGCTGCTGTGCTCTGGATATACTGATCTAAATTAGCTATTAAGAAGCTTGGTGAACAGTTGTAATTTTTTCAGTTAAAAGTCTTTCTGACAGGTAAGACAGGTCATGGTAGTCTCCTGTATTTGGAGAAAAGTGCTGCCTACCAGGCTGCTGTTTGAATCCTGCACTTTGAGAGCAGGTACACAGCTTGTTTCTGCAACCATTGGCCTTAATTTATTCCTTTATCTTGTGCTCGATAGGCAACGATTCAGTTTTGTGAGCTTTGAAGTTTTCTCATTCTTCCAAATAATGGAAGTTTCTTTAATAAATGGTTTTGCATATCTTAAAAATAAGTCTCATTTGGCATCTGCAAGTTGAAAAGCTAATTGGGCGAAAGCACTCACATTGTTCTGTTCCCAGAAATAATGAGAATGCTTATCATTATGATGCTCTCTTTAATTCTATAGAAACTGTTTGGGGTTTTTTTCCTGGCTCTGGCTTTCTTCCAGAACTTCAAAACTCCTGCCTCAATTAAAAATTTACGATTTATGAAAGTTTTTTAACCAGCTGCATGAAACTGGAAAATCAAAAATCTATCTTGCAAAAAATTTGGTTAATGCTTGGTGTCAAAGAAATCAGAAAAGAATTGTAAAGACATTGTCAGGCTAAAGAAGAAATAAAATAGCCTGCTAAAATAGCCTGCTCTAAAAGTGACCTGCAGAGAAATCTGGGATGTTAGGTTTTCAGAAAATAATGGATTTTTAGGTGCAACATGTTTGGTAATCTGCTGAAACATCTAAATTGTAATTTGTGTCTGAGGATGGTCAGCACATGGCCAGAGCAGCTGTATTGGGTTGGTGCATTGGCTTTGTCCAGTTTGGTTCTGGCTTAGGTGGGACGCTCACTGTCAGTCTCTGTACTGGAATGTCTTGAAAAATCCTTTCTGGCAAAGAAATAATTTGAAAAGGGCTGATACTTGAAGGAATGCTTCTAGTACAGGCATTGGTAGTTAACTCCTCATTTGCACTTGAGCTGTGGTTGTGTTCAGTTTCTCTGCCCTGGTCTGGTTCGTGCAGCGCGAATGAGAAAATGAACGGGACACTTGCAATACCTGTGCTGTATTTACCTGGTCACTGTATTCCACTGTGGTGTTCCCATCAGTTCGGAGTCTTTGTGGCCTCTGGAAGCTTTTTTTCCATGTGTCAGCAATAAGGTTTGTTTTGCATTGCTGCCTTGCTGTGCCTCAGCCCGACTTGGGAATTGCTCTGAAAAGACCTGGACAATCTGATGGTCGTTAGTGTTGGAATCTGCAGCAGACATGTGGAGAACTCTTTCGTAAACGTGGTTCCACATCACCTCCATCAGCAGTGGGAAGCTCTCTGGGACAAATGCAGCCTTACAAACTGACTGTACAGACAGAATAAGATATGCTGGAGTGTTGAGGCTGGACCATTCCACTAGAGGGGAATGCTGAACCCAGGGTGCAGTTGGCACATCCAAGGTTTCTGATCCTCATGACTTTGTGGTGCCTGTGCAGTCAAGTTCACAACTTCAGCCTTTAAGTCCCTTCTCTTTGGTATTTGATTGTATGCAAATTCCATCGGTCTGTTAGCCTAAGGAATTAATTCCTCATGTTGCAGAGAAGTTTGAAAAAAATTAACGAAGTAAATTTTCTAAATTCAGAAACCAAAGTAAAATCACTTCTATCTAGATCTTTCAAGCCGCTCTTTTTTTTTTTTTTTTTTTTTTTGCTAAGGACTTGAGCCTTAAGGCTGACTCTGGACATCATGTATTTCACTTCTTCAAGGTACTTGACCACCAGAGTGGGATTTCTGCAGGAGTCTTACTTGCTTAAAAGTGCTGCTGCTTGAGGTGGCAGATGTTGGACTTTCAGTTCAGAAAAGTAGAAGAGCTTTTGTTAAAACTCTCTGGTGATACTTGTACCATTTTTCATTATCTTACCTCTGGAAATTCAAGGAATTACCAGACACAAAATTTACTGAAGGGAGTTTCTTAATTTGACCTTGTTTCATACTCCACTTTGAAAATCAGTATTTTTTGAAATCAATTTCTATTTTAATTGTAAAGTTATCATTAAAATACAAATAGCAGTATTTAATTTTAAGGCTAAAGCAGATGGGGTATTATATCTTCTGCATCTGCTGTAGTTGAGAACTGAATGAAATTTTTAGGGAGGAACTCTTTAATTTCAGCATTTTGTTTTCACATTAGCTGTATTTATGCTTGAGTGCATCTCTGAATTATCTCCTTAGCTCCTTGTAAAAGGCAGAAGTAAATATTAGAGGTGTCTTGATAAACAGCTTCCCTTATTCATTAAAAAGCTGAAGACCAAACTTGGGCCATGGGTGTGAAACATGGAAGAAAGAGACAAACATTGAAGCATTGAATTCCTGGATAACTGCATTGTTCTAGGTAATATTGAGATAGTATTTGTGAGGATACTGAACAGCTTTATTTGATGCTCTGAATATAAACATGGGAAAAAATTCTACTAAATGAAATTAAAACTTCTTTATTTCCCCCCAGAGTTCTTAAATAGCTGCACTGGCATCATTTCTGCCTGTGAGGGGAGGGGATGGGACCAGAATCTCTCAGTTACCTGAGGTCACCTAAAAAGGAGAAGATTTCATAAGCAGAAATAGAAATACCAGAAATTATCTTAGCTGAAAAAAAGCAGCTGTGTGACACATGAAAATACTCAGTTAGTTTTTGGCTGTTTTATTGCCAGTGTGAGTTTAACCTGTCTGTGGCTTTTTAATCCCTTGTTATGTGGACACATTTAAGTCATGCTGATTCTGATTGATCCTACTGATCAAGCTTCTTTTGTCAGGGCTGTTCCACAGGAATATGACTTCTGTGAATAGAGACAAGTTTGAGATTTGCTGTACTTTGATCTGTGGAGTTTTTAATTATTTTTTTCTTAAGTTCTCAAGGAAAAAAAAGTAATAGAACTGACAGATTTTTTTTTTCTGCAGTATGCATCCTAAAAGTTTGGTTAGTGCCATGTTAGTCTTTAAATGCTCCTAACAAAAATTCCCTGAGCTGTTGTGGTTTGTTGCTGGTTTTCCTGTTGGAAATCCAGGGTTTAAGTGGTGAGTATTTCTCCCAAAAAATGGGTTCAACAAGCTGCCTTGCAGGCTTTCTGAGGCAGCAGATTTGCTAGCTCTGTAGATGCTGGTTCAAAGCAACATGCTTTGTGGTGAAAGTAGTTTCTGAGTGGACTTTTTTTTTGTGGGTGGCTAATTTGGGTTGTTTTTCATTGCTTAGCTTAGTAGCTCTATTTAGAGTGTTGTTGGATGTCTGTTAGAATTGATGCAGACATATTTGTGGATGCCCGTTTCTGGCATCTATAAACTCCATTTTTATAGATGCATCTGTGGGGATAATGCCTTAAAATGGCTGTCTTTTGTCATGGTGTGTTTTCCACCTGACATAGTCAGTTTTGGTGCTGTTTTGGAAAGACTTTCTTAGGCTTTAAAGAGGAGCTATTTGAAGAATGATTGAACTAGTAAAGCCTGCTTTGCTGCAGCTTTGTCTCAGGATAGAGTGTCTTGGTTCTGAAACTAATTTTGATTTTTTTTTTTCCATTTAGTGGCTGTTAACTCCTCTGTAGATTGTGCCCATCCTGCAGTTCTCCCACTGAGGTGATGGGTACAGAAGAAATGGTGATTAAAGGCTTTTCTTGTCCTACTTGGCTGCCAATCTCCATGGATTTTATACAGTCCATGCTATCAGTGCTTTTTGTACCCTCTTTCAAGCTGTGCTGGAAACCAGTGAGCCCAAAATCTAGAGATGGGAGAGTGTATTAGTGAGACTGTCTAAGGAAATAAGACCTGTGTAGGTCTTGTTCAAGAATGAATTGTACTGAGATCTACCCAAGAATTCCTTAAAGATTTGAAGAGCTTCTCTTCTTGTAGATCATGGAGCTGTGATGGAGGTTCATGGAAAAAAAGCTTGGATTCCCCAAAGTTTTCCTGCAATTTTCAGCCTGCTTAGCAGCAATCTACTTGATAATGAACCTTGCTGCAAGTGGCTCTTGGAGGGAAGGGAAATCCTGTTTTGAGAGGCTTTATTAGATACTTAGATTTGACAGAGACTTCTTTGCTACCTGTTACCAGAGGTTCTCCAAGCTGGTTTTTGTGTTATTAAGCTGATAGTGCTGAAGTTCTTAAGAATTCTTAATAGTGGGATAAATGGCCAGAACTTCAGTGTATTTATTTTGTTGTTATGTTTTTGTAAATAGAAATTGGGCTAAAAATGTTGGTCCCAGAGTTGAAAGTATAAGGCCATCAAGAAGAGATTGTTGATGTGCATTGTTGATGAACATCCATGTCAGAGAAGTCAGGATGTTTAATTGTTATTCTGTTTTTTATTTGTGTGCAACCTTCCCTATACAAAACCACATCCAAATTCCATGTATTCAGTAATTGCACAGTATTTTGGAGTGTCCTTTTAAAATAATAGGATTCCTTGGGAACGGGTTACAGAAAGCACAAAAAAGGCTTTCTTGGGTTCCAAGTACTTTATCTCCAGTGTTCTCTGTTTCTTTGTTTTAAGTTGGCGTTCTGTTTCTGTAATTGATTTAAATTGGTCTCTTTTCTGAAGATCTCACAGTTGTTTTTCAAAAATTAGTATCTAGCTGGAGATTATGCTTAGATTTTACAGTAGTAGGCAGTTTCCTCAGTTCTAGAATCTAAATATGCCAGACTTACAGTTGAAATGAAAACTTTGAAATTTTTAATGGCACATTTTTGTGTGCAGTGAATTTTTTTTTTGAAATTACTAACACTGATTTGGGACCATCTGTCTCTGAAACCAATGGAATATGTGGTAATTTTTTTTTTTTTTAATAGTTGTGTTTGATTCCTGGATTTAGCAGAACCACATTGTTCAGTGTCCCAGAAAGAAAGCTATTCTTAGTAAAGTGAAGTTATGGCTGGATACAAATAACAGATTTGTATATGATGGTTTTTACCCTTTAACTACTTTTAGTGTGCTTAAAATAGTGTGTGGAAATTCTTCCTGGATTGGTTTCTGTTTTGAGAGAGGTGCTAATGTGTCCCAGTTATGAATAAACTTTCATGTAGTGTTTTTTGTGATGTTTCCCACTTCACAGATGGGCATTTGAGGCACTGAGAGTTCAGATCTTCAGCTGGTTTGAGTCTTGAGTGATGCTCTTTGCCTTAAGTCATTCCAGTGCATCTTTCTCCAAATGTGGCCAAAAGGCAGCTCTTGGAGTAGAGGTGACAGGAACTAGATATCTTTGCTGCATTGAATAGGAATTGTGAGAATGATTCCAGTATTTTAAATGTTTTAAGACTTCAAAATCCTGGGAAACTGCTGTACAGGTTGCCTATTCTGATTGAGTGCTTGTAGGCTAAAGAGGTGTGGGAGAGGGGGTTAAGATGGAAGGGCTGTATTAAAGCTAACTGTAATACTGCTGAAGAAGTCTCCTGACATGTTGCACTAAAAATCAGACCATTTTTTGTCTAGGTAGGAGTTTAAAAATGCAGTGTGTAAAATATTGATCAAGAGAGTTTGTCATCTGGTCTGACAAGAATTTAGGAGTTAAGTTGTTAAATGTTTTATACTGCTTACCTCTCAGTCCTCCAAAGTGACCTCAAAATATGTAATATTTTTTACCTTAAGTAAAACTTTTTTCTGAAGCAGAGGTGACACCTTTTTGAGCTGCAGTTGGCCCTAATGGAACAGTATGCAAAGCTTACAGGAGTAATAAATTGTATCATTAAATTATAAACAAGTCATATAGGTGAGTTCTAAAATGATCAGGAGAGCTAGGAATTTAGTGGAATATGTGGGATGTGTGTGGGGTTTTGTTTGCTGGGATTTTACTGTTAAAAATATGTTTTTGCAGTCTGGAATCTACTGCATTCAGTTTGTTCTTGTACAGCTCTAAATCTCTTAAGAGAGCACAAGTAAATGTTCCTTAACAAAGACCAGGATATTTAGAATTTGTGGCAGCTACTTTGTGTGCTATTTTCTGTACACAAGCTTCTGAGTTCCTTGCAGGGTCTAAAAAAGTCGACCAGTTGGAGTCTGAAAAAGTAGTCTGGTACAGAAAATACAGTAATAATTTTTACCCTGAAGTTTTCAAGCCACAGTGAAGTTCAGTTAACTTACTTGATAACATTGCAGAGCAGCTGGAAGGTAAACGTTTGCTCCAGAGTTTTGGGAGCATTGTGCTCTCTGTAGTTGTGCGTAATAGTAACTAATCATTCAGAATGAACAGCTGACTTGCTTAAATTTCTTAATGGTGCAGTGAACCTTGCCGAGTGCCATTATGGCTTGTGCTGTTCCTGTCCTTCTGGTGGCTGTCACGGTGCTTCCTTAGCTGGGAAAGTGCTTCTGACATTTTGTTTGTGTTCTCAGGGCTGCACACAGCCTGAACCTAGTGCACAGCAGCACTTCACTTGTAAGAACTTGACTAATAATAACAAAATATGGAAATGTTGGGCAGATTGGGAATCACCCGGGGCAGAGAGTGCTTGCCAGTGTCCTGTGTTGAAACACCTCAGGTGTTCTATACAGAGGGAGTGATCCCAGTGCTCAGGTATAGGATTGTAGCACACACAAGTGAAGTTTGGATGAAAAGTCAGAGGTCTTGGAGCTGGTAGTTTCACATGGCTCAAAGTCATGCAGCTGTCTCTTCATAACTGTTGTCAGATGGCACTGAGTGCTTGTTTAATGTGTGACTCGGCAGGATGTTTGTTGAAGGCCACATGGGCTCTTCAGAGTGAAGATGTGTCATCCCTGGCTTGAGTACCTGGTCTAAAGTCTAATTTTGTAAGAATATCTTCTTTGGCCACCAATATCAGGTCTAAATGTACTTAAATATATATATATTATATAATTGTTGAATATATTGACCTGCCTAATTGAAATTATTTATTTTGTGCAAGTCAGATTACTGAGGAATGTTCAGTTTTAATCATTGTAAAACAGTTTATTTTTCTTTGTTGTGTAAGTTGGAAAAACTTGTCAAACAGTATGAATTTTAATAGTTTAAAAGGCTTAGAGCTCAGTTGTAGTGAGCAGCCTAATTTTCTAAATTGAACATAAAAAGGAGTATTGGGGGAATGTGTTCATCCTCCTCTGTTCTTGAAGCTGTTGAACGTTCTAGAAAGAGCAGTTGTTACAAGGAAGTCCTGTCCCAAGTATGAAATCTGTACTGCTCTGTGATGAAGAGTGTTGTGATTAAGATTTTCCATGTTTCATCTCTACCAGAGGTGCAGGCTTTGGAAAAGTATGACAAAAGATTATCTTAAACCACCCTCAAACTGCTTTCTGCTCTGTATGTATCTGTTAGGGCTTTGCTGCTGTTGACAGTTTTGGGGTAAAAAAATTACCCATGTCATCTCTTTTTTTTATTTGTTTGTTTTGTTTGCCAGTTCCTCCATTATTCACCATTGTGAAGCTACTTCTTGTTTACAAACTCCTTGGCTGGGTTGAGTCTTGGGCCAAAAATGTAACACTCTGGATGAGCTGTTTGCATTTGAAAGAACATGTGAGCATAGTGACTGTAGTGTATGACTTACACAGTTATAGGCTGACCTGAAAGCAGGTTTGCCACCTTGTGCTCCTGGCAGTCACTGCCCAGGACCTTCTCTGATGCCGCAGGATGATTGGGGTGGGCTCTTTATCATAAATACATGATTTAGAGTCCAGCCACAGACTTGACTGCTAGACTATCCCTCGTCTGTCCAGAAAAACTACACTGAGGCTGCAAGGCTTCACTGGAAGCCAAAGCTCAGTACTCGAATATCTTTACAGGAAAAAACCCACCCAGTCTGAAACGTGAATTAACACAAGCTTATCTTTGGAGTTACCAGCTGAGCAGATTTCAAGCAACCATTCACTCTTCAGGCTGCCCGAATACTTACTTGCAATTCAACATGTCAAGCTTTGCCCATCAGTATTATTCATGGCCAGACTACTGCTTTCAGCCTGGCTGAGGCCTGAATCCAGGCAGACTCGTTTATCAGGCTGAGTCTAGATCAGTCATGAGGCTCTGCATTGGCCTTTTCCTCTATAAGGAGATCCAGTTTATCATCAGGTGTTCTGTGAAAGAACCTGACAGACTCCGTCCCTTTGACTCTTCTGTTCCTCTCTGTTCCCAGCCTCGTATTTATGATAAAGAGCCCACCACAATCACCCTGGGGCATCAGAGAAGGTCCTGGGCAGTGACTGCCAGGAGCACAAGGTGGCAAACCTGCTTTCAGGTCAGCCTATAACTGTGTAAGTCATACACTACAGTCGCTACGCTCACACGTTCTTTCAAGTGCAAACAGCTCACCCAGAGTTCTGATTCTCAGCCCGAGTCTGTTTTGCTTGGTGGGCTGGGTCCACCCTGCTCCCGTCCTGCATTTTTGGATGACACATAGAATAACTGTTGGTGTAACACTTGCTGTTGAAATAGCCAAATGCTGACTAATCTGGAAGAAGAATCTGGGACTTGCTGTCATATTCTGAGGGGAGAATATATTTCTTGGCCATGTATGTAGCCCCATACAAGGCTGGAGATTGTCCCCTTTGCAGCAGTCTTCATGAATTGTAACAGAATAGCTTCTGGCCCAAGTTATGCTGAAGCTGAGCCATCCCAAGGTTATTTACCATCTCAATTTCTTTCCAATCATGGCTTATAAATTGAGGTAGAAGGCAGAGGAGGATGGGAATGTTATCATACCTATATAAATTAAATTTCCATCGTCTTTTGACATTGCTAAATGTCTGTCATGACCAAGTAAGTACTTTGTTCTTTAGACTGCTTGTCCTTGCAGACTCTTCTTAATCCATGAGCACCTTGCATGTGCATCACTTTCCCTTTGAAGCTCTGCTGCTCTGCGTTTGACATGGGAGTTTGATCACTGAAGGATTTGAGCAGGATGTATTGCTTCTTGCTTGTCTGCCTTGCCTGGCTTCATTTTTTAGAATGAAACACAAGTGTTTGAACATATATAACTTCTGGAATTTATATAGAAATAGAGAAAAAAATGTTGTTGTAAAGAAGGTAGCAGGATTTTTGACTGCAAAGAGAAATCAGTATAATAATTTTCTGTTTGAGTGAATGCTCACTTGTGTTCCTGCCTGGTGATGAGCAGCAACCCTGCAAGTTCCTTCCAAGAACTTCTACAGAAGTATCACAGTTAATTACTGGATTCTTTTTCTCAAGGCCTGTTATTCTGGGGAAGGAGGGAGGAGAGGAATGACCTGCTCCAAGAGCCCTGTAATTTACTGCTCCAGGAAGAATCGTGTGACTTCGTTTTAGGAATTCGCACTCTCCCCATCTGAGCATACTGTATTCTGGTTTTGACAAACAGTTCTTACTCTGTACATCTAGTGTCTCTGGCTGCTCTGTTCATGATGGTTTTAACTGGGGAGAAGAGAAGCAAATTCCAGAAATACTGTACTGTGGTAACTGTTAATTGTGTCTCAGTACTTGGCTTTGGGAGTGAGTGAGGTCATTGAGCTTCCCCAGTGGGGAAGGAGCTGCTGGTAGAAATTCTGCTGGTGTTTGAGGGGTTTAGGATTGGGTTTTTATTATTCATGTTCTAGTGAAATCATGGATGGTATTTACCACTTTACCAGTGTTTGATGTTAATTAAATGCTGACCTTCCTGATTTTGTGACAGTCATATTGAAGAGATAGAAATACTTCAAAATTCCTGGTGTTACGTAAGGATAAGATTTCTGGAGTTAACGCATTCCTTGGCATCCTGCAGAATGTTTAAATGAAACAGTGCTAATAGTTTTAAATATGCTGTCCACTTCTGCCCTGTGAACTCTGACTTAAGTCTTGGCTCCTCTTCAAATTGCTTTACTTTTCTGTTGTTTTTCTTTACAGGCAGATTTTGAGGAGTGAACGGAAGGTACCAGACTCGATGAGTTTCCAGCGAAATGTCGGAAAAGTCAGGCCAGAGTACAAAAGCAAAGGATGGAAAAACAAAGTATGCAACACTCAGTCTGTTTAATACTTACAAGGGAAAGTCACTGGAAACTCAGAAAACCACAGGTGAGTAAGCTTTCTTTGGAGCTGCATTCTTTCAGTTTCATCATTACTCCAGTGCTAATTAAGAGTGCAGAGTATATGAGCACTTAACCACAGCATGGTTTTTCATAACTGCTTGGTGCAGCAGTGAAGTGAAGGGTTGTGGAAGGCAGCATTCATTAGAGTTTCTGCTTAGCTGTAAACAGTAGTGTCAGTTCAGAGAGACAGCATTTGCAGTCCAGTAGGAAGTAGAATGTGGGTAAATAAAAACGTGCCATTCCCCAGCTGTGCATTTTACTGCATTAACATTTGCCATGCTGGAAGCGTTTAATTAAGGAAAGGGCAATGCTCACTTCCAGCTCTGGCACTTTGATTTTTTTACAGACACTGGATAAAACTTAACACTGGTATCTCAAATAAGGTGACTGAGCCTGCTTTTTCATGAATCATTGAATGGAGAACCGGGGGAAAGGATGTTCTGAAGGTTTTCAACTTGACAAAGTTGCCTAAATTGTTTGTAAAAGAGAAAAAGTGTGCCCAAGCTTGTTGAAGGTTGCCACAATATTGCTTTTAAAGGTTGAAACCGTGCACTTTGTTGTGATACAGCTTACCCAGGGCAGTAACTTGTGCTTGTTCCCTGAGTTGGTTACTTGGTAGGTTGAATGTCCTGTGGGGTGCGTTAGCTTTGCACTTGTGGTCTGGAGTAAGTACAATTTGTAGGTGTGTTTTTGCAAGGGCAGCATCTGCCAGCTGAAGTTTGCAGCAATAAAGAAATGGGCTAGACCCATAGGGGTATTCCTGGACTCATCAATGTACATTAAGCTCCAAAAGAGCAATAGAATAATGCTTGACATTAGCATCATGTTGTAAATGGCTTCTTTAGCTTTCTGTCACTGAATGTTGTGTATAAAGGTGGGGCCGTGTATCCTTTTTAATATCTGGAATAGGCTAACCATAATGACTCACCACTCAAAAAGTACTTACATTTTCCCAAACCAAGTGTTTTCAATTCCCTTTTTTAAATATTAAATTCTGAAGCATTTTAAATTTTTAATTCTTAACACTCTTAAATTTTTCTGACTTTCCTACAAAACGTTTTTATGTAGCTGTGCCTAAACAGAGTTGTTAACTTGCACTTTCTGTTCTGGCACGCAGTTGCCGCACGCCATGGATTGCAGAGTCTTGGAAAAGTTGCTATTTCCAGGAGGATGCCTCCCCCAGCTAATCTGCCCAGCCTGAAAGCAGAGAACAAAGGCAACGACCCCAATGTGAACATTGTGCCTAAGGATGGCACAGGATGGGCTTCAAAACAAGAGCAGCACGAAGAAGAGAAGTAAGTGAACGCTGAGCTCTGCCTTTGTTTGTGCGGCTATTTATCTCAGGTTTGCCCAAAACTTGGGATTGGCAGGACCTGGGAAGAAATTTGCTACACTGGAGTGTCCTTGACATAGCTACCAGAGAGGAAATAGCACCACTGTTAATTTCTATGAGGAAGAATCTTGCTAGTAGAAGGATAGTTAAAGAAAAAAACCTTGCACAAAAAAACCCTCCTCACATTTAAGTTGAAAATGGTCTGCTTATAAATTCCATATGAGAGGAAGAATATTTCCTTGGACATGTAGGTTTTGATGTCTGCTTACAGGAAATACTACAGCATGCTTCTGTAAGATCAGTGTCATCACCTTAAATAAAATTCTCTTGAAACCCCAAGGTGCACAGCAGGAAAATTAGAGAATAGCTTGCAAGTTCATGAGAGTATGCAAAAATCCGCTTAATTGTGCTTGTTCTGATGTGTGGCAGAGAAAACTCAAAAATATTGGTTTGCATATGTTTGTTTAAATTACTGATTTATTTTCCTAATGGCTCTTAGTATTTGCACTTTAATTTTTTTTTGCTAGAATGCCATAATTTCTACAGACTTTGAAAATTTTTTATCTTAAGGTCTACACTATTGTTCCAGACTCCTCCAATATGTGATATAAACAAGACAGAAGTTCTGGCAATATTGATGCACTGTTGTATACCTTGTATGATACAAATTTCCCATGCTCAGTGCAGTTTCATGCACTAGATTCGTTTCACACTTGTACAGCTAAAGAAAATAGAATGAAAGGATCATAGAATATGCTGAGTTGGGAGAGACCCATCAGGGTCATTGGGTCCAACTCCTGGTCCTGCACAGGAAGAAACTAAATAGAAACTGAAATTTTTCACTTTCTAATTGGAAAGTATTTTAAAGCAGTTCTTTTTTGCCATGTAAGCTTAAAATAGGATGTGATTCTCACTGCATCAGTAGAAGCAAGGTTTAATTTTCGTATGAATTGTTCTGAAAACACTGGAATTTAGGGGCAGTGGTTGTATATTCCTAGTGCTTGTGAAAGCAAAAGATGAGGTTTAAAGGTTTCTTTCCTCATCTTTTTTTCATTTTATTTTTCTTTGTATCTGTTCCTACATTTAAATACCAATTTTTGATAGCTCTCTAAAAAGCTGTTAGATTTCAGGGATATAGTTTTGTGTTTAGCCTTTTATTTTAAACTTTTGAAATTACAGAGGCACAGTTTCCTGCCCTTAGTTTTGTTTGGTATTTTAACAACTTCTCCCTGTATTTCAAGGTCACTTACACTTCGCCCTTTAAATCTGTTGAGCTGGTTGCTTGTTTGGCTAAAACAGGCCTTTGCATGGCCATGTGATACCAGTAGTTGATGTTCTGTTTACAAACAAATAAGTAGCTTATCTGCAGTTGGAAGCTGTTTGTATTTTTGTATGTATTACTCTGATAAAGGCCTCAGAATCCACATAGAAGTAAAACTAGTGAGGCAGAGATTTGTTCTCAGGAACAGGTGTGTATGCCCAGGCCATGAGGAAATTCTCCTAGATTTGGACCATCTGATGTGTTTGCCCAAATCTTAAGATAATTTGACTACTGCTGTGTTTGTGATATTTCAGTGTGCTTGAAATGCTGCAGTTTACATGTGAAGTGTTTTATTGTTCCTCTCAAAAGTGTTGCAGATAAAGATTACATCTTGATAACAGCTTGCTTTAGTTTAATGCATTTTCTCTTGTATCGTTGCACTGGAGTTCACATGAATGTGTTATTCCCTGTAATTATGAAAATTAATTACTACTTTCTGGAGTCGTCAGTCATTTTGTGGGTATTGCCTCAGTATCTTTCCTGGCTAGTGCAGGCTGTTGTGTATTGATTTGATTAAATCAGCTGAGTTCTTTCACTCATCCATATTTGCAGGGCAGTGCTTAGATAACTAAAATTCTAAATGAGCTTGTATTTGAAACAGGAGAAATGCAAGTAGTAGTTTCTTTAACAATTTTGTTCGTTGTCTTGCTTGTGTCACAAAGTTCGGCCATGTAAGTCATAAATTTCCCAAAACCTGCTTAGAAAATGTGCAGCTGTAAGAAAATGCTAGTGAAAAACAGAAAAAAATGAAAATTGTGTTTTGTTATCCCTATGAGAAGCTTGTGTGTTTCTGCCCAGCAGTTTTTGATGGTATTTGCTTCTCTGTCAGTTCTGGGAGTCCTGTGTAATGCTTTGTGTTGATCACTGCAAACCCCTAATGGAACTGATTTCTTAGTGGTAGTCCTCAGAAGGATCACTTTAGGATCTACTTGAAGCATTTACAGTTGTTTCTTGTCAGTTAAGTGACATGATACCACACTGCTCCTCTCTTCACTGGTGTAATAAAGTGATTCTAGACTACAGGATTTGCCCCACAGTTCCTGTTTTATCCACAGTTCCTACTAAGGAGCTGGAGGATTAGTCTTAGTTGGTTTTAGACACTAATGTTTTGAGTCTTAAGTTGCCTGACTATGCAGATTTCAGAAATAGCCTTTATTGAAAGAAGTTGAACAATATGACTGAATCTGCAGACTAGAAAGGGCTTGTGTCTGGGTTTTTTACACTGAACAAAAGAAGTGCTTGTGCTTCTTCATTACTAAGATGGTGGGACTGAGCCTATTTCTTAAAACTTAAGGTTCTGGGCTCCAGTTCATGGTAGCCATAGAGTTTTTTGTGATATCTTTAGCTTTCCTTATCAGTTCCTTTTATTTAGGAATTCATGACATGTATTTGCCTTCTTTCTCTCAGTTCATGGTGGTCTTGAAATGCTTTCTTTTGTTAACTCCCAAGGCAAGAGAACGTTAATCCAAATTATTCCCTTTGATGGTTGTAGCCGGATTGTTTTTTTTGATTGTCCAATATGCTTCTTTAAAAGCTGTAATTCAGTTCATGCCTGGCTGCATTTTCTGCCCAGCCATTTTCATTCATTCCGCTCCTCTTTGGGAAATGGAATCTTGAAATAACTAGCTAATTTATTCAATTTTTTAACTGTTACTATAACAACTCCTTTTATGTAAGAAAACGCCTTTTCCGAGGAAAAATAGTTATTGGTTCTTCAGCTGCACAGCTCCCTTATTTTATTCCCTTGTTTGCAAGTAGCCATCCTGACAGTCTTACTCTGTGCTCACCCTGCTGTATTCACAAGTGCTTTTCCTCTTAATTCCAGACAGCCAGACGTGCCGCAGACACAGCCAAAACCTGCTGTTCCTGCTCCTCCAGAGGCAGCTCCTGTTGCCAAATCTTGGGCCAACACCAAGCCAGGAGGACAAGACGGTGAGTGCTGCTCAGGGGTGGAGGGGTTCTGCGCTGGATACCAGGCTGGGACTGTGCTGGGAGAGACCCCCACACTCAGCAGTCCTTTGATGCTTGGCCAGGCCAGTTGGGACTGGGGAAAGTTGTTGAAGCAACATTCCAGGCTGGGAAATGAGCCCATCCCCAGTCACTGGATTTATCAGCAGGTCTGACTGACTTTTATAAGGTTAGTGTAGTCGCCTCTTTTGAATTGACAGGGAAGTGGTGGTGGCAGCATAAAATCTTCAATGTGGCTGTGGTGAGAAGGGTAAATCACAGTTCTTATAATACAAACAATTTTGGCATTGAGAAGGAGAGATGTAAACAGTTGGTGGTCATTCTCATCATAGTTTTGGATCATTTTGTGCAAAGTGCGTGTAGTTTTGCTTCTGTTTAAACATGTGAAACAGCAGTACTTTTCCCTTCATTTTATAAATTCCTTGGTTATTTTAGTATCAAAGTGATAGTGTTTAAGTAGTTTTCTTCCTGGGAAAAGCATTAATAAAGGTGTGTTTTGAGGGTTATTTAACATAATTGGATGAAAGGATGGAAAATTGTTTCCATCAGTGTGACTCCTAGCTTGGATGTTTTCATTACAGATGTAAATTCAGAACTAAATCTTCAGCAGATTTTTTGAAAGGCTTATAGAGTGAGAGATTACTTAAAATTCCTCTGTCTCCATTGTGATAAATAACCTGCAGCATGTTCTATTCCTTAAGTTTGAGACTTGTGAGCTTTCTGTGGCTTTAAAATGGAGTTCAGGCTTTCCAGTTGAAGAATTGAGATCTTAAAATAGTAAAATATTAATAGCCTGGAGGTAATTTCTTAGATATTATATGAAGTTCATTAACATCACATATCTAATGATTTAAGCCTTTTTTTTGCACTGAGAAATATAAGTTCCAATTCTAGATTCTCCATTTCTTGCTGCTTAATGTTCAGTGTTTTGCTGTCAAATATAGAAACTTTTCTCCTTTAAGCTTTTATAGGATTTCTGTTGAATTAAAAAAAAAAAAAAGAATGAACACTGATGCAAAGTGATCTGCATAGCAGCCTTCCTGCAGAAGCTGATAAGATCATCTCCATGACACAGGAAATAGTGATTTGGCTCAGTAGCTTCCAAATGCATTTAGCTAATTATTTCATAGTTTCCATGGCAGCTCACGTGCCAAGCCCAGATGGCACCCTCATTTCATTCAATTAATGCAGCACCGGGTTTGCAGTTTCAAGAAGCAGTGCTGGATGTGAATTGGCAGCAGCTGCTTGCTGGCCTGGGTTTGAAACCCAGGATCCACCTGTTGTGCTTCTGCTTTCCTGAGCTGCAATTGGCTCTCAGAACTTGCAATTTCTCCAGCTGCCTTGTGAGTGTTCCAGCAGTCACTCCAGCCTCGTGCTCTTGTAGAACTTGAGTGAGGCAAGGCTAAACCTTTCTCTGATCCTCTTGGAGGCCATGAAGAAGGGAAAGACTTATGAAATGTAACAGCAGCATGTATTTTTCAGCTCATGCTTCAGCTAAAATTTGGAGTAAATTACCAAAAAATCTTTGAATTTTTTAACTTCATTCTGAACTGCTGGTTGCCAGTCTGGTGTTTTCAGATTTGTAGCTTAAACACAGTCAAGGAGATCTCTGGTGCTGTTACTTTGCCATTAAAATGTTGTTCACTGTGTAGGCTTGAGCAGAAAGCATATTTCCAGATTCATAACTCATAAATGTTGCGTGCCACAGGATCTCAGAAGGGGCTCCCTTTCCTGGCAGGTCATCTAGTTGATGGGACTGGTTTTCTTTCCCATTGAGTAAGTCATTGCATGGAGCTGCTTGGGAACGGCAACAGTCCAGTGTCCTTTAAGAAAAAAACAAATTAATGTGGTGTGTAGTATGTGAAGTCAGAGTGAAAATTGGAAGAGTTCAAGGAAATTTGTAGACACAGGGATAAATACTGGTATTTGCTGACATGCCTTTACACAGCACAGAGTAAGGAATTTATCCTGTGTTTAACTCTTTAAAAAACCAACCGAATGAAAGCCCACTGGGATCCCTGCATTTTATCTTTGTGAATGATTTTTTCAGAGACTGCAGAGAACAGAAGTTTTTCTAGTTGTTTAAAAAAAGCCCATCTTCGGGGTTGGGGGGTTTTGGACACTGTATGTTCAGATCCTTGTTTGTGAGTTTGCCCTCTCCCATGTAGCCTAATACCATGTCCCTTACAGTAGTCAGTAGTAGAGGCAGGTACAGGAACAGGCTGTTGTTCAGGCTGTTGGAATAGAAATCTGCACTCAGTCAGATTATTGGTGATTTGGCAGAGGAATGCTGCTGATCTAATAGGTCACTATACATTATGTGTCTGCAGGGGAAATTGATGCAAAGCAGATGCCAACAAAACCTAACAAGGAAGACAACCTATCTATGTGCCTTCCATACTATGTACAACAGAAGTCTTAAATTCCGATCTTGAGTATGATGTGAAGGGTTTTAGAAATCAAAGAATGTTGTTCTGGTATTTTTCTCATAGTGTAAAAGCTGTGGCCTTTTAAAGTCCTGGAGATTTCTTACTAGAACAATAATTAATCATAAACGTGTTTGCAGTTACATAGTCGCCCATTCTTGGGTCGACTATAGTTTTAGAGTGAAAAGAAGGAAATCTTTGTCTGGAAGGAGTGGGGAAAAGTGTTTACAGAGCTGAGGAACTCCGGGTACTCCCTGGATTAAGTCTTTTGCCATTATCCATTGTTGCTCTCTAGTATTTCTGGACTTTTTGCAGCCTCAACAGCTGTCATAGTTGGTCCAGTAAATTTAATAACTTTGGAACCCTTTATATTACCAGTAAATGACTGTGGCTAGAACATTTAATGTTTAACTTCTTTCTTTTAAAGCTTTAATGTTCACTTCTAAAGGATGATCAGGCTTGTGTTGCTTTCTGAACTGTTTTGACTGCAGCAAGTTGTGACTCTGTGAATATCTTGCTGTGTAGGTCCACCTATTCCAATCAATAGTTATTTCCAGCAAGAATTCCCCAGTCTGCCGGCAGCTGGGGATCAGGAAAAGTCAGGCAAAGATAAGGATGCATCTGAAGATGGATCAGGAGCCAACCTACGACCACAGAGTAAGTGTGAGCTACAAATTGTTCTGAAATTGGTTTGTGTGGAACTTACTGCTCATGCCCTGTACAAAAGAAATTGATGAATATGTTGTTTCAATCAGCACACTCCTACATGGAAGAAGTGGATATTTGGGGCTTCATTCTGCTTTTCCGTGTTCCTGGTGTGTGGAAAACAGTGTGTTTAATCCTATCACTTCCCATTTTCCCAGTCTACTCAGTACTGTAGTTGTGCTCTGAGGAACATTTGTTAGTTGCACAATACTGGCATTTTCTTACTTCAGCTGCTGATGTCACAGCAGGTGAGATACCTCTTTAAAGAACTCTCCTAGAATTAACTAATTACACAAATGGTGGTCAGAGCTGGCCTTAAGTCATTAGTACTCCTAAGAGTGGACCCTGAAAATTCCTGAAGAGGAAGTTTAGTTTACAGGATGCCAGAAGAGTGGGCTGTGCCTTTAAAGGCATTGGCATCTTCAGCTCCTGGATGCAGTGCTTTGACCAGCTGGATCTGTTTCAGCAGTGGGGGATTAGATCTGGTGAAAACAACTGTAACAGTGCTGGGTTTACATCTCTCAGGAAGGAAATGTGTATTTCTTCCCCAGATCCCTTTAATGGGAAGGTATTTGGGACTATGCTTGTTACCAGTGGAAAGCAAGGTTCCTTTCTCCCTCAAAAGTTTGGGTTTTGGTGAGGTTGGATAGACTAGAGGTCCTGTCCTGTGCCAGTGATAGGCACTTTAGAGGGCTCTCAGGGAATCTGTAACTCCTTTCCTTGTTAGAGGTCTTGATTTTCCTTGATTTGTTTGTCAGGTCCTGCAGACCAAGGCCATGTCTTGTCTTGATTTTGATCTAAAGAATAAATTGTCAGGAAATGGGAAAGATGTCCAGCACCAAATGAGAGCAGCTACGTGTCTGTTCAGCCTCCTGCAGGCAGTTACAGTTTTGGTCGGCACTGTACGTGCTATATTAAGCCCTTCTTTCCTGTCTGACAGCAGAAAGCTAAATGAACTTGGCAAGTAGTCAGTCCCCCTTTAGCAGCTGTGCTTCCCAGCAAAGATAAGTGCGAGAACTGTAATGGATACTTAGGAGCAGAGTTTAACACTGCTTAAAAATTTGTGTCCCTAAAGGAACATCATTTACAGCATGTGGCTCTGAATTTTTGTTCATCTCCATTGATCTGAGCACTGCTGCTAAGTTTACCCTGGAGGGTTTTTTGTCTTAACCCGTGCTCTGAAGGCAGAAACTCCTATAAGAATGGAGTGCCTGGCACAAATGATAAGTCATTAAAATACTTGACTTTTCCTGGATGATTTGGTAGACATTCACACCAGAAGTACAGCCCTTACCACTTCTATTCCGTCCTTATCAGCAGAGATGCAAACCAGACTATACCTGTCTTCACTTGGACACATACCTGTGCATTACCTTCCTTCTGAGCTGCTTGAGAATTTCCTGGTAGGCCTTTGCTGCTTAGGAACCTTGATCTTTGCCTTGACAGCATCTTCACACTGAGTCAACAGTGGCCCACTTAGCACAGCTAAATCTGTTTTCTTTCTTGTGCCATAATCAGTATCCTTCCAAAATTGCGCTGTGTTTTGGAAGGTAGAATGGGGCAACTAGAGCACTCCATAAATTTAGCTCTGACCCTTCAGGAACACACCTGGTGGACCTAGGGCTGAAGAGGATCAGGAAGCAGCTTCTGTTGATTCTCGAGTGGCCATTGCTTGTTTCAGTAGCAGATAGGAACATGTGTCTGCTGTGTCGCCCAGGACTGCGTGGGAACAGCATGTTCTTCACCATCCCTGGCTGGAAATCTGCAATTTAAAGTCTATTTCTGGCTCTTCTTATGCTGATTCTGTCCATGCAGATGCTACTAGTGGGAGAGATGGGGGTAATAAGAACAACTCTCCTGGTTCTCCAACAGATCAAGAAGCTAAGGCTCTGGGACAAGAAGATGGCAGCGCTACACCAGCAGAACAAAATGATGGCCAGAAGGCAGGAGACAAGAGGGATGTGCGGTTGCCACAGATCCCTCAGCCCAAGCTGAATGGCCAGCAGCAGCCACCTGTCTCATCCCAGTACAGAGCAATGATGCCTCCTTATGTGAGTGATGGTTGCATGAACTGTTTTTAAGCAGCAGGGATTGGTTTTTGGCTAGTAGGATTTTCTTAGGCCCCTTTTTCTCCCCTCCGTGGATTTCTTATCAGTTCTGCTGGGAAGGACAGGGTTGAAACCCAGTGCATCACAGGATGTGGCTACCTGTTGCTACATGGAGTTTGAACTTGTCAGGAGTTAACACTTTCAGTCACTTCCCCTTAGGGACTTGAAGTCACCCACTTGTGATATTAAGCAAACTGTCTTGAGTGAAGAGTCTCGCTTTATTTCCATTACTTCCTTTGATGGTCTCAGTGTACTTAATGCAGTGATACTTTGAATGAGTGATTCCTGTTTTTAATTCCTTTTTAGATGTTTAATCAGTATCCCAGAATGGCATATCCTCCTTCCATGCAAGGTCCAACAAGATTTCCTAATTCTGAGCCTAGCAGGTAAGAAACCTAAAAATGGTTGTGGTGTTTGTCTGGGTATGGATTCTGTGACTTAACTTAAAAAAAAGAAATCATTTGCGCTGAGTATCTGGACGGTAATTATACATTGCGTAAGAACTGACACTGGTCGGTCTCCCAAGTTTTGCTCGTGTGGAACAGTGTCATGGGGTGTCTGGAGTTAGAGAGCTCTACTGGAGAACTTGAGGCAGTTCTGCATATTACAGGGATGTTGATTGTGAAGAGCAGGACTCACTTGCAGGAACATATTTGAAACTTAAACCAGTATTTTGCCCATGAAAGGACTTTTCCATTGTTACAGTGAAAGTAGTCAATTCCTGGTTGTCAGCTTTGATGCTTTCCAATTAAAATTGAGCTCTAATGCACTATAAAACTAATTTTCCACTTTTCTGTGTGTTTTTCTATAGTGGAGGATAGTTGTGCACATGGAAGAGTAATTATTTGAATTCTGGTAGTCACACGTGTGGATGAGAGTTCATTGTGCTTGAAACAACAGTGCTGTATATTTTAAATAATGGTCATACAAGTTGACCTTTTCTCATTTTGTCATTTGTAGATAAGTAGTGACAGTGGTTTTTGTTTCTCTCATTTTTTAGAGGCCCAAGGGGAAGAGGCCCACCCTCATGGTGCTCAGAACCTATTGAACGCCCATCCATTCTTAGTGCTAGTGAACTCAAAGAGCTTGATAAATTTGATAATCTAGATGCTGAGGCTGATGAAGGCTGGGCAGGTAAGAACACCAGATTAATGGTCTGTTATTTGTATGCTGAATGCTTCTGAAAGGTTAACTGAACTTTTGTTTGTGTGTTAGGTGCTCAGAGTGAAGTGGATTACACTGAACAGTTGAATTTCAGTGATGATGATGAGCAAGGAAGCAGTCAGAAAGAGAAAGAAAGTGGGTGAGTTGGTGTTGCCAATTAGGTGGGAAATGTCACTTAACTAGATTTTGGAAAGATTAAGTGAAATGAGTGGAAGTACTCATTCCAGTAGCACTTAATTCCAGTAATTTAATACTGTATTCAATTGCATAACTGCCTGCAGACTCCAGTCAGCGGGTGTGGAGTAGAAATTATCCTACTGAGGCTAGGAGATAAATCACCAAATACCTGTGTGGAGTATGCATTCTGTTTTTCTTATTTCCTTGCACATAGTGATGAACAAACACCATCAAAAGATTCCCAGAGTCCTGATGGCCAGAAGGAAACCGAAGAACAGACAAATGCCAAGTCTACCACTCAGGTTTCCACAGCAGCAGCCAAAGGTTCTTACAGCAAAAGCTCTCAGCTTGATCAGGTTTGTGTGCTCTTCTCTTCAGCTTGTGTGGCAGCAGCCTTGTCAGGAGAGCTCCGACTCAGGTGTCTTTCCAAACTGTCAGGTGAATTAAGGTTATGAACATGAGGGAAGGCATTAGCTGCTGAAAGCATTATCTGAGCTGTGCTAACTGATCAGGTGCTGCTCAGACAACTTAGCTGCCTCTGGTCACAGCACAAAAATAGCATGGCTTTATGTAGTGTGTCCTGCCCCACACCCCTGAGGGGTGAGAGCCTTGCATCAGGCGCTGCAACAGGCTCAGTACTCTTGTGTGTCCATCCCTGGAACTGAATGAAGCCATGGTGGTGTTTATCAGATTTTCCAGTGGGTAAATAGCCCACACATTTTTGCAAGTGTGGGGATTTTTTTTTAGTATCATGGTCCACTTTCTGCTGTGCAGCTTAGCTGTGAGTTCACTTCTCGCACTAGTGGATTTTATACAGACCATGTAGAATTCATCAACTCAAGCCATTTTTTACTTCCTCTAGTAGAGGAAGATTGCCATCCACCTCAATTTATGCCTGCTACAGACCTATTTCCCCCCACCCCCAAACCCAGGAAAAGCTGCTGTTGGTTTTGAAAAGTTCCCAGAAAGTATTTTCTCTTGACACCAGTAATAATGAAGATGGGAAACCTGGGAATGGTTTTACTTGCACTTTCTCTCTGTATTAAAGATCACACTGTTCTTAAAGGTTTGATGCTACGTTGAATCTAAGGAAAAATGGTACAGGAACATAAACTTAAATTGTTCAGCTCTCAGTACATAAAAGTGAAAATGTTTTTGCCCTTGTTTCACATGCAGATTTGTGTTGAATGCATATGCCTTATTAGGTGTAGTACCTTAGTGCAGTAGAAAACAGTAAATCTAAAATTTTTCAGCTTGGCTGTGGCTAGAAGCTGCTTAACCATGGTACTGTGTTTGACCCAACAGGATCGAGGTCCACCACAGCCTTCTATACATGAAAGAGGTGGTCCTGCTCTTCCTCCAAAATCTATTCTACCACCGGTAAGAAAGATTAGAATTGTCCTTATTTCCTTGAGTTAAATTCTTTAATGCTTTGCTGGAGGGATTTAGACTAAGAAGAGTAAAAATATGCTTCACATAATGGTAAACCTTTCCTTTAACAAGTAAAATGATCGTAGTGCCTGGGCCTGGTAGGAGTGGGACCCCAACACAGCTGTGCTGCAATTGTGTAAAGGTGCCCTGTCTTGTCAGTGCCATGTGAAATGCACAGGAATTTCAAGAGCTTTTAGTTATCCAGCCCCACTTGGAGCTGGAGAGGACAGGAGCATGGGAACAGTGCTGGAGGGGTGGCTGCCAAGACAGATGAGGAGGTAGAGTCCCAAATGAAATGTGAACTAAAATCTCACTTATCCTGAGCTACCTTGAAATTCCTTGGCTCCTTGAGGGACTTTTGCCTGAGATTTAGAGCAGCCTGCAACCAAATCTAAAATATGTTTGTGATCTTTGCTGTCACTTTGCCTTGATGATGATGGGGAGGAGAGCAGATGTGAGCCCAAGTGATTCTCTACCTCTCCTTTCTGAGCTCAGGTTGTGAGAGTCTGAACCAGATCAGGAAGGTGGGGGCTGACTTTTTCTTCCAAGTCTTGCTTTAAAGATGCCATGCAGATATACGTGTGTTGACAAATAGTTAAATGTAGTGTTTTCAGCTGGCTGCTTATGTAACATGTGTTCAACCTGACTGATTTTCTTCTTGCAGCACCCTCCTCCTCCTGATCGCCAGATGGGAAGGCAGGGACCCTTTCCCCCTAAACCAGTACCAGATGAAGATGAAATTTGGAAGCAGAGGAGAAGGCAGCAGTCAGAGATATCAGCTGCGGTGGAGCGAGCCCGTAAGCGGCGAGAAGAGGAAGAGAGGAGAATGGAAGAGCAGCGAAAAGCAGCTTGTGCTGAAAAGCTCAAACGGTTAAACGAGAAATTCGGCTGCATGACAAAACCCTCCCGGGAAGACCCTCTGAAAGAGAGAGAAAGGGAGAGGGAAAGAGAGAGAGAGAGGGAGAGAGAACGGGAGCGGGAGAGGGAAAAGGAGAGGGAGCGGGAGAGGGAGCGAGAAAAAGAGAAGGAGAAGGAAAAGGAGAAAGAGAGGGAAAGGGAGAAGGAAAAGGAAAAAGAAGAAAAAGAAAAACTAGAGAAGGCAAAAGAACAAGAAGTGGAGAAAGAGAAAGAAAAAGAGGTGGAGAAAGAAGAGAAGGAGAATGAGAAAGAGAAAGAAGAGGAGAAACCAGCACATGAGGTTCCTGAGCCTGTAGAACCTGTGGCAACACCTGTAGTAGAAAAACAAGAAAGTGAAACCAAGAATAACAAGGAAGAAAAAGGTATGCTTGCACACAGGTAGGAGTTGTCCTTAAAGCTGAGTCACAGAGCATAGCTGTTGTCTAGAAGTCTCATTTGCATACCTAATTAACCAAGTGCATCTAGACCAGTTATTTTCCTGGCGCATTACAGCTGATAACTGTCCTTTGAGCTAAGCCTGTTTGCCTAGCTCATCAAAAGATTAGGGAAAAAAAATGCCTTCTGTGATTCAGGCTGGACTTTGAGGAATACAGAAAGAAAAGCAGGCTTTCTTCTCTTCCTGCAGAAGGGTCAGCCACCCATGGTGTTTAAAAAGCAGTACAAATTATTTTGGCTATTCTGTAATTTCAGCAAGCCTAGAGAAGTAGACACAAAGGGCACCTCTTTAAATGTGGTGCATTTTTTGTACTGAAACTTGAATGCCACAAGAAAACTATTAGACTATGCTTGGTAAGGTTATATTATATTTAAGTGAATAAAGTTGATTGTAAAACCAAACCTTAGTTAATGAAAAAAGTTGATCCAAATGCAGTATGGTGTCATTGATACAGTACTTCTTAAATCATATAATAGCTGCAACCTAAATGCCAGTGGTTGATTTCCCAATGTATCTAAGTTTCAAAAAACAGAGGTGTATTAACAACAGTTGTTCTGTTTTGAGGGGTTGTCCTTGACTTTTTGTGCCTTTACTGGTTTTGGAAGCTGAAGTTAGAGAAGGCAGACATTTGAAAACATTCTTCAGCTGAAATTCTGGTAAAATTGTCAGTTTTAAGATTGACTGTTTGTCTCACATAGGTGGGGGTTTTGTTGTTTGTTTGTTGGGTTTTTTTCCAGAAGATCAAGCAGTCTTTACTCGACAAGACAGTGGTCGGAATGAGAAAGAGGTTTCGCAGGTGACTCATGAGAATGAGCCAGACTCAGGATCCCAACCTCGTCCTGCTGTTTCGTCAGGCTATTCTAAGCAATTCCAGAAGTCATTACCACCAAGATTTCAGAGGCAGCAGGTAAGAAACCAGTTCATTAAAAGAAGGCTCATGTAAAGAATGCTGTATTCTGCCTCATTCTGAAGAAGGTGACCACAGGAGTTTCAGAAATCCTGGGTTTTTGCCTTCCAACTTCTAGAAAATCTTACTGGCAGGAATTGCTCTGCCTGAAACACTTCTTGTCACTTGCAAGGTCTGTAAGCAAGCTGAAGGCAAGAGAGGTTTTAAAACTGGCCCACACTGGCATTGCCCTGGCCTTGCCTGTGAAACCTGAAGTCTGATGATTGATTATTTCTGCAGTTTTTCCTAAAAGAGTGTGACACTCACAGTTGAATTTGGGTGCTGTGATCTGAGGAGCACTTTGCATTAATGACATGCATGAGTATAGGTTGGTTTGTGTCTCAGCTGCACACCAGTTAAGCTGTAGCTGTTGTAACTTGTCCAGTCTGGTTTTCTCCCTTTTCTCCTACATAATCCTGATGCATGTTTACAATTAACTTTCAGAATACTTGCTGTCCTGGTGATAATTGTACTTGTTCTTTCCAAGGGTTGTTAGAGCTGTGCTCAAGTCTTCATCTTATCAAAAAGTCCTGTAATACTGATTTTTGATCTGCAGGAGCAAATGAAACAGCAGCAGTGGCAGCAACAGCAGCAAGGTGTCCTTCCACAGTCTGCTCCCTCACAGCCTTCGAGTGGCCCTGTCCCACCACCCCAGCACAGACCCCTTTACCAGCCCATGCAGCCCCATCCCCAGCATTTGGCTTCCATGGGCTTTGACCCCCGCTGGCTCATGATGCAATCCTACATGGACCCACGGATGATGTCGGGAAGACCTGCCATGGATATGCCTCCTATTCATCCGGGTAAATCTGGAAACATTTTTTTGCTATTCAACTTACTTGATTTTGCACTAGAAGTCTTTCCTTAACCGTGCTTTGTTTAGTGAATGGGTGGGTTTTTAAGAAGAAATCTACATTATTTTATTGTTTGAGACAAAATAGATTGTAGTCATATGCGACTAAAATTGTAGTCCTGTGCGAATGTATACCTTTGGCTGTAAAGTAAAATCCCAGCTGTAATACTGCAGGCGTGTGAGTGACAGCTAAGATGGTAGAGAATGTCAGCATAAGCCTTTCTTTGTTACAGAGAGAAAGCTGACAAGAGTTAGGTTGAACTGAGAAAAAGTGTATTTACCATTTGTGCTTCATTGCATCTTAGCACTTGGCACTACAGTGCTTCCTAAAAAATCCCATGCAACTTTGCTATTTTTACATTACATATTAACAGCTCCAGAGTCTTAATAAATCTGTGGTTTCAGATTCTTGACCCTAAAAAGTCCTTTTTAATTTGTGGAATGGCCATCCGATTTGCTGTTAGAAAAGCTATTGGGCATAAATAATAGAAGTCTGTCATGTAATGTAATGGAAATACCTGCCCAGCTAAAGAGCAAGGGGAAGGGTATCGTAAGTGCAAGGAATGAATGGGGGAAATAGCAGGCTAAGCAGAGACAGTGAAAACTACAGAATTTCTTTGAAATGGTACAAAGGAAAAAGCTGGAATAATAGAGTGTAAATACTTGCCTGTATTACACTCACATTGCCTTTTGCGATTCAGATGTTAACAGCACAGTCTTCATCCATGAGTTTATGAGTACACAGGCCTGGTTCTTCTCATTGTAGTGAAAGCAGACAGCTTTTTCCTTTTGTTGGGACATGGGATACAAGTGTTGAGTGTGATTTAGTCGATCTGAGGTTGGCTGGCAGGGAACAGACATTTGGTTTCAATACAGATACTCAAAGGGAAGGAGATTGGAGGAGAGAGAATAGCGTTCCTTGGTACCTCCTGACAGGCTTTGTTTGAATTGAGGTCGGTTTCTTTGTTAAATTTGTTTCAATTGTTGAACTTCACTCTGCCACAGGAATTATGACTCCCAAACCACTGATGAGAAGAGAGCAGCTGGAGGGCTCAGCAGCCGCTTCAGATTCGTTTGAGCACATGGCTCGCTCTGCAAGGGAGCACAGCGTGCCTCTGTCAGAGCCACGCATGATGTGGGGCTCAGAGCCCTACCCCCATGCAGAATCTCAGCAGTCCACTTCTCCTCCCAAAGTCTTAGAAGAGCCTGATGATTTGAGGTATGCCTGAGTTGTGCCACTGTCCAAGTCACACAGGTTGTAAAATGCAGTTTTGATTGACTGGGTTGTAGCTTCACACAAAACTTGAAAGGAGGAGTTGTGACTTGGGGAATGCAGAGTGCTTGGTGCTGTTGTACAAAACAGAAGACCCTGCTCTGTAGCAGGGTCTAGAAAGACAGTTTTCTCCTTGTTTAGGATCATTAGCCTGGATAAATGGTGATTGCCAGAATATTTTTAATTTGCAGTTTTGTAGAACATTTCTACAGTGTTCTCTATTTGCTCTCAGTTCTCCCCATTTTAGAGAACTTTTGTCCGATGTGAATTTGTTTCAAAAGTGGTGTGTTAAGTACAAGTGGTATAAAGGAAAGGTCCCTTTTGGCCTTTGATCCGTGGCGAATGGTCAGGATTTTCCTCTGCTTCTTAGAAGTATTCAGAAATTCTTTTTGTTCTGCTGCCATCTGGATAATAGTTGGTGGCTCCATTAAAAATTATTTCCTATTACTTCCTAGAGCCGACATGGATCCTTAATAGAAAATTATTTTATTTCAGTAATTATGTCTGAATAAATTTTTCCCCCACCTGCTAATGCTCTTAATTGCTTTCTTCTTAGGTCTGAGACACACTTGGAGCAAGAACGAGTTGCTGTCCCTGCCAGTGCTTATCCTGTAGAACACAACCAGTTGGACTCTCATCCAAAGACAGAATTTTTCAGAGAATCAGGAGAGGTAGAGATACAGAAATTCCCAAGCAGGCCTTTGGAAGATGTACAGCCTCTCCAAACTGACACACCTAACACAGCAGTTAATTTTGAAGGAGTGAGTGAGAAGGTTACACGTAGTTCTCCAGAAGAATTGGTGCCTGTGGGGGAAAGTCACTCTTCATTAAAGAGAAGCATTTCCCATGGTTCAAGTCACTCTTTAAAATCAGAAGACCAGAGGAGTGAAACAGCAGCAACTATCCCTAAATTAAGTAACAGACCTATTGAGACAAAGGAGACAATTGAGAGACTTGAGATTAAACCAAAAAAAGAAATTTTGATCACTAATAGAACATCAGAAGGACCAAAACCTGAGAAAACTTTCAAACCTAAGTCTGAAACAAGATGGGGTCCTAGGCCAGGTTATGGCAGGCGAGACGAAGGTGGTGATAGACCGGTGAGAAGATCGGGTCCTATTAAGAAACCTGTGCTTAGGGATATGAAGGAAGAGCGTGAGCAGAGAGAAGAGCGTGAACAGAGAAAGGAGAAGGAAGGAGAAAAGACAGCTACTGAAAAACCAGGCAAGCCTGAAAAAAGTGACAGAAAGGAATTGCCTCAAGTGCCACTGTCTCAGGCTGAGCCCGAGAGATCCACCTCCAGCAGTGCTCCTCTGGCTAAGAAGATAACCCAGGATGCTGCCCCAGCACCAGCAAACCAGGACAGCAGTCAGCCCGAGGCAGCAGCTAAAGCTGTGGTGCAGCCCCCCATCCCTGCAGTCCAGCAGCAGCTCCCAGCTGCCCAGCCAGCCACTGCCCAGCTGCCTCCAGCCATCCCGCAGCCCCCGGCCGCCCCACCGGCCGCTCAGCCCCCGCCCCACGTGCAGCCCCCCGCTCCCGCTGGCAAGGAGGATAAACAGGCTGAGAAGGTGGTGAGCAAGGAGGTGGTAGAGAAACCACGCCTAGAAACCAGGCCAGTAAAAAGAGAGCCTGGCTTACCACCTAGGACATACTGGAAGGAGGCCAGGGATAGGGACTGGTTCCCAGATCAGGGATACAGAGGCAGAGGTCGTGGCGAGTATTATTCTAGGGGCCGTAGTTACAGGGGTTCTTATGGAGGACGTGGTCGGGGCAGTAGAGGCCATAATAGGGAGTACCCACACTACAGAGATCCTAAGCCTAGATCAGAGCATGTGCCTTCAGGGCCTGTTAGGCAAAGAGAAGAGAGTGAAACTCGTAGTGAGAGTTCTGACTTTGAAGTAATCCCGAAACGGCGGCGCCAGCGTGGCTCAGAGACAGATTCTGACAGCGAAGTGCACGAGAGTGCGAGTGACACGCTGCTCTCAGACAAAGACAGCATCATCAAGGGCAAGCACCCGAAAAGAGAAGAAAGAACTGATGGCAAGAAGCCTCCAAAGCCCCTGTCGTTTAAGTCTGAGAACAATATCAGAATAGACAACAGATCCCTAGAAAAAACATACATCAGAGATTATGAGAACAAGCCCAAACCAGGATTTCTTCCTAAAGGAGAGCCTTCTAGACGAGGCAGAGGGGGAATGTATAGACGTGGTGGCAGGGATCCCGGGGGACGTCCTCCACGTCCATCCACAATAAGGAGACCAGCCTACAGGGACAATCAGTGGAACCCCAGGCAAACAGAGATCATTAAACCAGAAGATGGGGAGCCTCCAAGAAGAAATGAGCATTATGGCCCTATACCAATTGATAAAAGACCTCCAAAATTTGAGAGAAAGTTTGATCCAAACAGAGAGAGGCCACGAAGACAGAGGCCTGCCCGGCCTCCAAGGCAGGATAAGCCACCCCGCTTCAGGCGCCTAAAAGAGAGAGAAGCTGCATCCAAGATCAGTGAGGTGGTGACCAGCTCCACAACTAGTGCCACAGTTAATAATGCAGTTAATGAGCCCTCCAACCCTGCTCTGGATGTGTCAGGAAGCAAGACACCAGATTTGTCCAACCAGAATTCTTCAGACCAGGCAAATGAAGAGTGGGAAACAGCCTCGGAAAGCAGCGACTTCAATGAGAGGCGGGAAAGGGATGAGAAGAAAACAGCAGATGCAGCAGCACAGGTTGCTGCAAAGGCAGGAGAAAACACTGGAGCTCCAAAAAGGGAAATAGCCAAGAGAAGCTTCTCTAGTCAGCGGCCTGGAATAGACCGTCAGAACCGACGTGGCAACAATGGGCCAGCTAAGCCAGGGAGGAATTTCTCAGGGCCCCGGAGTGAAAGGCGGAGTGGTCTTCCTCCCAGAAGTGGAAAAAGAGGGTGAGTACCCAGCCTCTGTGAGGAAGCACACAGGGTGATGGCCTTCTGTCATCCTCATGTGGTTTGAAACCATAAGCAGCTAGTTTAGGTCTGTGGAGTGGTAGAAAAGTCACTGATACATGCACCCGTGGTGCTGTACTTTCTGGTTTTTTCTGTTTATATACAGACACCTGGAACCTGAAGCTGAGTGCGGAGTGTTCTTGTATGCACAAATGCTAAAAAAGCCTAATTTTTTAAAATTGCAATGCTGTTTCTGAATTGAGCTATGTTTCTCAAGATTTGGATGCAAGTAGAAATGTTCATGTGAGCAGTTTTGCAGTTAATATATGAATTGCTGCACTGAATTTTAGATTAGTCAGGACAAGCAGGTTGAGAAATGCTTACCATTTAGACTAAACTTTATTTTTCCATATGCTTAATTTGATGGAAAATTTAGCAGGGCATTTGATATTTCCCCAAAACAGCTTTTGCTGTTGAGCTTCTCGTTAGGAGCTGAAAGTAAAAAGTCTGGACCCTACTAAGAAGTCAGTAAACACTTACAGCCCAGATCTGAATTAGATCGTTGGCTCCGTCCTGACCGTTCTCTGTGGCTTAATTTTCAAATGTTTTTTTCTAACACAGGCCATTTGAAGAGCAGGCGGCACCTGTTCCTGGTGCTGATCCCACCAATGGCAACTCTGTACATCAGGAGGATGGAGGTGTCACTGCTGCAGGACAGAAGACCGCCAAGGATGCAAGTGGCAAAAAGAGAGAAGAACCAAAGGCTGGTCCAAAGAAGCCTAAGGAAAAAGTGGATGCCTTGTCTCAATTTGATCTTAATAATTATGCAAGTATGTATTGATAATATCCTTATAATTTTTGATAGTTCTGCTAGTTTTGTTGCATATAGAGCTAGATGTTTGAAAACTTAAAAGTTGGGGATTTTTTTTTAAACACCAGAATAGTTATACACTTGAGCATGGCTATCTTTGTGATACCTAATAATGTATGTGCCTCTAAAAGGTGGCAAACCTAATTGTGTGTTACGTGTAGATGAGAACAATTGTACAATCATAACCTTTCATTCCTGCCATTGTCCATCACATTCTCATAATTTAATTAATTTTCAAAAGTAAAGGCAGTGGTTATCACTGCTAAGCTTAGACCTGATATCTGGGAGGGCTGTTCATTATTCATTACTGTGTTTAGTAATTTCCTGGAGAATCTGGTACAGGAAGCTCCAGTTTTAAAGTTCCTAAATACGAACTTCTTGCCTTCGAGCTCAGCAGCCAAGCTCTTGGCAAGCAGAAGCTTGCCATTGATCAGGGCCCCCATCTGTGTCTGTGGGGAAGTAACTTCCACTCCAAAGCCAATTTTGGCTTGGTGCATTGCACCTGAAGCTGTTGAAACAGCAGCATCTATACCTCTCCTTTTCCTATAGGTGTTGTGATCATTGATGATCACCCTGAAGTGACAGTAGTTGAAGACTCCCAATCTAACTTGAATGATGATGGTTTCACAGAAGTGGTGTCTAAGAAGCAGCAAAAACGCTTGCAAGATGAAGAGCGCAGAAAGAAGGAAGAACAAACAGTGCAGGTACAAGACCAGCATTTATAGTGGGGAAAAAGCTGCTTGCAGTACTGGAAATGTTGTCAGGGGTGCAGAAACTTCCTTCCAAAAACCCTGTATTTTCTCCTTCTCAATGTAACTACTTAGTTACATTTAATATTAAAGTTGTTCCTGTTTAGTAAATTAATTTTTATTTAGTCACCTTGGGTTTCTGTACTTCTCAGTCAGGCACTCTCAGGCAGGTGGAATTGGCAAACTGATAAAACCACCATTTTTCATACTGTGATAAAGATTTACCCTATTGCTTGTATGTCAGTTGATTCCAAGAAGAAAGTGGGTGAGAAATCATTGTTCCTGTGGTTGCATACCACCCCCTCCCCCCCCAAAAAAAATCCTGTAAGGCTGGGTTAATCAGTTTGCTTTTTGCATTTTGCACTCTGCAGTTGTTGTCTGTACGCATTGTCACCTGGAAGAATAAAATTTGCTTCTCCTTGCAGGTGTGGACCAAAAAAGGATCAAGCGAAAAAGGCCGAGGTCAGAATTCCAAGCTGCCCCCTAGATTTGCCAAAAAGCAGCAGCAGGCAGCAGCTGCAGCTGCACAGCAGGCACAGGCTCAGGCACAAGCCCAGGCTCAGCCTCCCTGCCCAGCACAGTCTCCAGCCCAGCCACAGGCTCCTGTTCCAGCACAAAGCCAGGCTGCAGGAGGGACAGCCAGCACAGACTACACGGTGTCAGGCAAAGTCCTGCAGAACACCCAGCCTCACAACGGCCTGGGAGCTGAATTATGGGACAACAAAGTGCCTCCTACAGCAGTTCTGAATGACATCTCCAAAAAATGTGAGTGCTGGTTTTTGGATTTGAGATGGGACAAGCAAGCATTGTATTTAGAGAAAGCTGATGGCCAGCTGGCTCTCTGGTTGTTTTTTTACCTGCAGATGGATTCTGCACAGGGAGTGAGGGCAGCATACCCAATGCGGAATAGTAACCTCCAAAAAGAGGGTTTTGCAGTATAATATATATATATTAGTCAGTATTTTATGTTATTGTGTTCTTCATTCACAAGAAATGAGCAATTGTCACTCCCTTGAGGAGTCTGTTTTGTCAGACTTGGTCGTTGTTCCAGACATGTTAATTGCCCCTCTTGAAAGCAGCTGAGTAGGTAGCACATTTTAGCCACTGAATAGGTTAATTAAAGCTTATTTACTCAAGACATCTGTAATTTAATTCTCAGTCAGTTGATACATTGATTTTAATACCTCTAGCAGTATTAAGGGGTTTTTTAACTCTCTCTCTTTTCTTAATTGCCAGTGGGACCCATTAGCCCACCTCAGCCACCTTCAGTCAGTGCCTGGAACAAGCCTCTGACCTCTTTTGGTTCAGCTCCATCTCCAGAGGTAAGAATGAGGGGAAGAAGAGTAGCTGTGTGTGAAGCATACCCAAATTCTATCTCATTGGGGTCGGGTACAGGTTGTCCATTTATCCAGGAGTGCAAATACTTAAGCTAATGTATGTAGAATTCCATGAAGTCAGGAGATAATACAGAAGCATGGGATACAGGCTGGTGGTTTTATAATTGCAGCATGGAAAAGCTGTTCTCTTCATAGTAACTCAGGCATTCACAGATTCTATTGGTAGCTGTTATTCATTGCATTTCCAAAGGAAAATTATTGCCCAGTTTACCTATTTGTGTAGGGTTCAGTAATGTAGACAGAAACAGGATGTGTCCAAGGAACTAAAGGGATTTTGTGTTCCTTAAATTGGAGATACAAAAAGCAGTCAGTGCAATATAACAATATTAACTGTGGATATTCCCATGGAATTTGCATAGCCTTAAATTTTACATTTCAAGTGCTGTGGTTTTACTTTCCTGGTACTTTTTTGGTCTTAATTGTGTTAAACAGCAGGAATGTTGAGACAGCTATCATAGGAGACCATTTGAACTGCACAAGAGATCTCAAAATACTCTTACATTTCTTACTGTTTCTCTTGAATTGAGCATTAAGTTTTGAACTTCCCAGAGAATGTTGTGAACTTGAATCTGAATTGCACTTGTTCCTCTTGATCTTGATGATGTTTACATATTTCTTCACTGCTTTTTTCTTGAGCTCCTTTAACAATAGAGGCTTGAGGAGGAGGAAGTGTGCATTCAGATACTGTTTATTGTTGCAAATCTGTTGCAGTCACAAATGGTACCTCTGCAAAAGATGAAAGTACCCTTCTAGTGGTTTTCAGCTGAGCATGTTTTGTGCTCTTTTCTGAACCATTGTCATTGTACTGATACAGAAAATTTTCAGAATGGGTTAAATGTTTGCTTTTTAACCAGGGGACAAAGCCTGGACAAGAAGGTGGAGTCGATCTTGGTATAGAAACCATTCAGTTTGGAGCCCCAGCTTCCAGTGGCAGTGACAATGAAGTTGGTCCTGTGCTTTCTGAGAAGTCCACTGACAAATTACCAGAACCCAAAGAGCAGAGACAGAAACAGCCTCGGGCTGGACCCATCAAAGCACAAAAGGTAAAAGGTCATAATTGCAGTACAAACTTGTAAACTTAAGTTCAGTCAAAAAAGGGTTACAAATAACAGAATAGAGTACACTGAGTTAGGACTAGACCCATAAAAATTGTATTCCTTTTTATATGTCCTAATATAATCAACAGGGTGATTCTTGCAGAGAAGATGTGCAAGGTAATTAAATCAGCATTTTAGCCCAGCAGAGGCTGCACATTGGTTCTGTGTTTGGAGCCAGGGGTGGGAGTATGGATTTGTGATAGCTTTGTTGGGAAGCTGTGGATGTGGTGGAGTGCTTTGGTTTTGTTTGTAGTTTGAGTTTTCTGGTTTTTTTCTTGAGCTTGTTTCACTCAGGCCTTGGGAGCTGTATGGAAGCAGCATTGCAGTGCTGTTCTGGCTGTGTCTGCAGGTGCAGTGGTTCTTCCTGCCTTGCCCCCTTAAAGTGATGGATGGTGCCCTGCTTAGTTTTGTAGCCAGATTATCAACTGATCAATACATGAAGAAAAAGAAATGTTTTGAGGAAATGGAGGAATGTTAGAGACATTAGTTTGAGATCTCCAATTCAAATGCACAGATGTCTGAATAATTAAATTTTTGCAACTGATACTAAATAGTTAATCGAACTTGTATCAGCTTAAAAGAATAAGTGCGTTGCTTGCCTTCCAGAGATTTTCTGTTATTTCCACCTCCAGTGCACAGTAATCTGTGCATCACTAACACTCAGTACCAGCTTCTAGTTCTCAGAAAGAGAAGGTTACAGCAGATAAACTTGTTTGGTGACTTTAAACATCAGCTATTCCAGTCCCTCTTGATGTCTGAGATTTGGCAGCAGTCCTGATGTAATTAAAGCCTTTTTGTCTTTCTAGAAGAGTGGGTGTTTCTTTGTGTTGGTTGTTTTTTGGGTTTTTCCCCCCCTCCAAAAGAAAAAGCTGAAATCTGGAAGTTCAGTCAAACACAGAATGAATTTAACTTCTGCTGTATGAGACACTGGGTGGATGTGATGCAGTTAATGGCTTTCATTGCAGAATATAAAATCTATTCAGCAATGAAATATGCACTCATTAAAACTGCTGGTGAATTGCAGTAACCCATGTCTCAGATACACTGCAGCTTGCCTAAAACAGCCCCGTCAAATCATTTTCATGTACTGAACCCCAAAGTTAAATATATATAGAGACAGTGTACTTGACACTGTGTAGAAAGTTCCTTTTTTCTGCTCATTTAGAACTATCAAGACTTCTGCAGATTTTGTTGAAAGACACATATGTGACTAAATTGTAAATGCATTGGAGGATGATATTTTTTACGCTCCTTGGAGCGAGGCAGCTGTAAATTTAACGGTCTTGATGACAAAAAATAAATCTCAACAAACAAACAGTTCTTACACACCCACCCACCCCTGTGGGTGATATTGTTTGCTGTGAAGCTTAAATGCAAGCTTATCTTCAATATTGGAGGTTGGTGTTGTTGAGTTAATATGGGCAATGTAAGAGGACCATACTTGAAACAAAGCAATTTATCTTTCCAAGGTAAAGTGTGAAGCTGTAAGTGACCTTAAAGTGTCTGGAGGAATTTCAGCCTCTATAAACTATTAGGGAAAAAATTATTTGGGGTATTTTAGAGAGTCTTCATCCACTCCTGAAATATCTGGTTTGTATGGAAAAACAATTACCAGAAGTTTCTGTCTTTCTGCTATCAAAGCTTAAGGAATTGGATTTTCAGGACTGCCTTGAAGGAGATTTTGTGCTGTTCAGTAGTGAGGTGGGCTGAGAGTCTCAGCCAGAAAGGACGTGGCTGTTGAAACAGCAGAGCGAGCATTCAAGTTCTCTAGGGCCCTTCATTCTGCTGTAATTCAGCTGCACAGAAAGGAACTGCTGAATTGCAGCAGTGATCCAGCCATGGTGTCTGCCATATAAGGCAATGCTTGTGTGTAGGTGTTTTATTTTTTCTGGATCCCTTTAGTGATCAGTTTCCAGGGAAAAAATGCTGCCAACATCCATATGTCAAGATAATTTCAAATAAAGGGAGAATCTTCTGTTCTAGTTTCCTGGGGTCCCAAAAAATTCTGAATCTGAAAATTAAAATAACCCATAGGTAGATAAAGTCACGTGGATTCTGTATTTTTTTGTGTTTTTCTTGTAAGGACAGTCAAACTGACATTATTTTGTATTTTATTTGAACTCTGCCACTTCACAAAAAAAATTCATTGCTTGGAAACAATGGTTTAGACTCCTAATGTTCAAAATCAAAGCATTTCATGTACTTATCACTAATTTAGTCTCAAATTCTTTACGTGATAGAAGATACTCCCCCTTGAAAAGCTTTGTTATGTTTAAACAATGACTTTAAGCATGTTAAAGTATTTTTGCTGGCTAGGACACAGAGAGGAAGGCATGACTGACAAGTTAACACTAACTTAGCTTCCAGACTTGAGCCCGGTAGAAAACAAAGAGTATAAACCTGGTCCTATTGGGAAAGAGCGTTCTTTAAAGAACAGGAAGGTGAAGGATGCCCAGCAGGGAGAGCCTGAGGGACAGGAGAAGCCATCTCCCACCTCTGTCAGAAGCCCAGAACCTGTCACTACAAAGGAGACCAAAGCAGCGAGTGAACTGAGCACGGAGATAGGAACGATGATATCTGTGTCTGCTCCAGAGTTTGGGACAAACACAAAGGTAAGAAAAATATTGCCAGATTACTGGCCACTGTATGTAAAACGTGATTACAGTGAGGTGGTTGACACTTGGTTGCCTGCTGGTGGTGCTTGGACAGCAGAGCCCACTGAGTGTAGCAGATAGGAAACATTGGTACTGCTTGAGTTAAAAAGTGCTGCAGAGATGTGCTGCCTTGTCCCTGAGCACAGATCAGCTTGGAAGTCTGTTCTGCTGAATGGGAAAACTCAGTCTTGAGCACCGCTGTGGAGAGTGGCACCAGAGCCTGGTGTAGGCAGAGTCTGTAGACTCAGATTAGTGTGATATATGCAAGATGATTTCCAGGAGAGAAGTGAAGTCAGGCATGATTACTGATTGAGTGTATGGATGACCTCAAACTGTGAATTAAGTGCTGTTCTGTGAAAGAAAGAAATCTCTAAACTAGGAATGTGCTAAAGCTTTAGATAAGGCTTCTGTTTCCCTAAATGGTCATGTATATCCTCTTGGCTTGGATGTTGTCTAGATATTCCTTGCAGAACTTCATAGTATTTAGGACTCATCGTAGTCCCCTGTTTTCTTTAGAACTGCTCGGCAGTGTTGGGATTCATTGTTCTGCTCAGTTCTTAGATGTGGCCCAAAACCATCCCCAGAGGCATCTCCTTTCTGCCTGTGTCTTGATCAGGTGCTCTGGTTGTCATCTCTCAAATGTAAGGAAGTCATGCAGTTTGAGTAGCTACTGCTTAATAGTTACACCTGCTTTGGTACAGGAAAATGCTCCTTGTAGGTTTGAAAAGCAGTTTTCTAAGCGTAGACTCACGTTGCCTGCTGTCTCAACCATCCTGGTTTTAAGCAGAAATCTTGTGATGCCATTTAGGAAAACTGATCCTCTTTAAGAGCTACATTAATAGTTGAAGATTATGAAGTGTGGATCACCTCCAGTTCATCTTTGTCGCTCATAGCTAGGAAAAGAACCCCAAAACAAAGGACAGCTTTGGCAGCTTTTTGCCATAAAAGATACTGTCTCAATGAAGTGTTGATGCAGAGCAAGTGGAACGTTATTTGTGTCCAACATGGAAGCTGCAAGGCTTAAGAGAATTCAGTGCAGGAATTTCTCATCTTTCCTGACATTTTCCATCTTGTAGGTAGACATGAGTGGTTTATGTTCATACCAGAAATTGATACAGTGTCCTTGTATGAGAATTAGAAGTGTAGAGCGGTAAACACCTTGCTCAGGTGTTTGGTGAGCCTGTTTGTATCCTCTGCTTCCCAAAGTCCCACAAACTCCCGTGACCAGAGCTCAAGACAGGAGAAGAGGCTTCTTCTAAGCCACAAACAGATTAGGAAACACAGCTTTGATTACTGCAGGCTGACTCAATGTAGTCAAATAGCTCTGCTAAAATCAGCAGAATTTCCTATCTGCAATTGTATTTTTTAAGTATGAGTTTTTCAAAAGGGAACTCTGGACTTTGTGCCAGGCTTAGTTTAAGATGGGTTGCCAAGGTTCCTTGAACTACCACAGTACTAAAGCACCGAGGTTCTGTCTTCTAGAAGGAAGATCAGAGTGGAAAGAAGCTTTCCAGTTCATGCTGCATATGAAAGTTCCCAGTAATTTCCTTACTGAGTGGTTGCTTAAAGAAGGCTTTAATAATAGACCTTAATACTCCTGTCAGGTTTGCTTTTAAATTCCTTTGTTAGGAATAGTTCCTAAGGCAATAGTAAGTTGCTTTTTCTAGGAAAGAAGTGGAAGTTAAACCAATAGAGTTACATCTCTGAAAGCTGAACCAACAACCTAAAAATTTATTGGATAAGATAACCTTCATGTAGATTTTGCAGGAATAAACCTGCAATAAATGTCCTTTTTTTTTTTTCAGAGGCTTTTAATGTTCAAATACTGCTCCAGCCTTGGAGTTCTTGTACTGATGTAATTGCAATTGCTTTTTCTTGTCTTGGTATTCTATCCATTGCTTGTTTATGAGGGAAGAGGTGTTGACATCTTCAACCCGTTGTTTCAATGTCTAATGTTGAAGTTTTGGCAAACCTGAATGGCTTTTCTTTTGATAGTCTTAAACATCCCTCTCAGTGATTACTGCTCAGCTTCAAGGAGTGCACACTTGTGGTGTATTTGATTTAAATGTCTGTAAAAGCCAGCTGTCCTCCTTCAGAAGCTTTGTAAGAGTACCCCATCCATTCCAAAACAAACATCTTGGTAAGAGCATATGCATTTAATCATACAAGACTGCTTAGAAACTGTATAAATATAAATGAACTCCTACAGTGAGATGTTTAGTATGTAAGTATGATGCTCAGAAGCCACTGCAGCTGTTTCTCTTGGATTTTGCAGTATTTTTGTAGTGAAGGCAGTCTGATGTGTAAGTTTCTGAATTGGGTGAAACATCTTAGCCCTTGCCTTTCCCAGCCTTCCATTTGAACCTGTCAAATCCCAGGAAGATCAATACCTGGTTGTGGACACCAGTGAGGTATTTGTACAGGTAGCAACAGCTGTGTCTTAGAGATCACGGCTAAAAGGACACACAGACTGGTTTTCAGAAGATTTTGAGTATCTTTCAAGTTCTAATTTGGGTGATTTCTGGAAATCAGGAACACATCAAATAGCTAATTGATCCCATTAAGTATCCTGATCCTTTCCAGCAAGGTCAGCTCTGGGTTCTGCCTTGTGCTTGTTCATCAAGTCACTTGAGGTTTTGTGATATCTTCTTTTTGAAGGAGGTAGTTACAAGAAGTCTGCCTGTTCTTTTTCTTCAGGTATAAACAATTTGTAGAGAACTCTCAAAAAAAGCATAAACATGAGCTTTTTGTTCTAGCTGTTACTAGTTTATAAATAATCAGTTGATTTCTTCAGTCAAACAATTGTACAGGAGAATTGCTTTAAGTGAATTACAAAAGCTTATGGTGATAAGCCACATCTAACAGAATCCTGGACTTAATGTACCCGGAAAGGAAGGATGGCGATTAATCTAGTTTATGGGGTGGTGTTCATGTGGTTAAAGCGTTGTCTTGTCTGCATGTTCAGCCTGGGAACCACCCTTGTGCTTCAGCATTGCACGTGCACTTGTAAGGGCACCAGAGCTGGTACAGTGTTTTGGGTTTAATTCTAGTGAAAAAGCTTTTTTTGTGCTGTGAGTTTGCACAGTAAGAAAGTTAGCAGTAGTCTTGATCCATCTTCTTTCATAAGGAATTTCACTGCTGAAACCCTGGAAAACATTGCATCCAGATCTTGAAGGAAATTTAATAAAAACACTTCCTTTTTCTAATGCAGTAATGCATCCTAAAAAAAATATGGAGCCATTCAATTACTTCATTAGAAGGCCTTTGTGATTAAAGCAGCCTTGCGTGCTTGCCTTGTTTTACCCAGATTAAGTTTGCCTGTTGGAATCCAGTGCAAGTGTGCAACTTGCAGTTTGGTGGTTGGGATTGTGGGAAGCACCATATATCTTGTATTTCACCAGTTTAACAAGTGAAGGAAGTAAATAAATGGAGAAAAGGGTCCTCTATTTTCTTCATAACTTATAAAAACAAATCACTGTGCACATTGTCCTCTCTCACCCTGTTATGGTTTAGCTTGTTCTGGTCTTTTACCAAAATGAGCTCATCCTTTTAAGGAGGATTCTTTGTCATTTGTCAGTTACTGTCTCAGTGTTCTAATTGCTTTTTTAGAGGCAGTGCCACAGGCCTGAGGAGTAAATTGAGTGTGCACTTTTTTAATAGCTAATCATCCTACTGGTTGGGTGTAATTAAACAAGCATTATGTGGTTTGTGTCTTCAAAATCATTATGGGTTAGCAAGTCCAGACACTCAGTAACAGTTCTGCTGCTGATTTGTCCTTCAGTTCTCTTGTGATGTTTGATTCTATAAAGATGATGGAGCCTTTCCTGGGCTTCAGGGATGTAGAACTTCATGTTACAGGGATGTAAAACTTTGCTCAGACCATTTGTATCTACAGCTGCAGGAGTCACTGCCTACAGCCAGCACTGAAAGGACCTTGTTTGCTGAGCACATGAAGGGCCACTTAGGTGTGACAAATAAGCTCCAAGGAAAGCCTCTGAGTAGACTGGAAACCTGAGTCCTTTTCTTCCTTGAAGTCATTAAGCAGTGCAGAAATCAGAAGGTAGCCTGCATCATCCAGAGAATCTGAGTCTTTTGGCTTTCCGAGACAAAACTTACAGGAAAGAAAATTGTTTTGCAAATTGCAACCATCACTTTGTGTTCTTTTTAATCTGGAGGGCCTTTCTTGCCATAGTAAGAAATTTCTGTGTTCATTTAAGGCTACAGAAAGCTTTCAGCTAAGATATTTTACTTTTTAAGTAGACTTGAAAGGGCCTGCAGGTGGCTGAAGCACCTTGGGTGACAAATGATAATTGGTTGCACCACCACAGTCCAGTTTAACAGTGTCCAGGAAGTACATTGCTCTGTATGTTCTTGCCTTAGAGACTGTATTTTGACTTTTCTCCAGATGTACCTTGTGAGGTCATGAGGCAAACTGTAATCATCTAAGAATTCTCCTGACCTCAGCAGCAATTCTGCAGTAAGGATTGCTAGACATGACTTGTAAGAAAAAATGGTGTGAAATTCTAATCTTCTGTTGCTTGCTAAACTCCTCCTGTAGAAAGGCTGACATCTGTCCAAGAAATTGAAATCGAATTTAGGTAAGGGAGATATTTTAATGGAATTGTTTTTCTTCACAGGAGTCTGTAACAGACTACACTACACCTTCTTCTCATCCTAACACAGTGGCTACTAGCAGTACAAAAATGGAGGAGACTTTGGTGACGAACGTAAGTCTATTGCAGTGATCATCTTGACTTTGAAGACAAGAAAATATTTCACACTTCTTTTAAAGCACCAAATAGTGCCTTCAGTGAACAAGTCCACAGGGTTCCTTTCATGTGAACTAGCTGGGCTTTTTCCAGTAATCTTACTCTGAAGGACATTTGGTTTGATTAGTACATGCTCTGGAATTCTTCAGGTATTTTCTTGTCTTTTGAACAATCACAGTGAGCTAAAGAGCACAGAAAGTGGAGATGTTTATAGGGACAATTCTAAAAAAAGCAAAGATAGGCATAATGAGGGAGTGTGTTCTTGGCAACAGTTGGGACTTGAGCCTGGTACCACTAGCAATGCTCTGTAGGCTGAGTTTGAAGAAAGGCTCTTACAAACAAAGGAGTTTTGAACTGTAGCCTGAAATCACAGCAACTGCAGGCAAAGGGAGCAACTGAATGGTTGTGAGAGCAGACAACAGGCTTCCAGGTGTTCAGTTGCTATGGAGATGAGATGTTTGCAGCCCTCAAAGCCAGTGCAGTGATCCTGACTTGTGAGTGTGGCATAGTGATTGAGAGAGCCAGCTGGGTTGTGACTTGTAGCAAAATCAAGTTTGGTTTGCATGTGCTGGGGCATCAGGGAGCTTGGATCTTGTGATTCTTGTTGTTTGAGTAACAGAATTAGCTCAGGGTTGAGTCACTTGTTGATGGGGGAAGGAAGAATCATACAGTAGGATCTCAGTTTTTTATGAAAATGTCTTGTGAATTCCATCTAAAAGTGCTTTTCAGCTTACTGCAGCACCATTTTGAAGCAGTATTGATTGAACTTCTTACTCTTCTGCTGGCTTTTCTGGTAGTATTGTGGTTTTTGACTTTGGTGGTTAGTGTGGAAGACTGAATTCTTTTGTGTTAATGATGTCCAATCTTTGTGGATGTTAGAGTGGAATTTCTAACAGGGAAATTAGGGGTTCCTGGCCACAAAGGATCTGTGCCATCCCCTGCTTCAAAGCTTCAGGATCTGTCTTTTGGATTAGCCTTATCTCATCCAGTGAAAGTCCATTAGCTAAGATATGAATAGAGAAAGGAATAGTTAGGAGTAACAGACTGGACACTGCAGTATTTTTTATTCATTTCCTGTAAAACTTCTAGGAAATCCGTTGGAGTTTTCATAGGCAAAGATGGCAGTAGCATTATGTCAGGTTTATTTCCCCAAGTATCACATCTTTCATCTTTTGAAAGAGAAAACTGAATTCAATGATTGGATGGCAAATCTGTTGTAGTTTGTTTCATGGTCCTGTGATTTTGCAGGTCTATAGAAGCTTCCTCTTTTCAGAAACTGCATCTCAGAACTCAAGGTCACGAAGCCCCGTGTACTGTATTGGTACAAAAAGGGACAAACCTGGCTTGGGAAGAATTTTTGCATATCAGTAAACTGAAATGGTATTTGAAATTAAATCCCCAAACAGACAATTGGTGTTTGTTTATGCAGAGGACATGGACACCTTAAACCTTAATCTTCAGCCTCTTTGAGAGATGAGAAGCATCTTGGCACCTGCTGAGTGGCCTTTCCTTGCCTACCAAATTTTCACCTTATTTTATCAGTCTCCCTGCCAAATGCTCAAGCCTTGAAGAAATTGTAGGTCACTTGATAAAGCTTGAGCTTTGCTTTCTGGGGCTTTTCTAGTAGACGTAGTTAGAATGTGATGTGTGTTGCCTGCCTTTCAGGTGCCCCTGCCCCACACCCTTCCCCTCCCTAGGAGGGAGACTTTACAACAGAGCTCCAGCCTAACTCCAGTTTCTCCCGCTACCGTCGACCTCACCCTCAAGGTATGTACCACATCCCTCTAAGGGTCGTTTTCTTGCATGCAGGGGAAAAAAGTTATTGGAGAACTTGCTGGTGAACCTTTTTTTAGAGCCTTCCTTTGTTTCCTCTGCTGGACTGCTTTTGCATATAAATGGATGGCTGAAACACGAGATTCTATCGAAGGATGCATTTAAACCATAAATTTCTAACCCCATTTTGCATTAACACTTGGCATCTCAACCAATCTTGGCTCCCACTGCCCTGAAAAACCAAGATCCTAGAGTTTTAGCATTGAACCACAGTGCTCATGGCAAACCATCAGAATCTGACTGAGGTTTTTGAGTGTTGAGCTTAAAGTAAGTTGCCTGGTTTGATATAAAGGCTTGAAGGATTTGCTTGATAAGCCAAGCTTGATTTCTTCTTAGTTCTAAGACTTCAGTGCAGTGATAATGTGGTTTTGAGTTGGATGGCTGAAGTTCCAAATAGTGACATGTAGATGGTGTGTTGGTGTCTCTGAAAGGCAGTTAGATCAGCCAGTCAGAACATGTTTTGTTGTGTTGTGAATGTTCTGTTGTTTCCTGCTTTCCAGTGCAGAGCAAGTGTGGAGAGTATTTAGAGTGCTGTTTTCCTATTTTGTTGGATTTTGGACTGTATGCATTGTATAACTCACTAACACAGAGTTGGGCTCTAGCTTTGCTACTGTATTTTAAGAAGTTGTTGGGTTTTTTCATCTTTTGGTGTCCTAGATCTGCTTTGTGATTGTGACTGAGCCGGTAGAAATGTTGTTGCTGCTTCTGGTATTAAAGAACAGTGGTGTTTGACCTTAGTTTGTCTAAGCTTTTAAAAGAAGAAATGAAACTTGATTGGATGCAGAACTAAGGCTTTAGAGGAACTTGCTTGTCAGTCCCAGTGAGACTTGTCTCACTGGCTCGGTTTGACAGCTGCTTGCTTGTGTTCTCTACAGATGAGAAGTAGTCATGGTTTCTTGTTGAATCTCTGCTTTTCTTTTGTTAACACTTTATTTCCTAAAAAAAAGTATAACACCTCTTTCAAAGAGTAGACCTACAAAAATAGGGAGAGCACTGTGGAGGAACAAGTAGTTCTAAAAAAATGGATTTCTGCTGCAATCTTGTGTAATGAGTTATCCTAATGTGACTTTCTGGCGTCTGGCTTCTGGAAAGTGTTGTTCTGAAATAGTCTTTGACTGTTGGGCAGCTGGAGATGGAATCCCATGTCCTGCAGGTAGGGCTGTTACCTCAATGTGTGGGATGCTGCCCTTTTACAGAGCAAACTCTGGTGTCTGTGTCATTCATCCTGCATTTCTTTTCCTGCTCTTGTGGTGTCAGTGATTTCTCAGTGGATGATAGGTTTTTTGGATGTGTGGCAACAAAATAGGTCAAAGATCTATGTTTTGAGGCTATCTTGAAGATCCCTCTGACCGAAATCTGGATGGAAAGCTATTTGGAAGCAGCTTTGTCCCTGATTTCTTTATTCCAGCCACTGGAGCTCTACCTCCTTTTCACAAACGCAGAAGGCAGCAGGCTTGTTCTGAAGCACACTCTGAGACTGTCACTGTCACAGCAGGACTTCTGGTCCAGGCACAGCTCTGCTCTTTGTCATCCTCTTCTGTAGAACCCTTGCATCTTTCAGAAGATACTTCCGGATCAGGAGAGAGGAAAGCGTTTCCTTTATTTTCTTAAAAGAACAAAATGTCCAGATTCTGCCTGCATAAAAGATTAATCCTTGCACCTTCTCTTCCCTCCATCCCCTGTCACAGAAAGCTGTCTATGAAGAGACTTGTAGGGAACTTGGCCACAATTGCACCTACTGCTTGGCATTGTTCTTGAGTCAAGGTATAAGGTGCTCGTATGGGAAGCTTTGTTGAGATCTTGTTTCCTTGGAGTAACTTTGCTAAAGACACCTTTACTCAGTCATCCTCTTGAGGACTTGGCTCACAGGGCTGTTATGAGTAAGGAGCTGAGCAGAAGAAAATCCAAAGCAATCTCAAAGTGAGCTGCTTGGCCCTCTTCATGTTCAGGGTTTAATCTAAAATGCCTATGTAGGTATCTGGTCAAGAAATTGATATGTTTGGACATTGTTTTTCTAACCATGGAGACTTTGATGTATTTAGGGAAAGGCACATGGGGATTTGTCTCCAGTGGAGGTTTTGGGTAATATGGGCAGGACTTAGTGCAGTGTGAAGGCCCCATTTGATCAGTGATGAAGAGAAGCCTCAAGCAGCCACAATCTCCTTGTTGCCCTCCTTTCCCCCTAACTGAGCAGGGAAACTACAACACTGTCCCCAGTCTCACTTAATTTAGAGCCTCTTATTCCTCCATATCTGGTCTGTAGATGGTGCTGCATAGGCATTCCTAGAATGTCAGTCTCTCTTGCATCTTTTTTTCTAGCTTATAAAAGTTAGAGGTTGCTAAGAAGCTTTCCAAAAACAAAGCTGTTTTCTGGAAGAAAACTTCAGGACTCTGTTATGTGCTCTAGATGTGACAAAATGCAGTGTGTAGCTTTTGCTATCAGTAGTTTCTCCAGGACATCATGAAAACCAGTGAACACAGAACCTTCTACACCTTCTCTAGTGTGACAGTCACAGGTACTTACTCACTTTCTCTCAGTACCAGTGCAATACACCTAAACAAAATCATTTCCAGCACATCAGTGATGAGTGAAGTTTGCCTTGTCTGTAAGAATCAGAACCAGTTTGAAGGAAAATATTGTGGAAGGGAAACAGTGAATGATTGCTGGGGAAGATTATCTCAAAAATTAAAATAGGTGACTTGCCCCAGAGGACTTAATGTGTAACTGAAGTTTCCCCCCTCTCCCTCAATTATTCTCTTCAGGACTCTAGAACCTCATTTTCCACATGGGCGTGTATTGATCACCTGTGACCCACTTCTTTCAGTATTGCTCTGCTTTTTTATCTTTTCTGAAGCATCTAGACAAATAACCTAAGTCGTGTTTGGTCTGTCCAGACTCTGCCTAACTCACATAAAGCAGGGCAGGTTGACAAGTGTGACTTTGAGAGACTGTAGGTCCCAGCTAGGGGGGCTGTCTTGAGCAGGCAGTGAGGGCAGATGTGTGGTGAGTATATATTTGCCCCTTAATATCCGCCACTAAAGACAGCACCTGGCCTTGAGAAACTTAGAGTGAGCAATTTCGGCTCTGCTAGCAAAACTTGTGTTTCCACTGGAGACAGCTGAAGGTTGTGCAGAAGTCCGTGTGAGTGTAGTCTAAATATTAATATTACCTGTTCATTGGACCCTCAGAAGTGTCTCAGTTTGGATTGCACATTGCGTGGCTAACGTAGCAAGAATTAAATTTTATTGGCTGCAGTAAAACAATGGTTGTTTCCACTTCTGGTGGAAGGTAACTGTGTCTATAATATTTAAAGTTTCATCTCCCTTGCTGTGCAAGACATGAGCTCATAATTACAGAAATAGAGGAGCATGAAGCATTTTTTAGCTTTAACGTAAAGCAGCACACACAAGCTGTGTCAGCTTGTGGTTGCTTCTTGAGCAGTAGTTGCTTTGGAAATCTAAACTTGACTGCTGTCCTGTTCACTGAAGTGTGCAGTAGGTGTCTTTGGTGGTCACTCAAAGTGGATGATTGACGAAGAGAGCAAAGGGCTGCTTCATTTAAATGGCCCAAGTAACTTGGAAGTAAAGGACTTACAAGTTACAATGGAAATATTTAGATGGGCGTTTTCCCTTTCTTTTGCTCACTGTGTCTTTGCTCTTCACGTCAAACAAAACCAAGCAAAATTAGTATGAGTGAATTCTCTTTTGAGCATTGAATATTAAGATGATGAACTGTGCACATGTGCAGTTGGAACAGATGAGCATCTCCAACTTCAGGCTGTTTGCTTTTTGCATGAACAGAGTTGCACGATTACAGTGACTTCCAAAAGAGGCTCGCATGAAGCCCAAATTGCCTTTTAACTAAAAAGAACTGTTAAAAGAGGAAGGAGGACTGCTTGAAACTTCCTAATAGATGAGGAAATTTTTTTTTCTTTTAAATAGATGGAGTCTGCACGCAAAGCATGGGAGAATTCCCCGAACATGGGGGAGAAGGGTTCACCAGTGACCTCAGCAGCATCTCCCATTGCTGGTGGCAGCAGCAGCAGCAACGCTGGGCCAAGCAGTGGCACTTACAGCTCTTTCTCAAGTGCATCAATGCCTCCTATTCCTGTGGCCTCAGTTACCCCTACAACGTCCCTCTCAGGTACCACATGTCAAAGCAGTAGTGTCCCCTTGTGTTGTTCCTTGCTTATGTTTTTTGAGAGATTGGATTCCCTTTGGAATTGTCAAATGCAAAGCTAATAAAAGGTTTGTGCTAGAAATTGAATGTCAGATCTGAGCAGCAACTTCCCAAATAACCTGTTATCTGACTTCACCTGTTTCACTTTAGTCAGCTGAAAATAATACTAAGCTACTCTCTGCCTAAGCTACTTACATGGGTTTGAAGGAGGAGGTAAACTTCTCTTGTCTGCTGGTTTCATTTTGTTCAGCCAAATGGAGGCAAGCATGTAGATTTTAGAGCAGAGGATAATTCTGATGTCCAGCTAAGTTTTAATTCTCTTTGTGCTCTTGCTTTTTAAGTTAAAGCTTCAAGAACTCATACCAAAACCTATTTGCAAAAGGCAGAGCAAATGTCCAGCTGCTCTTCACAACCAGTGCTTGGTTTCCACCTTGGTTCTTGGCAGCAAACAAAAGATGCTGAATCTGGTTAAGTGTTCATGCCTTGGAATATTAAAATACATCTCCATGAGAGGCACAACCACTGTGCATTGCAATGTTTTGTTGAATAACTGACCAAGCTGCCTCCGTCAGTACCTCTGTGTGCTCCTGTGCCTGAGAAGGGAGATGTGTCAGGGTTGCAGCACTTCCCACAGTGAACTCAACAGAATTGGCTCCATGTTTTTCTTGTGTTGGTGGAAACAGCTGCATTAGGTTTGTGTTCTTTACCAGTTGTGGCTGTGCTTACAAAGCTGTCCCAAAACTTTGACCTCTGAATGATGAGGCTCTGAAATGTCTTTGATTGATGCGTCCTTGGCTTCTCTTCTCCTAGGAGCTGGAACATACACAACCTCTTCACTGAGTACGAAGACTGCAAGCACCTCAGACCCTCCTAATATCTGCAAAGTGAAACCCCAGCAGCTGCAGACAAGCAGCCTGGCTTCTGCCAGCCACTTCTCCCAGCTGAGCTGCATGCCATCCCTCATTGCCCAGCAGCAGCAAAGTCCCCAGGTCTATGTGTCTCAGTCTGCAGCAGGTAATGGTGTTTGTGGCTGAGAAGCCACACATTTTTTTGTTGTTGTTGTTTTTGTTTAATTTTGAAGCTGGAGAGTTTAATTTGGTTCTGGTTTTGCTCTGTAGTAAAGACAGAATGATAAATAGTGTTCTGTACTCAGATTCACTAATTGTCTTACTCTAAATCTGCAGTGCTTTATCAGGAAGTATGAAGGTAGTTCTGTGTTAGTTTGTTGAAGAAAGTAAGTTTGAGTCTCTTCATGTACCATTTCTGTTGCAGAATTGTAAATTGCTGTTTAAGACCAGGAGTGATTTAGTTTTAATTTCTTTCTTAAAATGCTACAGTAGTTGAGAGTTGTGACATTTTTTCTTTAGGAAAATCCTGCATCTAGTTAATAATCTAGTTAAATTATATGACAGTATAACACATTTACCCTTCCTTCAGCCAAATGTCTTTTTTGCCCAGAATCTGTTGTTCGTCCCTCCAAAATTGTGTGGGATTAATGATACCTGTGCAAGACGGATAGATTCTGGGGGTGAATTGGAAAAGATACCAAAGCTTTTGAGGCACCCAGTGCTGCTCCTCCTCCCAGGCTCTCTGGTAGCTGTTACAGTGGGAATGACTGACAGTAGCTGCATCTCTAATTCTTGATGAAAACCTTTCTAGAGGGTGGTGTTGGCAATCGGGTACTAATTGTATTGCTCTTCCTGAGGTACTACAGCTCAAATCCCAGCATTTTATATGGATACAAGTCATCTGTTCAATACCCAGCACGCACGTTTGGCACCACCTTCTCTGGCTCAGCAACAAGGCTTTCAGCCAGGCCTTTCTCAGGTATTTGGGGATTCCTAATTCATTTTTTCCCCCCTCCCTATCTATATTGCCTTTAAAGTTCTACCAATGATTTGATGGGGGCAGGGGAGAGTGTGACTGAAGACTGCAAAAAATGAGGTCATGCCTGCCCTTGGTATCTGTTCTGGTGCATGCAGGCAGTGTTCGATTGTTTACCGTGAAAGTTGAGAGAATAAGCTTCCACTCACAAATATATGGGAAAGTTTATATTCCTGGGAGATGTTTCTGTGGCCATGTGAGTGCAGGTTTACTCAACTTCTGTCGTACAGAATTATATGCAATCTCAGGCAGTTGTTTTATATGCAGATCTGAATATTTCACTCAGTTCCTGCTGGTCGTTTGTGAGGAAAAGTATAAAATTCAACTAGAAAGTAATTTTCATGAGGGCAGCAATACTAGCTCTGCATGCAGCCTTGGGATTTTTGTTTTACTTTTCATAATGCTACACAAATCCTCGCACACATTCAGCTGTAGCTTTTCTGACTTAATTTTAATGTTTTCTCTTTTGTGCAGCCTGCTTCAGTTCAGCAGATCCCCATCCCCATCTATGCACCTCTGCAAGGACAGCATCAAGCTCAGCTGAGTTTAGGAGCAGCACCAGCTGTTTCACAAGCCCAGGAGTTGTTCAATTCCTCCTTACAACCTTACAGGTAGGTAGCATATGCAAATTTCTTTAGGTTTTTAGTGTCAGAATTACTGAATTTAGTTCCCTGCAGACTTGTGCTATGTGCTCCATAGCTGCCTCATTTTCCTGTCTTCCCCAAAATCTCTTCTGTCTGAGAGCTCTGTATGCAGATTGTCTGACTTGTACAGATGTGGTTGTGAAATCGAGGGTTAGAAAGTGATGCATGATAGTTGTATCTTTAGGAACCCAGGCTAAATAGCTGAAAGCATCGGTCTGTCCTACTAAGAGAACAGAAGATGTCTGTCCCTTTAGTTCAGCAATTTGTTTTTCCCAATCAAGCCAACACTGGAGTCTTGAAACACTGTGAAGTTCCAGTTTGAATTCATAGGTAGTAAAAACCTCATTGCAGATGTGTGAGAGGCTGCATGGTATGTTTTAGAATGTTTTTTGTTTGCTGCAAAAGGCAACAGTAAAACCAGTATCTCTCCAATGGCACTGATAGCCAGACAGACTTCCACTGTAAGCCTTTCAAAGCTTCTTGCACTTTCAATGAAAACTGCTTCACAGGTTATAATTCTGACGAATGTTGTTAGTTCCACTTTGAGAAAGCTGCTTTGGAAGTTTAATTAGAGGGTTTTGCGTGGACTGTGGTTAAACCTGCTTGTTGCAATGTAGAAGGCTGAGGCCACAGAAGGTTTAATTAACCACATTTGTATCCTGACTTTGGTGCTTGGCTGACTTTGTGGGACCAAATATTGCTTGTCCTGCTACAGCTGACAAAAGCTGTTGCAAACAGTTGGCTAATTGCAGAAACACAATCAGGCTGGCATGTGGTCCAGATTAAATGTCTGATCACTCACAAACATGGCATTAATGGAGTTCTAACAGTTTGAGTGCTTCTCCCACATAGAAATGTGCAGAGGAGGATAAGCTTGGAGATGTACAGGTCCCTGATTTAAAACATTGCAACCAAAAGTTAAAAGTGAGCTAAAAAAAAATTGTAAAAACAGTTTTGGCTCCATTGAAGCCAATCCTCTGCATCCAATCTGGGAGAGTTTTTCCAGTGCTCAGAGGATAGCTGTAAGAGTGCTCTGCCGTGAAGGAAGGGTGCAGAGAAAAGCTCAACCAGGTGTGGGCACAAGCAAACCCCACCACTGCAGGAGCAGTGCTGTGCTCAGACATAGCCAGAACCAGGTCAATTAAAAGGTGTTTTCACATCAAAAACACTCTCCTCTGAGATCAAAAGCTTTGAGAGGAGCACTTATTTAAAAACTCTTGATTCTTCATTCTCACGGTGGCTGGTGGAACCAAGTTCCTGAAGGGGATAAATACTTCTGATGGACTAAACCTGTCTGGTGCTTTGCTGTACTGGCTTCAGTCTTCTTTAAACAAACTGCAACTTCCCCATGCTGCTGACAGAGGAATTGAATAGCTGGTTAAAATTAAGGGCTGTGAGGTCTTTTGAAATCAAAACATTCATTTGGAAGCTACCATGGTCAGCATCCAGTGATTTGAACTCTATTAGAAGTTGGACTGTGGAGCTCTGTGGACTCAAGAGAGCAAAGCAGTTCACTTAATGACTAAGTGGGGCTACTCACATGTGCTTTCCCATCCTACCTTGTAGCACAGGAACTAATAGCTGGCAGCTTTTTTATGTTAGTTAATTATCCAGGAATTATTGCAGCATGAACATCTAAATAGTTAATTGTGATTTAAGGTTTTGGTAAGGAGCCTCATCATTTTTTCCGTTGGCTGTTAGTAGAAGCTGTTATTTTCTTATGTGCAGAGTAAATTGAAAAAAAATCTACCTTTCTCAGGTGAAAATGTGTTCAGTAGAACTAAGCATCCTAATTCTGGTTAAAGAATATAAGCTGTGCTCTTCATTTTTGGTGGCTCATTGTTGACCTCTGTCAGAATTTTTATGAATGACACTTCAATCTCTTGCAGATCCCAGCAAGCTTTTATGCAGAGTGGTTTGTCTCAGCCCTCACCAGTGGTTCTCTCTGGCACAGCCTTACACAACTTCCCAACAGTGCAACACCAGGAGCTGGCTAAGGCACAGTCCAGCCTGGCATTCCAGCAGACTTCCAATACCCAGCCTATTCCTATCCTATACGAGCACCAGCTTGGGCAGGCTTCAGGACTGGGAGGCTCTCAGCTGATTGATACACACATCCTGCAGGTAGGAAATGCTCCACATGCAGACCTTCTGTGCAGTGGGCTGATACAGGAAATCAAGTCTTGCTTCACTTGGGTGGCCGGACTCTTAAGACACTTGGAGGAGAATGTTCTTTTAATTTAATAAATGGACATTAGCATAATCTTTGAAATGAGGCTTGTTCCCCAAATTACAGGGCTCCTTGTGCTTCTGTCATTAATTAGAGCTTCAAGTTTAGTTTCTCTTAATGGTGATAAAGGGCTGTTCCACTACCTGCAAATGAGAGCTTTATCACGAAGTGAAACCTTACATTTGTCAGCTTCCCATGCTGGGGCTTCTCTTGCACTGGTTGATGCACTACAGAGCTGCTCTCCTGAACGCTCCTCATGGGATGGTGTCTCTTCTCTTCTAGGCCAGAGCCACGCTCACTCAGGCTTCAAATCTCTACTCTGGGCAAGTTCAGCAGCCTGGCCAGAGCAGTTTCTACAACACTGCACAGTCTCCCAGTGCTCTCCAGCAGGTAAACTATGGCATGGTAAATTTCCTGCATTGTACTCTTCCTAAAAGCATGTCGTGGTTGGTGGTGTCTGTGGGGTGGGAATAGAGGGGAAGGCTGAGACAACCTTTAATTCTTCCAAAACAAAATTGGAATGTTAAAGGTGAAGGAGGGCTACAGCAGCAGCAGTGCACAAACTGAATGGCTCAGAAGTTGGATGGCCTGCAGTTCATGTTGATCATTTGTCCCTGGCATTCTTTTCTTGAATAGTTCATTTTTCAGTGATGGGCAGATACTTAACTGGCACAGCGCTGTTGCTAATTGATTGAGGCACATGATGCCTTTATGGAAGCAGATATCAGGAGTGGTGGAGAGAGAGAGACAGAGGGGCAAAGTCCAGGTACTTAGTGCAGCCTAATTGTTAATACCAGTTCTCACTGAGCTGGAACCCAGGAGTGCTCACTGAAAATAACTGAGAAGTCAGCAGATAGGTGATCATGCAGGACAGCCAGGTCAGTAAAATAACTCCACTGATTTGAAGTTTTTTCCATTCTTTTGTGAAAAGAACTGCTAAATTGCTCTGTGCAAGAAGTCTGTCATATTTACAGGATACTGTCTAGTGATTTCCATCTTCTGGTTAATTTTTTTAATTGAAATGGCTTCCAAAAAAAAAACCAACTTGTGATGGATTTATTTATTGTAATAGCCTACCTCCTACACAGGAAAAGTTGGCAAGACAGAAATCTAAAGGAGTTGTAAAAGACTGGATGTTGTCTGTTGGAAATCTAGCACAGTTTTAAGGAAGAGTTGGTACTTTCAGTGTGTTCAGTTCTGGCTATGTCTCTGATTTTAATGTCACCCTTCAGAGCAGAATCCTAATAAGCCTTTCACATTTGGGAATTTCTAATGGTTCTCCTCATCACACTTAGAATATAATTTTGCAGGTAGTGGCTTGTCAGACCAAGACATGCTGTAGCTCCTGCCAGTCAGGTCACTGTTGTTGTATTTCCATGTTTACCACTACCACTCTCTGCTGTTTCCAGCTCACAGCACTTGTGGTAAATGCAAGCAAGAGACAGGCTATGTATTTTTGGCATTGTTTTTAAGCTCAAACTGCTGGTTATTGGAACTCCTGGAAAGTAAAATCTAATTTTTATCCCAGTGTCCTTTGATGACTAGAATTATTTGAAGTAAACAAATAAGCCAGTCCTGTCGTGTCCCCCCCACCCCCAAACTGGTTATTTTGTTCTGCTTTTGTTTTCTGAGTTGAATTAGATTTCCCCGTCGCACAGTGAAATCATGTTGAATGATGCTGGAGGCAGGAGATCTCATGCACCTTTTGTTTTTGAAAAGCAAAGACCCAAATGCCATTAGAACTGATTATAAAGGCAAACTGAGCAATAAATTCACTCTTGCAGCTCTCTGGTTAAATAAATGAACTCATTAAGCCATTTGCTGGGGATAAAGCTGAAATAGAGCTAGTAATGACAGTGACATAATGGCCTTTGTGTCTCTGTTACTGGTGGTTTTGTGCTCCCTCTCCAGGTGACAGTACCTTTGCCAGGATCACAGATTTCCCTGCCCAACTTTGGATCCACAGCACAGCCACTGATAGCCCTGCCCCAGTCCTTGCAGCCACCACTACAGCACACCCCACCACAAGCTCAGGCTCAGAACCTGAGCAGACCTGCCCAAGTGACCCAGCCGTTCAGAGGATTGATCCCAGCAGGAACTCAGCACAGCATGATTGCTGCAACAGGAAAGGTAACATTGCCACAGCTACAGGACAGAAATTAATGTGAAGCACAGCTGTTCTTTGGTTTATATAACTGGCACAGCGACTCACGTTGACTTCTTGCATCTTAAAAATCTGCCTCAGCTTTTAAAGATAAAAAAGCCAGTCAGGGTTAATGCCTTAGTGACTGGGTCTGTGCATTTAGCTGAGGTTTTGTAGCTAACTTTGTGCTGGTCCATTTGTACTGCAGGAATACCTGGTTTGATAGTGGCATCAGGGACTAGGAGGGGATTTCGTGTAGAAGCCATGTGGAAAACAGTACTGAGATGTTGTTAGAGCAGCAGGGGAACAACACAACTCTGTCAGGGCTGGTGGCAGATTCTGGGCCTGCTTGAGTTTGTTGCTTTGCTTCTGGACTCAAACCAGAACAAGTTGTTTGGGTTCAAGGGTTTCCAGTGAAAATGGGGAGTTTCAGGGGCTTCAGTGGACTCTGTATCAGTCACGGCCTTAAGCCAGAATTGAACTCCACCATTATTGCTGGGGGTCTGCCTTTCTGAATAGCACAGCATGGTGCATATTAAGAATTTAGCATTGTATGCAAGACAGGATCTTTCTGTAATGAAAAAAGAAAAGGCTGAAAACTGAGTGACAGGTCTAGTAAGGAAATAACACTAAAACAGTGCAAGAAAATTGAATATCATGGGGGGGAGTTCTCTCCTCTCCTTTATGTGAAGCTGCTACGGTAATTGCTGATGAGGGGATGTGCGGAGCTGGCTTCCAATCACAAGGTCTCTTGTCTTAGATGGAATCCCAGCTTTACAGGCACCGGGGATTTTCGGATAGTGTGCAGCACCCGGCAGTTGCAGTCCGCTTCCAGGTGAGCAGTGGGTGACACCCTGGACATGGACACAGCTCAGCTGACTGGCAGGAACAGCAAGGTCCTCCCACCTCAGGGACTGATCTACCTCTGCACCTGAAATCCCTGCAGCTTCTGCCCTAGATTTTAGGGTACTTTTGAATATAAAATAACCCCACAGTCCCAGTGATTTACAGCTGCAATAAGAAAAATATCAGGTGTTACTTCCACGTCTTGGACAGTAATGGCAACCAGAATTTCAGACCACCTAGATGAAGTTTACATCTCCTCGCCTCCAGAGTGTGTGTGTGGTTTTTGCACTGTGGAGTTTTCCAGCTTCATGGGATCTGGCCAAATCTTTTCAGCTTTGCAGTTGGTAGGAGCCCATTTTGCAAGCAGCAGCACGTTTCTTGCTGCAGTTGTCGCTGGAAAATGATTGCTCATTTCAGCAAAAAATGAGGGAAGAGCTGCAGTGGGATGCTGGCCTTAGATGACTTTCCTGCCCTGCTCTAAGATTCCCATCATGTTGCTGCTAAAGAAAGTCAACTTAAAACAGCCTCTCATTTTTAAGTGATTTATTGTTGCTGTTATGCTTCATGGCCATGTGTTGAAATACACTGTTCCAAAGACTAATTTATTTTGAGTGTATCTGCAAAATAGCATTCAAGAGTCATTGCTCCAGTTAGTCTGGAGATTGTTTTGCATGAATGACAGCTCCATTTTTGCTGTGCTTTGGGTTTGTTTATTTTTATAGACCTGGACTATTTGGTGGTATTCTTCTTCTCAGCGTTTTTCAGGATTATTTCTGAATATTTTTATGTGGTACTTGAGATGGGAGTCTTGGATAAGGAGATCTCAACTCCAAACTGTATCTTTTTTCTTTTTTTTAGGGCCAAATAGATGAAATGACTCTCAAACCCCCTGTCATTATGCAGGAGGAACAAGTTAGAAAGCCAATACCATTGCTGCAAGTGCCAGATAGGGCAGGAAAATTGTACACAGAGGTGCTTGTGGTGCTGGGCCTGTCCTAATTATAAGAGGCCGTTCTGCAGTCAGGCTTTCATCTCCACTTAAGTGACCTCTTTTCATTGAGGTAAGCTAACAGCTGCTTAGCAAATGTAATTTTTTAAATTAGAATTAACGTGTCAGTTGCTGTGTTTTTCAGATATCAGAAATGGACCTGAAGGCCTTTGGAGGTGGCATTGATGTTAAACCTGGAACACCACCAGTTACTGGCAGGAGTACTACCCCAACCTCCAGTCCCTTCCGGTAAATCTCCCTTAAGCTCAACATTCCTTAAAACCAGAGCTAGAAAATGTACCTAGTCATGCATGAGCAGCCTTTTCTGGAAGGTATGAGGTGAGGGGCCACTGTGCTTAATCTGAGCTCATGAGCAGCATTCCAGTAGGTCATCACATCTTGCTGTAGTTAAACAGAAGGAAATAGCTCTGAAATAAAAGATGAAAAATGTTTTTTGAGTAAATGAAGCTAAACAAGAAGTGGCAGGGAAGATGTAGTTTGGGACAAAACTATAAGAATAGTTTATCTGAATTGTGGTCTTCAAAGTAGAAGACACTTAAAGGCTTAGTCAGCAGTTGTGGCAACAGTTCTGTTAGAGGAGTAAGTGTTGTTGCCAGGTCTGTAAGCTGCTCACAAGTGAAATTAGTAAACAAAATGGGCTCCCTTAAGCTTACAAATACTGGTGTGTGGAGCTTAGCTGGTGTCCCTGCCACTGGTGCCCCTCTGCTCATTTTGCCAGGAGTGCATCACCCACGCCCTCTGCACAAGAACTCTGCAAGACAGCCTCTGTTTCCTGAAGAAGGCTGTTCATTCTTTCTTCTTTTTCTGTTCACTCTTTTCTTTGAGAGCTGTTTGCTGCCTTTCCCCCAGATAATCAGTCAAGCTTCATGGAATTTGTGGTGATTCAACACCTTGGGAGTTTTAGTGGACGGTCACATTCTTAGCCAAATAAAACAGGGAGAGCATTTTCTGTGAATTCTTGAAATCTGTTCAAGTGCATTTTGAAACATTTGACAGCAGGTCAGAGTAGAAGCAGCTGCATGTTCACTGCCTGTTGTGACAAGCTCTGAACTTGCCATGATAGAGAAAAGAGTGACTGCAAAGGAGCAGGACTGAACATAAGATAGCAAAGATGGCAGCTACATCTAACATCACAAACATCACAAATCTGACATCAGTGTTTGTGTCATGGATACTTGGGAGAAAGGGCTCTTTCATACAGACATACCCTGGAACCTCTTCATAGCTTGAATATTTCTGATTATGCTTTCTCTTTGAATTCTGAAGTTCTGAGGTTTTTTCACATAGAAGCTTCTGTATAGAAAAAGTTTCACACTAGCTTTTCCAGGAGATTCATTCTTCCCCCCTCCAGTGCTGAATTTCTAGTTAAGTTGTAACTAGGGGCAGAAACATCCTCTGAATGAAAGCAGTTGATTTTAACTGGAGTTCTTTCCTTTAGGGCCAGTTCTACAAGTCCTAACAATCAGTCCAATAAAATGAACAGCATTGTCTACCAGAAACAGTTCCAGTCAGCAGCTGCAGCTGTGAGAATGACACAGCCCTTTCCTGCACAATTTGCACCGCAGGTAGGTGGTTGGTGGCTTCCCACAAACAGATTTGTTCCTCTGTATGACCTGGTGGCTCTGACTCGACTGTGTCTCCTCAGACTTTATCATGGGGAGATAAAAAATGGAATCCTTAAAATGAAATTATGTAAGAAACGCAATTTTAAGATCAAAGCAAAAAATTACCTCTGATCTTGCTTACAATCAGCAAGTAGTGCTGATTTTGTGGTGTTTAATTTTGAGTTCTGTGGACACTGAGGAATTTAATACAAGTTGTGAGCGATGTAGAACAGATGTTGTTGTGGCTTCCCCAGGCAGCTGTAATGCACCTCATCCTGCAGAAACAGGTCATTTGCTTGGGGTGGGGGAGAAGCTTCATGTCTCAGAAGGGTCTCAGTGGATATTTTACACGTGTAAAGACAAAGCAGTTTTGCAGCTGTGAAGTATCGATGGAGCAGTTCAGGTTGGAAAGGATCTCTGAGGTCACAGTCCATACAAGGCAGGGCTGATGGCAGAGGGGTTGATTTGCTTTGGCATTCCAGGGAGCACAGCTTACAAGGGTGGTGCATCTCTGTTGCAGGTGACTGGAGCCAGGCGGCTAGGGAAATGTAGCCGCTCTAAAAGCATAGGATATTTCTGTCTTCCTTTTAGCATTTGGAGTGTTTGACTGCAGGACTTGAGATTTGATTTCTGGATTGGCACTGGCAGAAACTGCCTCACCGTCCTGGGGCTGCCTTTCACCAGTGACTGCTCCACTGCCTTGTGAGGGTCTTCTCCCTGGTCACAAGCTGGGTTGAAGTTGTTGGTGCTGCTTTCAGGCACAGCAGCACTGCAGGGCTGTTTTGCTTTTGCAGCTCAAGCCTGTTTTCTTGACATTCATTTCATAGCAGAGTAGCAGCTTTTTCCCCTTTAAGATAATGCCAACGTGCAATCGAGTTGGCAATTTTCTAATTGAGAAATGTCTCTTTTTGTTGTTTTTCCCCCACTTAGATCCTCTCTCAGCCTAACCTGCTCCCTCCATTGGTAAGAGCCCCATTTACTAACACCTTCCCAGCGCCTGTTCAGAGGCTGCCGGTAGTTCTGCATAGTCAGACGCCGTCTCAGATGACCACAGGCCTTATGAGCCACCCTCAGTTACCACGTGTGGCCAGAGGTCCTTGTGGATCAGTACCTGGAGCCAGAGGCACTCAGGCCCAGGCTGCGCTGAAGGCTGAACGAGATGTGAAGGTCAGTATGTGAACAGCAGTGCTGTTACCAGCAGTTCAGTCTGACAGCTCCCAGGGCAGGGATGTGTCTGCAAGTCATGGCTTCAGAAAATGCCTCTGGACCCCAAGCCAGCAGCCAGGCTCTTAGCAGACCTTCTCTAAGCCCTGGTGTTTTTTAATAAGAATTTTAGACTAAAATATTTATAGGGAGCTTCCTGTCTCAAGCGATCTCGTGGTCAGCAGCTGTGGAGCTGCCACTGCTGTCCAAGGCAAAGTGAGGTGTCAGGAGCCTGGTTATCTTTGAATGAGCAGTGAAGCTGCACACCTGGCTGTTAGCTGTCCTCTCACCCCCAGCTCCTCCTGTTCCAGCCAGCCTCACTCCAAGGGGACTCTGGAGAGTCCTTTCTCTGTGCTTTGAATTCTGTGGTGAATTCTCTGTGCTAGAATGCAGTACCTGGTGCACTCTGCAGAAGAGGGGGCTGCATTTCAGTAGCAGGTGATGACAGTCACCCTAACTTGTTACAGCACTTTGGGACCCTTCACTTGGGGGTAAACTTTTCTTCCAAGGCAAGACTACCGGGTGGGACATCTGTGTAGGGACACTGCTGGACACTGAGCCTGTCTGCTGCAGAAAAGAAGTTGCTTGAATAGATGGTGCTTAGGGGCTCCTTTGTCTGCTGCCATTCCTGTAACCTGTGCACTGAGGTGTCAGAGCAGGAGAGTGTTGTTCTGGTTATGCATAGCTGGGGGAGGACTGATTAACCCTTCAATTCCAGGTGATTGGTCCATTTCCTACCACCAGTTTATGCAGCCTGTAGATGCTTACCAGGTGATGCTTACCAGATTGTCCTGAGTGTGCACTGTGGATTGAATGTAGCCAGTCAGAGCAAATACTAACACAGTTCTGGTATCCTTAATCTCCTGCAAACACTGCTGAGAGCGGTGAGAGTTACTCTGTCATGCTTGGTTACTGGTGATCAAGTCATCCAGCCTTAACCTCAGGGGATGGCTGAAATTTGGGCAAAAGGTTTCAGGTGTCCGTCTGGCTCCAGTAAAATCAGGCTGTTGCTGCAGTCCTGCAGGTGAGAGTTCACAGGTTTGTTTTCTGTTCTGTTGCTGCTTGAGTTGCTTGGAGCAGCTACAAAGTATGAGAGCCAAGGCCTCTTGTTCCAGACTTCTGATGTTTTGTTTCCCTGTTGTTGTGTATGTACGTGTGTCCCAGCCCCGTTTTTTGTAAAAAAGCAGAAAATACTCAGAGAGGTACATGGAGGTTTTAGTGCCTGTATTGTAGTTGGGGCTCCTTGTGTTAAGATACTCCTTTCTAATTTTAAATAAAAATGCGTTTGACTGCACTGGGCTTTATTGTTCAACTTCTGAATGATCAAACTCTTAATGGAGTCTCTGCAGTCTGGGCAGGAAAGCCAAGTGCTTGCTCTGAAGTGTCTGATGAGTATCAAAACTATAACTGGAACATGTCACAGAGAGAATTCCACAGGTGCAGGTCAGGGTTGCTGGTAAGAGTTCAGAGGAGGGAAGGAAGGCAGGCACGCAGTTTGTGGTGCCTGGGATGAGAGCCCGCTCTGAGCGGGAAGCAGGTCAGGCTTCAGTTCACACAGAGCACAGCTCTGACCCCGCTTCATTTACATCCCAGCTGCAGGCTCAGTCTGTGCCCAGAGGCACAGCAGGAAATGGGGTGCTCAGACTGCTACAGAGAGAGGCCCTGTGCTCCAGAGGGGCAGCAGGAGCAGTGACAGCTGGAGTGGCCCTTGGGCCCAGGCAGGGTCGTGGAGGCACAGCTGCCTCTGCTCATGTCTGACCTGTGTTCAGGGGAAGCCACACCTTGAGCTGCTGTCAGCAGTGCTCCTACTTGTACAGATCTGCCAATAGTATTGGCATAAGAAGAGGTTAGGCAATACTTCAGACTGTTGTCCCTGATCCTTTTTTTCGGGGAAGGATTAGGAAGAGCAAGGGAAGACTAGGCATGATGTTAAACTACTGCTGAGGAGCCAAGCACACAGACGTGGTGACATCAGGGAAGCAGCAGGATGAATGCTGCCTGTCTAGGAAAATCTGGCCACTATGGTCAGTCCTTCCCCTTTCATATGGGAAATATTTGTGAAGTCTCTCCAATTCCAATGCCCTCTCTTCAGTAAACTTACTTTCTCCCTCTCTTAAGGCAAAGCAAAGAGCAGAGGTCCTTCAGTCCACCCAGAGATTCTTTTCTGAGCAGCAGCAGCAGCAGCAGCAGAACAAACCCATAGGAGGCAAAGCCCCCAAAGTGGAGGAGAACGGGAGCAAACCCAGCGAGGCAATTGCTGACTCTCCAGGAGTCTGCCAGGACAAAGCCGAGGAGAAGCCCAGCCCTGCGCCTGCTGCTACGCCGAAACCTGTTAGAACTGGACCAATCAAACCTCAGGCAATCAAAACCGAGGAAACAAAATCTTAGAGGCTGTGCTCCCATGGAGGGGGGGAGAGAGGAGGGTGGGCGAGGTGTCAGCAGCGTGAATTGGTGGCCCGAAGGATGAAGAGCAGCCTGCTCTCCCTGCTGGGCTCTGAGCAGCCCCACGGGGCATAGAGGCCAGCAGCAGTTGTGGTGCCAGCAGCAGTTGTGGTGCCGGCTGCTGTGTGTCCAGCTGAGCCCCCAGGCTCTCGGGGCTCACATCTGCTCTCAAGCATGAAGGCTGCTTTGGGGTGTGCACATCCCACACGTGCACACCCCGTATGGCTCGCACCCGCCTGCTTCCCAAAGCCACAGCACCGAGAAGCAGCAACGGTGGGGAGGCATTTCCTAGCTGACACAATGACTTTTTATTTTCTTCAGGCTCTGATCTTCAGCTGCTATTTATCTTTTTATAAACCCATGAGTATGAGAACATGCAGATCTGAAGATGGTGCTGGGCCAAGTAATGTGCGTTAAGTTTTTAGTGACTTAAGAAGCTTCTATCTTGTATAAACAGAGGGATCCACGTATTTGCCACACCAGGCTTAACCTAACACACTGTAACACTGGCAGTGTTGGATTTCCCTCTGAAGGCAGTGCTTTGCTGGCTGCTGCTGCTGCTTGGATGACAATTTACTGCATTTAGATCACCATATGAAAAAGCTACTTGGCCACCTGTGTCCTCTCCACCCGCTGCCCCCTCAGTGGCTCTCACCCCTGGAGTTGAAGGTTCGTTGCATCAATAGTCAGATTTGTTCCGTTCACCCCTGTCCAGCTGTCTCTATATGATGCGAGTGGTCCCTAAACGGTTTCCAGTTTCTGTCTGTAACACAGCAACGAGCACTTAAACTGTGCCACGAGAATAAAAGAAACCTTATCAGATTAACGAGAGTTTTATCTCAAAGGTGCATTCTTTATATCAGAGCTGCGTCGCACCACCTCCTTGCCCACAGTGTGCTGGAAAGTAGAATCAAGTCAAATAAATGCCTTTTTAATTGTATCCTCTAGTATTCTAGCTGTAGGACAGTACTGTATGATACTTCTGTGAATGTAAGATATCCTGTACCTGCTTATGATATGTAGTAGTGACTGTGCTATACTGGAGCTGTTTTTAATAATGTTATTCTAGAGGTTTTTTTCCAGACAATGATTGAAAAAGCTAATAAAAAGCACCAGGTACCACATCAGTAGCAGAATTTGCTGTTTTTTTCTGGGATTTTTTTTTCTTTTTTTTACGTTTTTTGGAGGGAAGAGTTGAAAGTCTAATGTGTATAATTTTGTTCAAATGACTGCAGAAGCTGGAAAGGCTGTTGCTGCTATTGATGCCTAGTGAATTGCTATTGGTTATCTTTTTATATAAATATATATATAATTTGAATTTTTGGAAACTAGCTGTGATGTCAACTTTGGAAAAAAGTATCCCACTTGTAGTGTGAGTTGGCATTGTACAGAAATTAACAGCCATATTGGTCTAGAAATGTTAAACTTAATTTTTTTTCCATTTGTACAGGGGTAACGCACTGTATGAAATATGTACGGTCTTATTTACATGGGTTTGATTACAGAAACTAATAAAGTATTCTCTAAATAAAGCCCCTGGCTGCTCTCGTGATTGCTGCAGGAGGGAGCAGAGTTCCCAGGGAAAGGCTCCTGAAGGAAAATGCTCCTAGAAGCTGCTTTGTGGCCACTGCTTGCCCCAGAAGGAGCCTGGGGGTGTTTGCTGGGAAATTCCATTTCCAGCTGATGGAGCTGGGGGTTGTTCCAGACAGAAGCTGGGATGATGCCGGTTGCCCCATTGGCCAGTGAGTGACAGTGATGCCTTAAGTTTCAGCTTTCATATTTTCCAGATTCTGTACTGTGTTAGTTTGTAACTCTGAACTTCAGATAAATTGTTAGCAAGCTCTCCTCACAGCTCAGTCAGACAAAACAATCCTTCTCCAGCCCAGAACCAAGGACACCGCTGCAGCTTCAGGCCCAAAAAGTGCAAACAGGAGAGCAAACTGGGAGGATGGGACTGCATAACCTGGAGGTGTAATTGGACAATTAACCCCAGTATGGAAATGGACCAAAACTTAGCAAAGTGTGAAAACTCGTGACCCTCACAGAGTCCATCTTGAGTGGAGCCCTGGCCAGGCTCTTGTACTGCCCAAGGTGTATCCTGTGAAGACAAATTCCTGCTTTATTCCTTGAAATTAATAAATTCCTGCTTTATTCCTTGAACACTGTCGAGCCTCTGTTCCAGGGAGCCTCTCAAGGCATCAACAGCACCAGGGGAAAGGCACGAGTTCAGGGAGCCCTGGCCTGAGCCTTCCCTGCCCCCTGCCCTGGGCTCGGCACAGGCAGGACAAGCTCAGCTGGCCACCAGAGGGAACTTGATTCCCACAAGCACCAGGAACCTTTGTTGTCCATCTCTGAGAAGTAATTCCTGCCGGGGAGAAGGTGCTGGCTGGCTCTGCACCTCTGGGGAAAGGGAAGATGTAGCCAAGAGTGTTGGGCTGGCTCTGCAAGCACCACCAGGAGTTGGGCAGGTTCGCCTTTGGTCAGAGGTGTTGCTGCCAACCCTGGGGTGGGTTGGGAAGCAGCAGCTTAGGGCCACCAGAGGAGCTGGAGTCCTTTCCTGCCCAGGCTGGTTTTGTTCAGGGTAAAACTGCAGCAATACAGAGTAAATTGAAGGTGCTGGAGTCCACACATGCAGCTGTGGGCAGAAGGAACCTTTGAGCAGGTCACACTCAGGGTAAATCATCTTTTTCACAAGGATCTGTATGAGCACAGCTGCAGTAAATGCTTGGAAAGGAGTGTGGACATGGGGGACTGAGTGAATGTGGACACTGCTTCCATCTAGAAATGTGCTGTAAAAGTAACTGAATTGTGGTGATGTTTCCTTGCTTTGAGGTTGTCTTCAGCCTGTTTCATCTTAAAAGGACACCCCAAAAATGGGAACTCATTCACCAGATTCTTCTATTTTTACAGAAACACTGCTGAAGGGATTAATGTTAAATTCTGTAGTAATAAAAGCATGGGGAAGTCAGAGGAATTTCCCACAGTCGGCTGTGGGAATGTATCAGGCTTTGGACTATTTTGTGCTCAGAGCAGAACAAGGGGAGTATTTCTGCAGAAGTTTAATTAAAAGTAAATGCTTGGGCATTTTGTGCCTCCAAATAACCTGGGTTTGATGTGTGCCTCTCCAAAACCCCAAACCACACCAGCTGCCTTTGAGGCCAGGTGGAGCTTTCAGTCATTGACCCCAGTTGATTGAATATTTTATGACATTTAATCAGATAACTTGCTCCTAGCTATTTACACTGCAGTAGCTCTTGTTTTTTTTTTAATTTGAGTGGGATTTGGTTTATAATCTCTTTTCTAGGACTCTAGTCATCAGAAATAATTGTGCTGAACCTCCCAGAAATTAGGGAACAATTCTGTTTCGGGAATTCAATTTCTTTTTCCTTAATAATGTTGAGGCTGTGAAAAGGTCGTAACTTTTCTCCAGGGCAAGAGCTAGAGGGGGATTAAATGTGACTGGGGCCAGATCCAGCAACTCCTCTAGGCTCAGGCTGGCTTCTTGCTGGGATGTGGGCAGGGAAGGCTTGTTTTCCCAAAGCCTGTTAAGTAAAGCAGTGTATTCAGCACTGTTCAGCTCCAGCCCAGCTTTCTGGAAATCCTGTGTACATTGGCTTGTCCTCCTTTATTTTCTCAGTTAATTAAGAGATGGACTTCCCGGCCTGAAAAGGCCCTGGTGCGGGGAGGGGCGGGAGCTGTCTGCCCTCTGTGTCTGGGCTCACCGAGGTGCTGCTGCTCCCCGGAGCTCTGCACAAACCCTGCCTTTCATCCCGGGGCTTGGCTCACACCCCCGGGGAGTTGCGGGGTGAAGGGGGACTCCAGCCTCGCCTCCCATCCTGTTTTGGGATAGAAATGCCTTTCTCCCATCCTTGGTGGCAGGTTTGCTGGCACTGCTGGCTCTGGCTGCTGCCTGCTTGGCTCTCCCCAGCCCCAGCAGGCACCTGGCAGCCCCTGCCCTCACCCTGGCCCCAGGGCTCCCCAGCTCTGTGTGACAGTGACAGGGGTGACATGTTCCTGACCCACCTGGGCTGAGCCTTGCTGCAGATCCTGGGGACATCACTGGCCACGGGGATGCCTTCACTGGCCCGGGCTCAGGTGAGATTCCCAGGCTGGCTCTGGGCCTGCCCAGGAGCAGGCACGGGTCTTTCAGCCTCCTCCCTCTTCATGCTGGGCTCCCACCTGCTGCCCACCCTGCAGCTTACCAAATACATCTTACACATGCCATCTCACTTTTTACAACCATCACATATTTTTCCAAAATAAAGCCTGGGAATGATGGATAAACTGAATGCTTCATTGTGATATGCAAACATACAGTGATACAACAGTGTTAGTGTCAGAAGGACAGCAACGGGGTGAAGCATCTCACTGAAAATCCCTGTAGCTGCAGGTGATCTCACAAGTGTCCCACTGTGTTCTCTGTCCTTTTCCATGGCTCCAGTACCTGGTGTATTGCTGTCAGAAGCTGCCTTCCAAAATGTGGCATTTTCCTGCTCAAGGCTTTACAGCTTCCCCCACCAGCACCTTCAGCCTGTAGGTGCATCAAGGGGGGCAGTAGCCCACCACACTCCTTGGAAAACAGGCTTGGAAAGACGAGGTGCGAGGCAGCAGTGGTGTTGGGCAATGTTTATTGGGCCAGGACCCTATGAAGCCCCTGAGGAATGTGGCTGCTGCTGCCCCGAGTGCCAGTGGGTGAAAGAAGCCTCCTCCTACAAGCTTTCTATAGTAAGTATATAAACCAGCGTGGTTTGGGCTGGTGTGGGGAGAGCTGCTGGCCTGTAAAGCTGAAGCACGACTGGAAGGGCTGGGTACTGAGGCCACCTGGCTGCAGGATGCTCTGCCAGCGCTCCTCACCTCTCTTGGCTGCCTTTTTTTTTTTTTCCTCAACAAAACAAGGCTTGTGCAATGTGTGTCTGTATTTCCTGCTGCTTTTGAACCTACTCAATGCTTTTTGGAAATGGCTGAGCTCCAGGATGCCCTTGGGCACTGGGAGTGTGGGATGCCAGTGGAGCTTGTGGGATCTCTGCCATGAGAGCTCTGCAGGTCTGGAGGCTGTAAACAACAAACCCTGACTCCACAGAGGGGATCACTGCTCACAACTAGGGAAAAACGTTTATTTTAAGGCAGGATCCTCCTGCACAGCCCTTCTACCACCTGTTCTGCCCAGCCCTCACCATGCCTGAGTCCTCCCTGCTCCAAATTTGGGGTGGCCGGCCTGGCTGCTCAGGGACGGTGCTGCAGCAGCTCAGGGCTGAGTACTGCTGTGACCCATTCCCAGAACCCACCGAGGCAGGTGAGAGGCACTTCCCTGGCTCTGCCAGGCTCTACAGCAGCGCTTCATCTCTCTCTGCTGCACTTGAGCACAATGGGATGTGGCTGGGCAGCGTGTGGCCCCCAGCACCACCCGAGGCTGTGTGAGGTGGTGCTCCCGGCTGTGCCGGGGGAAATGGGGAGGGAAGCAGGGTGCCAAGGCACGCACGAAGGTCCTGGGGGACAAGACAGTGCATTGCCAGCCTCGGCTCACGCCCGGGAGAGGCGGACGGGGTAGGTGACCATGTTGAAGCTATCCCAGGCGAAGAGCTGCCGCTCGGCAGGGTTGTAGTCCAGCATGCTGAGGTAGCGGAAGCGGTTCTCGAAGGGGATGCTGAGGGCCCGGCTGGTGCTGGTGGCAGTGTCGTAGGCAAAGTTGATGGTGGCGTTGGGTGCCGAGTAGCTGCTGACGGTGTAGAGGGTGCCGCAGATGAGGAAGGAATTGGCCACCCCCCGCTTGCGGATGTTGGTCTCCCAGGTCCGACGGATCTCCAGCGTCTCGGGGTCCAGCTTGGAGAGGACGATGGCTCCCCGGGCCTTCTCAGTGCTGTAGATGACCCAGAGCCCCGTCTCATCCACCGCCAGGTCGATGTCGGTGTAGCCCCCCCAGGAGTAGGGGTACTGCCCGTGATAGCCGGCGCCGGGGATCTCTCTCTCCACCGTGATGGTCTCGCCCCGCAGGTCGTAGCGGGCCACGGAGCGGGATTGGCGGGGCTGGAAGAAGAGCCCGCCGCGGTAGATGACGGCCCCCGTGCTCTCCAGGGGCCGGGGCAGGATGTGCACCTTGGCGGGGTAGCCCTGGGCCAGCTGCTCGGCCTCCTCGTACTGGAAGAGCTGGCGCACCTCGGTGCCCACGGTGTCTACCCGCCAGGTGTTGTCCCGCGTAAAGGGCGGCACAGGCTCGGGGTCCTTCATCCACACGCCGTACTTGCCCGCGATGGAGTCCGCCCGGCCGAACACCGCGGGTTCTCCCACCCACACCAGCTGGCCGCAGCCTGCTCGGGGACAGGACGGGACAGAGAGGGGTCACGGCCAGCCCCTCGTGAGCAGCGGGACGTGGGGCCGGCCCGGCGTGCTCGTACCTGAGTCCTCCTTGCCCGGGCGGCCGAGCGCCGTCTCCTCCAGCAGCCGGGACACGGGAACCTCGGTCCTCTCCGACTGCAGCTCCTGGTAACTGAGGGGCTGCGGCTCCCAGCGCGGCGCTGCAGCGGGGTCAGGCACAGCGTGAGCGGGGCTGAGCCAGCCCCCCTCACCGCCTGCCTGCTGCCCTCGGGGGGCTCCGTGCCGGACTGCTGCTCCCCGAAATGCCGATGCCTTGGGCAGGAGCCCGGCACCCCCTCCCACTGCAACAGGGCACATCTGTGACCATTCTCTTTGGGGGAACTCCTAATAGCCCAGATTAGCATGGTACCCTACATCCTCCCTCTGCTGCGGGGCAGGCGATGGGATGAGGCGGGGTTGGGAGGGAGGCATGGGGCAATGGGCTGCGACCTCCCGGCAAGGCTGAGCCCACCAGGGCTCCCAAGAGTTGGGGCAGCAGTGGGTGCACAGCACGGGGGCCGCACAGGGACTCGGCCGGAGGGGAGAGGCCGGCGGTAGGGACGCACCGGGGTCCCAGCCCTGGCACTTACCCTTGGCGGGGGCACGCAGCGTGTCCCGGCCGGGCCCCTCTCTGCCGGGGGGGCAGCGGGCGGCCCGCAGCCGGGTGAGCTCCTGGGCGCTGCTCTCCAGCCGCCTGCTCAGCTCCTCTTTCTCCCGCTCCAGCCGCCCCTTCTCCTCCTCCAGCCGGGACTTGGCCCACAGCAGCTCGCCGTACGCAGCCTCCAGGCGGGAGGCCGCGGCCGCTTGCTGGAGGTCCCGTGCGCTCCCCGGCTCGGCTCCCCGCGGCCCCGAGCCACCCAGTCCTCGCTCCCGGCTCTCCAGCCGACTCAGGCGGGCCGTGAGGGCGGCAAGCTCGGCGCGCAGCTCGGGCACGCCGCCGGCAGCCTCGGGGCAGGCGGCCTCCACGGGGCTGGCGACCGTGAAGGAGTAGGTGCAGTGCCCGGAGCTGTCATGGGCGCGGCGGAGGAAGGCAGTGTCCGCCCGGCCGCCCAGGGCCACGGAACCCCAAAGCAGCAGCCAGACCCCCAGCATGGCCCCGGCGCCGCCCCTCTGAGCGTGCCGGCCACCGGCGCCCGCATTTATAGAGGAAGAGGGTCGGGGCGGCGGGGGGCGGGCGAGCCGGAACCTTCCAGATGTCCGCGGGGGTACCGTCACTGCCCCGTCGCCTCCCCGGGGCCGCTAACCGAGGCCCTGTGCCAGGGGTGACGCCAGGGCGGGCAGGCTCGGGACCGAACCCCCTGGGCGCCGCTAGCGACCGGGGCCCGAACTCAACCCGCCTCAGGGTGGCCCCGCCCCGCCTCAGGATGGCTCCGCCCACTTCCCCGATCGTGTCTCCCGGCCCGCCCGCCATCGGTAGCTCGGCGCTCGGCGCGGCAGGCGGAGCGCCGCGCGGTCGATGTGACGGGTATTCTCTGGCACCGGCCATTTCCCGCCGGCCCGGCCCGGCCCGGCCCGGTGAGCGCGGGGGCGGCTGGTCCCGTTGTGGGCCTGCCGGGCGCTCCCTGCTCTCCTCTCCCGGCTTCTCCCCCCGGGCACAGACCCGCGGCACAGACCGGCCATGCCTCCCAAATTCAAGCGGCACCTGAACGACGACGAGGTGACGGGCTCGGTGAAGAGCGAGCGGGTGAGTGTCTCTCCTGCAGGGTGCAGCGGGCAGGGGCTGAGCGTGCCCACGGTAGCGATGCCTTGGCCAGGTCTCCTCGTGCCGCCGCAGCCCTCAGCCGCGGGGCCCAGCAGCCCGGAGCGCGGTGACAGCGCCGTTCAGCTAGTGAGGGGCTGTCCGAGCGCCAGCCCCGCTCCGTGTGTGTCACACCAGCCTCGGTACGGCTGTTTTGGGAACCTATTGCGGCTCCTTCAGTCCGCATCTATGGCCAGGAGATCCTGGTGTGCTCCAGCCTCTTGCCCTTCCGCAGAGCCTGGCAGGGACACGGCCTGGCTCTGCTGCCCACGTTGGCTGAAGGACCTGAGTGAAGTCACCCTGTGCTTTACAGCTGATTTTTTCGCCTGTCACTACGGTCCCCTCACATTTCAGGCTTTGAGTACAGATGCCAGCAGTTGTCTGGTTTGGACAAAGTGGATTTAATCTGCTGGGGTCAGGCTGTGCTAAAGCTCACTTTAGACTGTGGTCGGAAATGCTGCTGCAGCTCTCGACAGCTGTCAGCGAGACCAGGAGCCCGAGCTGCCAGGAGCAGTCTGCTCCTCCCGTGAGGGAAGTGGTGGCTGGAACTATTGCATGGTATTGCAGGTTTGCTTGAGTTGATTGAGCAAATGTGACAGGCTGGAAATGCAGGTGAGCTGCAACATCAGAGCACCAGGCTTGCAGGTGGGAGGCCAGATCTACATCTGGGAAAGCAGCAACTGTTGGTACGCCAAGGACCATCTGCTGGGTCCCTGGGCCCACACCTTTAGTGTGCCACCTCCCCTTCTTGATTGTTTTTAGAAGCAGAAATGGTTTTGTCTGGAACATTCAGGCTTCAGTGGGACCATGGTGTTCCTCTTAAAAATCAGGTTTTGGATCCTCTCATGGAGTGTAGTGGATCAGCAAAGGGGAGCCCCGGGGAGCCCTTTGGGGTGAAACAGAGCAGCTGCCAGACCCCTCTGCCCTCTAGCCCAAGGAAGCCAGTGTGTTCCCTTGTGGTCATCTGTCTTACAACTGCTGCCATCAGATGGTGGAGAAACTTCATCCTCCAAATCTGGAGTGGATCTGATTTCCCATGTGGATGGGACAGCCCAGGGTGTCTGTGGGTGATGCTCATGTTTTTAGGTACAGGGCTGGGGATTGTCCCTTGAGCAGAGAGGGCCTTCCTGCAGTCAGAGGATGCTGATTGCATACTAAGAGCTGGAAATGTGGATGTGAAATGGTGGTTGCTTATTGATGAGATGGTTTTTCTGTTTGCAGAGGAACCTGTTGGAGGAAGACTCGGATGAAGAGGAAGACTTCTTCTTGTGAGTTGGAATGCAGTGTCATACCTGCCTGCAGCTCTGAGACTGGGGGCTTGGGAATGAAAAACTTTGATTCCTTTGGGATGTTCTTCCAGAGCCTTGGCCTTGAGCATGAATTAATAGGTGTGACCTTTTGTAAGAGTGAGATGTCCCACGGATCCTAAGACGTGGGAGGGACTGATGGGAGGTAGGAAAACAATTCTCTGTGCACAAGGTGTTGGTTCTCTCCTGTGTATCTTTTGGGTCTGGTTTAAAAATGTGTTTTCATTGTACCTTCTGTCCTGATTGCTCTTCTCTGCCTGCAGGAGGGGGCCTTCTGGATCCAGGTTTGGACCCAGGAATGACAAGATCAGGCAGTAAGTTGTTGTTCCTTAGTGTCACATAGATAATTTTTTCTGGCACTGTGAGCTCCTGCTGCTGTCTTGTCAGAATATTTCTGTGTAGCTCATCATATGAACATTCCTTGTGCCTGTGTTCTTCTAACTGACATGTCCTACCCCACATGTCCACAGCTAAAGGAAATCTTAGCTTTGATGCAGCCTGTCAAGAAATTATGTGTGGACAGAGGCAAAGGCATAAAATTACATCACAGTTAGCTTATTGGAGTTTCTGAAGCACTTGCTGTGTTCTGGTGGTGACCTCTTCCATGCTTTTGTGAGGCTCTTTCTCCACAGCATTAACCCTGAATTTTAACCTTTCCTAGCACCATTTTTTGGTTTTTGAGGCTTTTTTTACCTCATCCTGTAACATGCTCCCTAATGTTTCAAGCAAATAAGTGGTCAGGAACACACCAGGACCATGAGTTTTGGGCAGCAGCTGGTCCTTGGCATCCTCTTCTCCAGATGGAAACCTGATTTAGGTGACCTGGAGATGAGCAGTGACTCACTGGGGTCAAAGCAGCTGGAAAACAGGAAGCCATTACAGCTGGAGGAGGAGTGGGGCAAGAAGGAAGGAGTGAACACTCTGAATCCTTCTTCTATTGAGTCACTTCCTGGATGGCGCTTGTTCAGGGCTCCAGTTTTTCCTGTAAAGGATGTGGTGGTGGTATGTAATCAGAAGTGTGAGGATACTCACAGCCCCCTGGTCTGTGTTGCTCTGTTCCTTTGCTGATCTCTGTGGAGCCAGGACAGAGATCTGTGTGGGGACTGCTGCCTGGGCATTGTTCAGACTGATCATTGTTTGCAGCCTGTGTGTGGCTCTTGGTTATGGATTTTTCCATGCCAGGAAGAAGCCAGCACAGCTCTGGGATGACTCCTTGCCACCATCAGCATTAGGCTATGCTTGTTATCTTGAGGAGTGAAGGGCACTTGAGCTGCACAAGAGGCAGAGGGCAAGTGGCTGCACCCTGAGTTTTCAGGGCATCTCTGTTCCCTCCAGAGTGTGAGGATGCTGTTGGTAGAGAAGAACTAGTCTTTGGAGTAAGCCAATGTGGATAGAGCCTCCCTTCTAGGGCATGATCTGGAGGGAATGAGAAAGCTGATAACTGGGTTTATGAGTGGGGTCTCATCTCTACAGGAAGGTAGGGATGGGGCAGTGTCCATACCTTCATCCTCCTCTGCTGGATAGCTCCTACAGTGTCTACTGTGTTCCCTGTTGGTGGGAGAAAACAGGAGCTCTTCTCTTCCCTGTCTTGGCCTGGCAGAAGGGAGCAGTGGCTTAGGTAGAGAAGGACACGGCACCTGTGAAAAGGAAGAAAAGTGAAAGAAGGATTTAGCCAGGAGCTAGTGGCTCTATAGGTGTGATGTGACTAATGGCCCACACACTTGCTTATTCATTAAAATGAATAAGAAATATTAAGAATTAATTAAGAAATATTAAGAACATTTTAATGAATATTAACAATAATGGCTCGTCTATTGCCAGAGATTGCCTGGATACAGTGAATGTAGCATGGAATACGTCCCTTGGGCTATCAAGGGGCTACACCTATGGAGCATCTAGAGCATCTGTTACAAAACAGAATCTACTTTCTGCTCTCATCAGTGTTGATTGCTTTGTTTATTAAGCACTTACACCATGCAGTCATCACTCCTTGTCATGGAGATCACTGTTTCTGATCAGTTCAGCCCTTGTGCTGGAGGGATCAATGACTGGTCTCATAGTGACTCAATTTTCTTTGTTTCAACAAAGAAGGGGTTGAGTTGCTGCTGAAAAACTGTAAGGAAAAGACATTTTAAGGAGGAATTTGAGCATTTGGAGAGCTGAGGCCTAGAGAGGCCATGGCCGTATGGGGCTGGAGGAATGAGGTGCGAAGATGGGCGTAAAAGGAAACTGGGTGGAGGATTGGGTAGAGGAAAAAGTGATGGGATTATGGGAGCAAAGGTGTGGAACATGTTAAACGTGAGGGGCAAGACTGGAAAGTTTTCCTAGTTGTTCTTGGCAGGAAAGGTGGATGGATTGGGTCAGGGTGGATTTTGGCAGCAGAGACCCTCAAGGCTGGCTCAGCTGTAGGGAATGCTGCAAACTTGTAGGGGAAAGAGGTGAGTTACAGTCAGCAACAGTGACAGGAGGAAGTGTCAGTCCCCTTCAAGCTGAGCTTTGTCCTGATGTGTCTGGAAGCTGCTTGGTTGGGGTGGACTCTCCTCTGGTAGTTGAGAGGCCACATGGAGTCCCTTTGGCTGCCTTTGAGGCCTCCCATCCCCAGGGTGGGCTTTTAAAGGACTTTTATCCTTTTCCCCAAAGGTACAAAGAACAGGTGAGGGAGAGCTGTTCTTCTTTCCCTGCCTTTGCTTTGAGGCTTTGGAACAAATGCTGAATGTGTGTAGGAGAGCCTTTTCAAGGGAAGCTGGGATGTTCATCTTCCAGCTGGATTTCTTTAATTTGGAAAAGGAGCTTCTCATCACAGGCCATCTTTTCAAAAATTCTGCTAAAATCAGCCCCTTTTCTGCACTGCTTGACTCACTTTACTGCTGATGTTTGTGCTTTCAGGGAACTGTGCCATTGGGTTCTTGCTCATGCTGCTGCTGAGGCTCAGCACAGTGCTGGGGTTCCCCCGGAGCCTCTTGGTCTCTGTGAATCCCCCATTGTGCAGCTTTGGGGGGGTCAGCATTCCCAGCCCCAGTGGCTCTCACTGGCTGCAGGCCCTGAGGCAGGGGGAAGGTTTGGGGAATGGTTTGAACTCTTGAGGCAAGAGCCGAATGCAGCTTCCCAGGGCTCATTGCAGGTTGTGCAGTGAACCCCAACCACAGTCCAGGCTTTCATCTGAAGGTGATACCAAGACCATGCTAACAGGTATCATTATTGGACAGAATCCCTTCAATGACTGAAAGGCTTCAGGGAGGCATAGACTGCTGTTTTCCTCCCAGCTGGGACTAAGAGGCAGCTTCAATCCACAGATTTGTGGCACTGTTACCCTGTTGTTGGGAGCAGCAGGGCTCTCTGCAGAGAGCTGGGGAATGCTGTGCAGCTTCCTGCCTCTGTACCCTCCATCTGCCTTGGCTCTTCCTCCTGTTCCCTCTTCCCTGGGTGGCTGCCACAATGAGCGGTGTTTGGGTGGAATGTGCACCAAAATACACACTGTTAATATCACTAGGGTGGAAAACTGGAGTGTCATGCTGGCTGCAAACAGCCAGCTTGGAGGCAAGCACTAGCCTTGGGCAGCACATCCCATGGTATGTGCACAGGCTGTTTACAGTGTCTGGAGAATGCAGCACTGTTGTTAGCCCAGCACCCTGACCAGCCCAGGCAGGTTTTCAGTACCTAACCCAGTGTAGCCAAAATGGAAAGGCTTATTCCTCCCACTCTGGAACAGCAGAGCACCAGAAGAGAGGAGTCTAAAGCAAGCTGAGTGCCACTGGACCTTGTTGCTTTGATGGTGTATGCTTGCTGTCCTTGTTAAAAGCATCAGACTTGCAGTAAATAGTAAGAAAGAAGGTCGTGGGAGACATATTTCATGTTTTTGTCTTGCTCCCTTTCCTGGCAGGTATTTATTCCACTTTATTTATCTTGGAAATCTGGCAGGAATAAAGCACATGAAGTGTATGTGTCAAAAGCCTGTAGCTCCCCAAGAGGAAATACACTTTGTGTTAGAGGACTCATTCTCTCTTGCCAAATAAAACAAGAAAATATTTTCTTCTTGATGTGACTTGAGTTTCCTACCTCAAGCATGCCAGACTAGTGGGAATTTTTGAATTTGTTCTGAAGCTGCTGGGCTAATACATAGGGTGAGCATTTTCAGCCCCCTCCTGGAGAGGCAGCAGTGAAGGGTGGGAGAGAGCAGAAAGAAGGGTCTGGTTAAGGTGCTGTGTGGAGGTCTGAATTGACCTGGCTGGGCCTTTTCCTTCCTGTTCTTTGTTTTGTTGGTTTTTTCCCCTAGATGGCAAACTGTGCTACCCAAATGCATTTGTGTTCCATGGGAGTTGACACCTCAACATTTGTGGGAGTTTATAAGCCTTAATTTCTTTGTGCCTCCATTCTCCATCTGTGAAATGTTTGTTCTCTTGGGGATAGCTGACAGCTTGCACAGGGTTTGGGCAGGTAACAAGGGCCCTCAGCATTTTGCCAGCAGCTCAAGTGAGAAGAGACAGGATGCTGAGAAGCAGCAAGGGGCAGTAAGGGTCTGTGCTCCATAGCTCTCCCCCAAATGCTGTTAACCACCACAGCAGCTTGAAGTTACCAGCCTGTTTTGCCTCCAACACTTTGGGGTGTCCTAGAACTGCAGAAGCACCCCTCAAGGCTCTGACCTGCACTGGCAGGGATACAGGTGATGTTGCATTGCTCTGCAAGTTCCTAGATGCCCTGTAACCTTGTATGCTCCCACTTGTTAGTTGTACCAGGATAACTTGGTGACAAATCTGTTGTGGGAGGAAATCTCTCTATTTTCAAGCCAGAAAATGATTTTAGAAACATTTACATACTGCAAATGTAGACTTCTGTGTGTGAAGCCGATGTTTGAGGCTCAGACGTTTTGCCAAGTTGGCTCATCTGGGGTAGCAGATGTTGATGCTTTTCCTCTCACCCCAAGCTGTAGCTGCATGGCTGGCAGCTCCAAGCTGGGACTTGTGCCAGAGTAAGGAAAGCCCCTTGCAGAACGTGCCTGCTTGTCACCCAGTGCCCAGGGATGGGCCATGGGGCTGTGTGTCCTGTGTGGGGTGGACACTTGGCACCCCAGGGCATTGCTGTGTGTTTCCTGTCCACATCCTCAGTGCCACATTTGCCAACAGCAGTAGCTCTGCTACTTGCCTCGGGCTTTGTAAAAGAAACAGCAGATCAAGACAGGCTCCTGGGAATGGGCCAGTTCCTGCTGAGAGGTCTTTGGGGATTATCTGTGCCTTTCCCCTCCAGATAAGGAGCTCCTGGCAGTGTGGAAGGTGGGAGCTGCCACCACACGGTGTAGGTGGGTTCAGAGAGATGCTGTTCCCACAGACTCTGCGATGCAGCAGGTTCCTTTCTTATGCTGTCCTAAATAAAGCAAATTTTGACATGTGCTGCTGGAGTCCAGCATGTGCCTTATCACAGCTGTTGACTCAGAAATTTCAGAGGAGTTGCCTGGCTCTTCTAGCTCTGGAAGCCACAGTGCAGTGGTACTGGAGAGCTCGACCTGAAAGGCTAAGATGGGAAACCCCTTCATATTTAGAGATGCAGAACTCTTTATGGGGAGAAAAAATGCCTTTTAATGATTATTCTCACCTGTATTTGAAACAGTAAGTAAATGTGAGCAAGTGATATGATCACTATTGCTGGTTACAGGTGCTTGCTTGGTGAGAGGCACATAGCTGGTAGGAGAAATAGGTCAGTGTGAACCTATGTCTCTAATTAATTAATTAATTAGAGGCATGGTGGTGAGGACAGAGCCCTGTTTCTGGTTCTGCAGTGCCCCATTGACTGGCCTTGAGTCTGTGTTGGCCCCAGTTTTGTGGGCCTTGGGGGAGGATATGCTATTTCTCTTTGGAGCTATTTCTGTTTTGTTACCTCCAAGATATCCTGCTGCCGCCTTTCTGGGAACGGTATGTCTCAAACAATGTATTATCCCCTGGGCCTCAAGAAAATCCTCATTTCTATCTCCAGGAAAATAAGCATGTATTAGCTCCAAAATACAAACCAGAACGGAACAGTACTTTTCCACCAGGAAAATTTTTCTCTCTTGCCAGTGTAGTTTTTTTTTTTTTCTGGAGTGAATAAATAACATTTTTAATAACCCTACGGGTGTGATTTAGGCTGCTGTTCACTGAAGGCTACCCACAGAGTTGCGTAACCTATGAGAAGATAAATTATAACTTGGTTTAGTTAATATCATCCATTTCTTTGCTATCCTCTTGATGCCCCTGGCAGAGTGGGTTTAATTTAGCAGCTCAGTTCTTGGAGGAGGGAACTGATTTAATTTCACCCCAAGTTATTGAGCAAAGGTGTGATGTGGAGTTCTATGAAATGTAGAAAGATAAGGTCTGGTTTTTATACTTCTTCCCCTTTGTGAGCTCTTCTGTAGCAGAGGTACTCACTAACAGCAATTAGTGCCTTTTCATACTGCATTTGTGTGTTAAAGGTGTTAGAGAGGGTGTCCCACTTCTGCTGAGTTCCCAGTGCTCTCTCTGAGCCCTGTGTGTTCCCTTGCCCTTCCTGGGATTGCTGGAGATCACCCCATGCAATGCCATCCCTCTGGCTTTCTCTGCATCCCATCAACCTCTTTCCACTGTTGTGCCCTTTCATTTTTGTGGGTGAGCTCTCAGATCCTGCCAGGCTGGGCAGCTCTGGTGCTCATTTCTGCCTCTCATGCTGCCTTTGCCCTGCCCCAGTGTCCAGAACCAGGTGGATGAAGTCATCGATGTCATGCAGGAGAACATCACCAAGGTGATCGAAAGGGGCGAGCGGCTGGACGACCTGCAGGATAAATCAGGTGTGATGTCAAACACAGCTCTGCTGGCCTGCTTCCCTGGCTGCTGGGCCAGGTTAACTGGGTTCAGTTCTGAAAGCACCTCATGTCAGACCTGGGCTTACATTTCTGTCCTTCCTGAGAGTGGAGTTGCTCAGCCTTGGGCTGCAGATCTGACTTTCTGCTGGCTCTCTCTCCACCTTTACCTGCTGCTCTAGTAAAGGCATTAGTTTGGAGGTGTCTGAGTGCTGGGATCTAGTTGGTCCTTCAAGCAAAGGTAGGTTGGTCTGTCTTCTGGCACTGTCCACTGGCTTGCAGAGCAAGTTCCTGTCCTCAGAGAGCAGCCAGTACAGAGGGAGCACAGTGGAACTTGTTTGTATGCTCTGGTGAAGGGCGTCACATTGACCCTGCTGTGGCTTTGTGAATCATGCTGTGGTTGGGTCTTATGGCACAGAACTTTAGTGGAGTTAGAACAGCTGAGTGGATGCTGTGACAGTGTGTGCACCACTGAACTGACTCTTTTCTTTCCTTTAACAGACAGTTTATCAGACAATGCAGCAGCTTTTAGCAAAAGAGCCAAGCATCTCCGGAGACAGATGTGGTGGCGAGACTGTAAGGTGAGCAAGAAGGGGAACAGGCAGGGCTGAGGTTGTGGAAGGGTGGTTACCTGCCTGCCTCTGGGAGGAGGTGGAGAAGCTTTGTTTCCCAGCTGAAAACATGCTGGGAGCAAAGGCCTCCTTTAAGGTCGAAGCAGCTACCCCTGGCACCCTGTATAAGGTGCCTGCCTGCTCCTCTTGCAGATGAAGGCGATCATCGCGATGGTGGTGGTCATTCTCCTGCTCGTGATCATCGGTGAGTAGCCCCACATCACCCCAGCCACGTCTGGCATGGACATCTTGGTGGCACTCCATGCTGGGAGTGACACCGTGGTGCTGTTGTCCCTGAGGGACAGCACCTGAGCCAACCCACAGCTCCACTCTGCCTTAAGTCACCGTAAGGGATGCCTGCAGAGCGATCCGTGCTCCTCTTCTGCAAGGCTTAAGGGTGCACCCAGAGGAGCAGGCTCAAACCAAGTCCTGCTGACTGTGACCAGAGAAATCCAGCAGTGCCCTGCCAACCTTGTACTGACCCATGGTTGGCACTGACTGATCCCAAGGCAGGTGGGACTACATGGAAACGTTTCAGGCTAGAGCAATTCCTTCCAGAAACATCTCTACATGTATCAGCCACCTTGCAATGAGCCTGCTGTGTACAAACACTCTTCCCCAAAGTTGATGTGCTGCTAATTTCCATCAAGTAGCTGTTGTGGCTTTGCCATTGGTCCCTTCCCATGCTCTCTGCCTTTCCTAGAGCTCCCCAGAGCAGAGATGTCACTACTTTTCCTCCCAAACAGCTCATAATGACCAGAGCATGTTTCTTCCAGGCAGGAATAATTGATCCCTCTTCCTGCAGAGTGACATGCTCCAGGGATCCAGGCAGTCCAGCACAGCAGTGCAGCTCTTCTGTGCCACTGGGTCTGGAGGGTTTTCCTCCCATTGAAGTGTCCAGGGGCAGCTCCATAACTGTTCTTGTTCCTTCAGCAAAGCCCTTGTGGCCTGTTGTCCTTCTAACACACAGCCTGCAGTGGGAGAGGCAAAGCTGGCAGCAGGGTTGAGAGAGAGACCGATGGAAAATCCCATCTGGTTTAGTTTTGGGAAGCTGGAAGGAGATGAAGGTAGCAGGATATGTTGTGTAGCATGTGTGCAGACAGCAGATTGCTTTAGCTTGGGGCTGGGAACACACTTCTGCTCGCAGCTGCTGGGGTTTGTCACTGCAGAATTGGGGGGACTCCCTGGCAGGGATGGGTGTGTGGTGAGAGCTTCTTTCTTTGTGTTTTGCAGTGCCCATAGTCCTGAAGTACCGGTCCTGACAGGGCAGCTGGAGGCTTCGGTGGAGCTGCCTCTAGGATAACCAATCTGCTCTGTAATTTAAGTGAGATATCTGTATATAGCTTGGAAGTTGTTTTTTTCTCCTGGGAGCAGGAGGTGGTGGCAAGCAGCCAGTTCTAAGGGAGCATTTTTAAGAACTACCAAACAATCCCTTTTCCAGTCAGGTACCTGTTCCTGCTGTCAGACTCTTTTTTATAACACAAGATTCAGATCCCAAACTGCCTGTTTTGTGGAATTCTGGGTCTCTGGTTTGGAGCTGGCTACTTGCCCCTATGGTCTATCTGTATATATGGTTGAGTTGTAATATTAATAATAATAATAATAATATGGTTTGAGCAGCTGCCTGCTGTGGAAGGCAGAGGGGACTCTGTCTTGGAATCAGAGAAAAGGAGGGGATAAATGTCTGAAGGGAAATACACCATTATAGGGAACTGATTCTTTTGAGGACAACTTCAGTGGTGTTGTTTTTCTCTTGTTCAAAAAAAAAAATAAAAGAGAAAAAGTGAAATTAGGTTTTATAATCCAGAAGACTTTCTGGTCCTGCCATGGGAATGCACAAGCTCAGTGTTTTCAGTATTGCTGCTTACAGCTGTGACTAAAGACATTCCAGTAAACCTATTTTTGACTGTACATGTGGAGTTTTGGCATGTCTTCTTAAAATTTTGGAGGACATTTAGGGCTCTCTGAGGATAGGAGTCCCTATTTCTGTGTGTTCTTAACCAAAAGTAAGAAATGTGTGTAAAACCCAGCAAACAGCATGATTGTATAAAGACACAGCAGGAGAAAATTCTCCTGACACCCATCCACAGTGGAGAAGCCCAGTTCATATTCAGAGCCCTTCACCATGATGTGGTGGTTGTGGTCCTCAATGGCAGCTGATTTTGCTTCCTTGTGACCCAGTGGTGTGAGGGTTATTCCCAGACATGGGCACTGAGGAGCTCTAGGGACCCCTGGTGCTGGAACTGAGCTCCTCTAGCCATGGGTGGGACTGTGGTGTTTTGACTGTTTCCAGCCTTGGTCTCAAGTGATGGTGGCATTTCTGCCAGCCCTTTATTTTTGGGAACCTTCTGCTTTCCATCCCTGAGCCTGGCACTTCAGCTGAGCCAAGCTCTTCTGGTTCTCTTTTTGGTCTTTTCTGATGAGAGAAGCACTGTCCTGCTAAGCACATGTTTGAAATGATTCTGGAGAGGGGAAATGGTGCCCCAGAGAATTTCCAGTGCCATGTCCCAGCTTCTTCCTCTGACCCTGCCCCTAGGACCTTGTACAGTTTCCCCCTGAGTGCTGCCCCATGCAGGGAAGGGGATTAGGAGTGAGCATGGCAGCCTGGAGGGTTGGATGTGATTCAAGCTCCCTTGCCCAGCTGGAATATAAACAGGGCTTTTCCCCTCTGTGAGACTTGATCTCTCCAGGTGGGGATCAGGAAGGCAAGCTGGGTTTTTCCTCCTGCAGTATAGGCTGGTTTCAACATCATACATTCAGTGGAAGGGACAAAAGTTACCCTGCCTATGCCTTCGGCTACTCTCTGCCTGCAAGGGATCATGAAGGTGCATGAGGAGGGACTGTGTCAGTCTCCAGGGGTCTGCAGAACTCGCTGAGCTGTTTAGTACCATGTCCTGCCAGCTAGAAAGTGAGTTAATTCACTCCTGCTACTACAGAGCTCTGCCAGTGCCTCTGCCTTTCTCCCACAGCCCAGCCTTGCCTTTGCTGCTGCTGCTGCCACCCACAGCAGGATCTTGGTGCCACAGGAATCCTGGTCAGAAACATCACAGGAATAGAATTTGCTAAGCAAGTTCTATAGATTTTTTTTCCCCCAGAAGGCTGGAAAGACCATTAGAAATGTCTGCTCTTGGGGTGGTACAGAGCAGTCCTCCACATATTCCTTTGGTATTGTGGTTTTATATTGCAGCCTGTGCTGTCCCACCCTGGACTGATGGCAGAGAGCTGCAGTCAGCAGAAAGGGAAGGGGTGTTGTTTCCAGCAGTGTCTGCATGCTTGGGGATTGGTTTTCACTTAGGAGATGTTATGAGGGAGATTCTACAACAAAAACAACTCCTTCACCCAAGCTTTGGGTCTGTTTTACCCATTCCTGCATTGTGCAGAGGACAAACCATCAGCGGCTGTTTTCCACATGATTTCTTTTGTACAGGGAATGGCATCTTCTGACAAAAGCAGTGCATTCCTCCTCTCGGGGTTGCTGGTGTGAGCCTGTGGTGTGACCCTGGGTCCCCATGCCTGAGGGAGAGAAGGGCTACAGGGATGTGACACAGGTGAGGACAGGCCTCCTGGCTGTGGCAGCTGTGCAGCCTGGGGGAAAGAAGTCCCTCCTGAGGAGTCCCCTTGCAGGAGCAAGGGAGCAGAAGCTTTGGCAGGGCCTGGCAGTGAGGAGGGGCCTGGCTACACGGTGGGAGAGCTGGGACTCTGCTGCTGCTCCTTCCCAGGGCCTGCTCCCCTCCAGCGCTGGCCTGCACTGACCTGTTCTTACGGGGCTCCACACCGGCCCCATGGACAGAACTCTTGACTCGGGGCCTGGAGTTTTGCTACAGCCGCCGGCTGCTCGTGCATTTACCCGAGATGCAGGGCAGGGAAAGCTGCCACACCCCAAGCCATCAGTGCACTGCCCGGAGGCGCTAGAATTGGGTGTTGATCAGTTTTAGGCTCAAGTCACTCAGTGCTGGAGTTGTCCTAGGCACAGACGTTCCCAAGGGACAGCCCTGGCTGTGAGAGGCATCACCAGCAGCAAAGCAACAAGGACGGAGCTTCATCGCTCCAACACAGGAAACCTGAAACAGAAAGCGCAGAGACGTGCCTGAGGTCGGAAGCTGAACAGTAACAGAGCTTGGAGCACAATCCCTTTCGCGATTCCCCAACTACAGTTGATTCCACTTCAGGGAAAGCAGCGCGGCATCCAAAAGCCGGGGCTGTAAACACGGGCCGGGGCCGTGAGGGGAGGTTGTCATGACGACCCGCCCCGCCCTCCGCGCGCCTCTCGCGACAGCGCCCGGCGCGCTTTCCGCGGGCCGGCAGTTCCCGCCTCCCTGGCATGCGCGGACACTCTCCCCATTGGCTGGACGCTGCGGGGCGGGCGCGCTCCCCATTGGCAGAACGCTGCAGGGCGCGGCGGCCCCGCTGGCGCTGATTGGCGGCTGGGCGCGCAGCGGCCGCGCGCGCGGTCAGCATGGCGGCGCCGGCGCGGCGGAGCGTCGTGTTCGTGACAGGCAACGCCAAGAAACTGGAGGAGGTGAGGGCGACGGGACCGGAGCCTGGGAGAGGGTTTTCCTCCATCCCTCCCTCCCTCCCTTTTCAATCCCTTCTCCCTGCGCAGGTCACGCAGATCCTCGGGGACTCCTCTCCCTACACGCTGGTGGCGAAGAAAATTGACCGTAAGTTGTTGGCAGGGCGTGGCGGGAGGCGGCGGCTCGTCCCGTCCCGGCTGCCTGCTCAGCACCGCTCCGTCCCTATGTCCGCAGTGCCCGAGTACCAGGGGGAGCCAGACGAGATCTCGGTGCAGAAGTGCCGCGAAGCCGCCCGGCAGGTCACTCGCTCCTTCCCCTTTCCCGGCGGGATGGGTGTGGGGCGACCCCAGACAGGGACACTGAAGCGTCCAAACCGGCCCGACCCGGACTCGCTGCTCTCCCATGCCCTGGCTGTTCTGGTTTATGCCGATGTGTCCCTCTAGCAGCGGGAGGTCACGGAAGCTCCTTCAGCCCAGGCCGGGTGGCTGCAGGAAAAAGAATTTTATGTCTGCTGAACATTCCAGAGTTGCCTCTGGGATAGATGTCTTGAAAGGGCTGAGACTGGAGAAAAATGCAGGCGTGCCTCTGGAACCCAGGCTTTCCCTTTCCTTGTCCTCCGGGATGGCAGGAAGTGTTCAGCTCTGCTTGGTTTTCTCCGTGTGAAACCTTCCCTACTGTTCTTCAGCCTCTCTGGCCTGCCTGGGGAGAGTTTGGGTTTGATTGTGTCTGTCTGGTGTGTGCTGCCTTTGGGGTCAAGTGGAAACATGAGGATGGGATAGAGCAAGGGCATGGGTTTGGAGGCAGTGCCTTCCTTTAGGTCTGATGTCCTCCTCTTGGGCTGTCACTGCAGGTTCAGGGACCTGTTATAGTAGAGGACACCTGCTTGTGCTTCAATGCCCTGGGGGGCCTCCCAGGACCCTACATGTAAGTAGCTGTTCCCCTTTCATGTGCAAGGGTTAGGGGCACAGGCTGGCAGGGTGGGCTCCACACTCCAGGAGCAGTGGGGTCAGGGAGGTGATTGCTGTGCCCTGCCCTTCCTCTTGCACCCCAGGGGCTGGGCTGAGCTCCTTGGGCCCTGCCCAAGTCACTGAGCAGGAATGGAGAGACAGGCCTGGGCTGTGGGCCCTGATTTCCAATCTGTGGTGCCTGTTCTGGCAGCTTGGGAACCTGTCCAAAGAGCAACTCTGTGCAATAAAGGCACCAAGCCTTTCAGCAGGACCCTGCCATGAGTGCCCCAGAGGTTCTGTAGGGATGGCTTTAATCCAGAAGATAACAGAGTTATTATGTATTTATGTGGACTCTAGGATACAGTAAATTAAATACCCCACTGCTGTTTCCACTGTGTCCCATTCAGCTTAAGAGGTAAGTCTGTCTTTCCTGGTTAATAGTCCAGAATGAGTGATCTTACAGCACATTGAGAGGGATTCAAAGGCATATGAACATGTAAGCAATGATGTCACAAGGATGCCTGTATTTCTGAGAGATAATTGCAAAAATTGATCTTCCCTCTTCCCTTCCTTTTCAGAAAATGGTTCCTGGAGAAACTCAAGCCAGAAGGTACTGCCCTCATGTTACTGCTCTGTGTCCAACCCACTCCTTTGCCCCTGAGGTGGCTCCCTGCCCATGCTGGGGGAGCCAGCCGGTTCCTCAAGCCTGTTCTGTACCCTCCATCCCGGGATGTTGTTTTTCTCAGTAGTTCCATGCCTGGATTTCCAGACTCCTGCCTCTGCAGGCTGGTGACAGGGCTCGTGGGAGCATCTTGTTTGTCCTCAGTGTGACCTGGAAGCTCTCCTGCTCCTTGTGGCTTCAGGGCAAGCCCCTCTCCATTAGTGCTCCCCTCCCCTGCTGTGCCCAGATCCCGCAGCTCAGAGTGTGACTGCAAATCCTGTGCTGGTCTCATTAGCATGAGCACTAATCACGTTTTTCAGGAAAGGAAATGAAATCTTGAAAACAGAAAAGAAAGCTTTACAAACACTCTGGAACTGAGATATGATCAAATCAAATGCAATTGAAAAAAAGCGGAAAATTGGGAAATCTAGTGGCTAAACACATATGGTCCAGGATGAAATGAGTCAGTGAAAAGGATCAAATATTAGCTAAACTAACCTTCCTGAAGTTGAAAAATCAGGGGAAAAACCTCAAACAAGATGAGAGAAAGGACAGGAGAAGAATTGAAGGAATTGACACAGATAATGAAAAAAAAAAAAATTGTTTGCAAATTGAAACCAATCAAAAGGCATGGGATGCCACAAAGTGCAGGGATATAGACCAGAGCTTACCCAGATAATGCTCATTGAAATGGCAAGGTTTCATTTCCTTTCCTGAACAGGGCCTTTAATGCTCCCTGGTGCTCCATGCGGGGTTTCTTCCTCTCCCAAATCCATAGCAGGGCTCTGGGGATGAGATCTGAGCTCTGGCTTCAGTCACAGCAGGGATCCTGCCAAGAACATCCTGATGCCTGAGCTCTCTCACCTCCCGCGGTGGTCAGGAATGCCATGCAGAGCACCCCCTCCATCCATCTGTGCCTTGGTGGCTGTGCTGCACTCCAGGGAGCAGCAGAAACTCCAGGCTCCCCTTCTGTGTCCCCCAGGCCTGTACAAGCTGCTGGCTGGCTTTGAGGACAAGTCTGCCTACGCGCTCTGCACCTTCGCCTTCAGCAGCGGGAACCTGGAGGAGCCCGTGAGGCTCTTCAAAGGCCAGACCCATGTAGGTGCTGTGTGCTGAGGGAGGAGGGTTGTGCTGGGAGTTTCAGAGCAGCACTGGCTCTGCTGAGGGCAGTTTTGGTGGCCTCTGGTCGCTGAATGTTGGGAGCAGGCTTGGGGAGAGCGCAGCTGGTGGGAGGTGGGTGCTGAGGGTGCGGCCCTTTGTTCTCTGGTGCTTACTGAACTCCTCAGCCCCCAGCTCCCTCTGACAGGGCTGTAGTCAGGTACAGCTCTTAGCTCTGGTGTTTGGAGAGCTCAAACCACTGTCAGCATACGGCAGCAGGAGTTTGGAGCTGCTGATCTTGGTCACATCCTGCTGTGGAGAAGCTGGGAAGGGGGACAGCACCCCGCAGGGCCTGAGGTGGCTGCAGTGTGAGCTGTGGCTGCGTGTCTCAGTCTGTGTTTGAGATGTAACTGCAAGGGAAGTGCAGTCTTTAAGGGTTTTTTGTGCTCTTTTGTGTTCTCTTAAGGTTTTTTTGTGCTTTCTCATGGCAGGGACTGATAGTGGAGCCCCGAGGCCCTCGGGATTTTGGCTGGGATCCCTGCTTTCAGCCCGATGGCTACAACCAGACGTAAGTGGTGTTTTACCTACAGCTCTCTGTGTAAGGCAAACCTTGGTCAGGGGTGTCCAGAGGAGCTTGCTTGTGAGAAAGGGCATCAGGGAGAAATGTCCTCTTGGATCAGAACACAGTGGGTGATGGGAAACCTCCAGATCAGGGGTTGTGCCCCTACAGATGCCCCACTGAGCCAAGCAGGGAGGGAGAGGAGGAGCTCTCGGTGCTCCAGGGATGTGCTGTAGTGTCTCTGCTACTGACACTTGTGGTTTGTGTCCCCTGCAGCTACGCTGAAATGCCCAAGGCAGTGAAGAACTCCATCTCGCACCGGTACAGGGCGCTGAGCGAGCTCTCAGCCTTCTTTTTTCAGAGCGCCTCGCCGGAGCCCCGCCCCGCTCCCAGCTAGCGCCCGAGCGCTGGGCTCACACAACCACACAGAATTCCTGGGGTCGGAAAGGGATTCTGGAGATCACCTAGTCCTAGGCCAAGGCAGGTGTTGTGCATGCCGCACGCAGCGCCGGCAGACACTCCCTCCGCTGCGGGATGCCATTAAAGCTGCTCCTTTGAACCCACAGCTGCCTCTTTCTCCGCTCTTTTTATTGCTTTAGCAGAGCCCAGCGGGTGTGGGCTGTTAGAGCTGCGCGGCACCGGAACGGGGGCGGGGCCGCGCCGGGGCCGCTGCGCGCTCCCGCTACGCGATGGCGCGCGGAGCCGCCGGCCAATGGGGAACGGCCGGGGCGGAGGCAGCCAATGGGCGGTGGGCGCGCCGCCCCCTGCAGCCGGAAGCGGTCAGCGCGGGGGCCACGTGGGGCCGCAGCGGGAGCGGGGCTCGGCCCGCCCGGCCATGGAGCTGCTGCCCCGCAGCCCCGCCGAGTTCGGCTCCGCACGCTACTGGGATCGCTTCTTCCGCCAGCGCGGGCAGCGGCCCTTCGAGTGGTACGGGGCCTTCCCGGAGCTCTGCCCCGTTCTGCACAAGTATGTGCGGCCCCGCGACAAGGTGAGCCCCGGCAGTACCCAGCGTTGTGTTCCCTCCGGGCTCCTCCTGGGCGGCGAGCTCCGAGGTTGTTTTGCTTGGAGAAGAGGAGGCTCAGAAGCGACCTTATCGCTCTCTACAACTCCCTGAACGGAGGTTGTAGCCTCGGCTTCTTCTCCCAGGCAGCCAACAACAGGATGAAAGGACACAGTCTTAAACTGCGCCAGGGTTTAAGGTTTAGGGTGGACATTCAGAGTATGAATTTCTTCAGAGAAAGGGCAGTTAGACATTGGAATGGACTGCCTAGAGAGAGTTGGTGGAGTCACCATCCCTGGAGATGTTTAAGTTAAAACGGGATGTGGCACTCAGTGCCGTGGTCTGGTTGGCATGGTGGTGTTTGGTCGTAGCTTGGACTCCGTGTTCTTGTCCGTCTAGTTGCTTCTGTGTGCGAGGTCTGACGCAGAGGGTGTGAAGCCCCCAGTGTGCCTTAGCAAGAGGACAGGAGAGACCCCTGGTCTGGGCAGTTCTTGGAGTTAAAACACCAGCATAATTCTCAAAAAACATGCAGCAGATGCATCACTTCTCTGCCCATGGGACCGTTCTCTGTGGACATGTTAGCTTAGGCCATGGAGAATGAGTTTGCAGGCCCTGAGGGTGTGGTTTTCACAGAGAGCTCCTAAAATGGGGGGGCGTTTCCGGGATATTCTCAGCATCGTGCCGCTCTCGTGCTGTTGCCCAGGTTCTCGTGGTGGGCTGTGGGAACTCAGAGCTGAGCGAGCAGATGTACGATGTGGGCATGTGCGAGGACATCGTCAACATCGACGTCAGCGACGCCGTCATCCGCCAGATGCGGGAGCGCAGCGTGGGCACCAGGCCGAAGATGAGCTACCTGCTGATGGACATGCTCCAGATGGACTTCCCTGATGCCCACTTCCAAGTAGTCTTGGACAAAGGCACGCTGGATGCCCTCCTGACCGATGAAGAGGAGGCCACTTTGGCCAAGGTGGACCAGATGTTTGCCGAGATCAGCCGGGTCCTGCAGGTAGGAGGGCGCTACCTCTGCGTCTCCTTGGCTCAAGCCCACGTGCTGAAGAAAGCCGTGGAATACTTCTCCCAGGAAGGCTGGGTCGTGCGTGTCCACCAGGTGGCCAGCAGCGGGGACAAGCAGCAGTTTGTCCTGCCCGTCTTCGTGTATGTGATGACAAAGTTCAGGAAGATGCCTGGCTCAGCAGCACGGATCCTGGAGATCTGCCCCGAGGAGCAGGACAAGCCGATGCGGGTGGAGAGCGCGGAGCGGCTGGTGGCGGCGGTGAAGGACAGGCAGCATTATGCCCTGCTCTGCAGCCAGATCAGCAAAACCCCCTGCAGGGAACAGGTTTCCTTGGATCTGTGTGACAAAAAGAGCGGGAAGCCTCGCTACACACTGCACGTGGTGGATAGCCCCTCGGTGAAACCTTCCCGGGACAATCACTTTGCCATCTTCATCAGTGAGTACAGCCTTCCAGGCTGCAGTCAGGTGGTTGCCCTGGCCAGGAGCTGCAAAACAGCCAGCCCTTCAGGGCCTGTTGAATTTGGGGCTGGAGAGGGAAATAACCCACCTGTATGAGGTTGAGTTGATGTTTTAGTCCTGGCTTTGCTATGTGCTTGCCTGGTGGTGCAAGCAGAGATCTGGCACAGAGCTTGTTGGGAAGAGGGACACTGCATGCCCTGCCTCCAAGGTGGTGATTCCTGACTGGGTGCTGGTGGCAGCCAAGTTAGCACTTTGCAGCCGGGAAGCCATCCCTGCTCTGTGTGTGTGTGTGTCCTGGCTTGTCCTCTCCTCCCCAGATGGCTGGGGCTGCACTCACAGAGGTTTGTTGGCTTCTGCCAGCAGCAGTTCCCTCCCTGCATGCCTGCAAAGCTGGGGCTTAGCACAGCATGGAGACAGGTCAGGAGCCTGTTAGACCCCCCCCCTTCTAATGAGATGTGGCTTTTCCAGCTTCTTGCATGAGCCTGCCCAAAACAGGGGAGATCCTGGCTCTCTTGGTGGTCACAGTGCACGTCTTTAGCCAAGCAGTGGTACCTCCCTTAAATGTCTTGCCATTCCCTGTGGCTCCTCCCTTGGAGGCCCGAGGGCCGGGAGCAGCCCAGGCTGATGGCAGCCCCTTCTGCAGTCCCACAGGGCAGGGAAACCGAGTGGCTCTTTGGGACGGAGGAAGGGCGGAGGCAGCTGGCGGCCAGCGCGGGCTTCGGGCGCCTGCTGACGGTGGCACTGCACAGGGAGCAGCACTATGAGGGCATGGCCAGCATCCAGGCAGAGCTGTCAGGGAAGGTGATGGAGCTGGCCCCGCCGGGCCTCCCTGCCCGGCAGCAGGTGAGCCCCCACTGCCCAGTCCCTGACTGGGCTTCCCAAAACAGGGCCAGGCTGGCTCTCTGCCAGCAGGGAAACCCTCCTCTCCAAGGGAGACCAGGCTGCAAGACCTGAGCTGGATGCCTTGGTGGGCAGGAGATGGGCCTCAGGTGCACCTTCTCTTGGCTTTCCCTCCAGCTGTCTGTCTGTGCTTGGAGGCAGGATTTGTGGTGCTTGTGTGGTAGGATTCAGTACAAAGTCCTTGCCCTCCAAAACCCAGTATCCCAAGAAAAGCAGAGATCCAGAAGCCCTGAAAGCATCCAGCCCCCTGTCTTAATCCTGGCTTTAAATTCTGTTCCTTATGTCTTCTTCCTGCCTCAACTCCACACATCTGAGCTCTTGTAAAAAATCCTGCTGTGTCTGCTCCCTGCATTCCCCGTGTTCACGGTGGGAGTGAATCTAGTGCAGATCCCCAGTTCTCCTGTGGCATCCCACTGCTTCTCTATTGTGTCTGCTTCGTCCTGCCTCTGTAGCCATAGTCAGGACAGTGGGAATGCCAAGCTCTCTTCCTGTAGCCTTTCCTCCTTCACAGCAGCCCCTGTCCTCCCTGCAGGTGCCCTTCCTGTCTGTGGGAGGGGACATCGGGGTGCGGGTGGTGCGGCACTGTGGCAGCAGCCCCCTGAGCGGGGAGTTCATCGTGGAGGATGTGAAGGGAGAGGGCACCTGCTACTTCCGCCGCCTCATCTTCCTCCAGAACAGGAACGTGGTGCAGTCTGAGGCTCGGCTCCTGGCTCCCACAGCTCCCCCAGGTACGCAGGGCAGGGGCCACAGCTGACTTTAGGGTGACAGAGAGTGAGAGCAACACAGGAAGAAGGTAGAAGTCCTGCTGGGACCTGCCTGTTGTGCCCCAGAGCAGCCCTGGGAGTGTTTTTACCCCGTGGGTGGGACAGGGCTGAGGGTGGCTAGTTCCCAGACAGCAGCTCCATCTCCCCTCTTGCCTTACTGGCTGGTGTCTCCTGTTATTCAGGCCAGAAGAAGCGGAGGAAGGACAAGAAGAAACCCAGCCCCACTGAGCTCTCTGGAGCCATTGACAAGAGCTACCTGTGCTGTGAGCACCACAAGGCCATGGTTGCGGGGCTCTGCCTGCTGGGGGGCCCCGACACCCTCCCAGGTGACGAGGCCGGCAGTGGGAGGCTGTGCTGGGGGCAGGTGTCCCCACGCCACAGCCCCTTGGGGAAAGGCTCTTCTGGCCAAGGTGCCCCGTGCACCCTTCCCAAAGCGGTTCGGGGACGGTGTGTGGGACCAGCAGCGGGATTGTGGCATCCTGGTGGCTCACTGGGTGCTCTCGGTTGGCAGGAGAGCTGGCAGTGCTGGTGGTGGGGCTCGGCGGGGGCAGCCTGCCCCTCTTCGTCCATGATTACTTCTCACAGGCCCACGTGGCCGTGGTGGAGATCGACCCCTCCATGCTGGAAGTGGCCACGCGCTGGTTCGGTTTCTCCCAGGGTGACCGGATGCGAGTGCACGTCTCCGATGGCCTGGACTATGTGGCCAAGCTGGCAGCTGAAGGTACCATCTCACAGAGCACTTCAGGGGCCCCATCCAGCCCAGTGGGTTCCACATTGGGTAGCAGAGTCCTGGGCTGTTGTCACCACCTGCTTCCTCTTCCTGCCCATCTCCTGCCGTGTGTCACAATCTCCAGCCTCACCAGCTCTCTGCAGCTCACAGCCTGTCCTTGCCAGCCTGTGCAGATCACCTGAGATTTGTTGCCTCCCCCAGCACCAAAGGCTTGTAAAGAGAAACCCCAGCAGAGAGGAACACCCATAACATGATAGAAGGGGTGTCTTGACTGTCCCATCCTTGGCCTTCCCACGTGTGTAGCTCACCTCTGTCCCACAGGATAACAACTGTCTGTGCTTTGTCCTGCAGCACCAGCCCAGTACGATGCCGTCATGTTTGATGTGGACAGCAAAGACCTCACGGTGGGGATGAGCTGCCCGCCCCCAGCCTTTGTGGAGAAGCCCTTTCTGCAGAAAATTAAAACCATCCTCAAGCCAGAAGGTAGGAGGGAAGATCTGGCCGTGTCCCTGTGGCTAGGCTGGCCAGTTCTGTGAGGAGTTGGGGCTGTGCTACCGTTTCTCATCCTGGAGAATAGTGGCCATAGCCAGGATTGCTGCATGGCATCCCCTTCTCCTGGTGGGTCCTGCCCATTTCAGTGAGCACTGTGGCAGCAGGGTGAAGTGGGTGGCCTGAGACAGGCTGAGACATCCCAGGGGGTCCAGCAGAGTTTTCTGGAAGCAGAAGGTGTTGGCGGTACCTGAGAACAGATCTTGTGGCCACCCATGACCCGTGTGGCAGGGAGTGGGGCCAGGGGCACGGGGGGGATGCCGGTGAGGGACATTTTCACCAGGGTGGCAGGGAGCAGGGTGGGGTACGTGGGCTGGTCTGAACTCCCCTCCCTCTGGCCCTGCTGCAGGAGTCTTCGTGCTCAACCTGGTGTGCCGCGACGCCCGGCTGAAGGAGTCCGTCCTGGCCGCCCTCAGGGACGTTTTCCCGCTGCTCTACGCACGCCGCATCCAAGGGGAGGTGAACGAGATCTTGTTCTGCCAGCCGGGCCCCGCGGGCCGGCACGGCCCCGCAGAGCTGGGGGTGCGGGCGCGGGCGCTGGAGGGGGCCCTGCGGCGGCCTGGCCGGCCCTGGGACAGCTCCTACGCGCTGGCAGACATGCTGCAGGCCGTGCACATCCTCTGAGGGGGCTCTGCTGCTGCTCCGATGCCATGGGGCTCCTGTGGGGGCTCCTGTGGCCCCACGACAGGGTGCCCGTGGCTGGCACTGCCACCCAATGCTGGCCTGGGCCTGCTGGAAGGATGAGGCTGGCACGGGAAAGTGCTCCCTGAGGAAGGGCTCCAGCACCTGCAGGGCTGTACAACCCAAGGAGCAGCGTTCAGCTGGTGGGGTGAGGAAGATGCTGTGGGACTGGCAGGACTGTGGGTTTGGGTCTGTCCTCGTTGCTTTTCCCACTTTGGGAAGAGCATCCCTCAGATTCTCCTTCCCCTTTCATTCTGATGGTGCCTCTCCCTGCATCTCCAGCATTCCTGGTGTCTCTGCAGAGCCCCAGGCCTGCTCCAAGCTGCTTGTGGGTGTGCGTGGGTGGGCTGCAAGCTGTGAGAATAAAGTGCTCAGGGGTGCTCCGAGACCTGTAGTGCTTTGCTAAGGCTTATTTCTGAAGCACCCACACTCCTGGAAAAACTACATTCACCTCTGCACTACAAAGGCATGTCCTGGGAGCAGGCAGCTGCCCCTTGAACCCCACTGCCCCCTCACCCCTCACCCACCCCAAACTGCATCCCACTATGTTTCCCCGCTTCTGAATCTCTCCAGCCATCACCACTGAACTGAAACCCCCAAGCTCAGAACCCTTCTTCCCCAGGGCCAGCAGGGACCCAGCCCTGGGCTCAGGCTCCTGGCCACACCAACCCACTCACCCAGCTAGTGCAGGTCAGCCTTCCTGCAGGACAAAAGGGCAGCCAGAAAATACCCATTGGGGTGTTCCCACAGCAGCCCAGTCCTGCCCAGACAGCTCATTCAAGAGCTGGCCTGTGTGTCCTGGCTGGTTACAGACCTGCAGGTTCTCATTCATTCATCAGAAGCTATTTTTGGGGGGCTTGTCTGTCTCCTATGCAACAGCTGATGCCAAAATGAGCCTGAGACACGGTACCAAAGTGACCAGCTTGCACACAGCAAGGTGACAAACTGGTGCTTTGCCACTGATCCTGCACCCTGACTCTACGCCCCCTTCTGCCACTGGCAGCCTGAGAGAGGACATCTTTCTGAGAGCTGCTTCCTTAAGCAACCCCTCCCCAGCCCAGGGAGCTCACAACGCACCAGAGGTAGCTCCAGCAGGGATCTGTGTCTCAGCATCCCTGCTGGGGCCATCCCCCAGCCCTGCAGCTCACACACCCTGTCCCAAGAGGGTTTGGGCTGCTCCTTCCTTGCTCGGAAGGAGCCAGCTCTCCTCCATCTGTGGGAAAACCTCTGCCACTTCGAGAGCAGAGTGAGAGAGTGTGTGTGCTGAGAGTTTGCAGTTCCCCAGCTCCATGGGGCCATGGAAAGGACACTCCAAAGGCTCTCACCCCCTGAAGCAGTGGGGACCATGTGGGCACTGCACCAGTGCAGGAGATGGGGCTGTTGGTGCCCAGGATGCACCAAGGCAGCTGTGCTGCCAGCAAGCACCTCTCTCTCTTCAGCAACTGGGGGTGTATTTTCATTTTAACTTGCCAGCAGGTTCTGCTTTGGGAACTGCTCTGTTCAGATCCCTTCTCTGATGCTTCCTCCCTTGTTCCCCTTCCCACGCAGGGACAGATGGGTGCCCTGCTTACTCCCTGGGAGTAGATGCTGTTTTTAATAAGTGCTTTTGATGGTTCCCGGGCTCAGGAGAGCAGGGCTGGCCTGCTCCCTGCCTCAGAAAAAGGCTGGCAGCCTGGCTAGGTGCCCTCTGTCACTCACCAGTCACTCCTCCAGTGCATCCTCCTCCTGTGGTGAGTTCAGCACAGCACTGGGGAGAAACAAGGCTGAAGCTGGAGCTGGAGAGTGCTGCCCCCATGCAGTTTGTAAAGCTCCTCTGTGATGAGCACTGTTTTGAAAGATATCTATTATCCACCTAGCTCAGTGATGGCAAATTCCTCAACTAGATCAGCAGTGCTGTGTTTACTCTATTTTTAACTTAGTTTGCAATTCTCAATCTTAATGACATAGGTTTGTGTGTGTGTGCCCTTTTTTTTACCAAAACCATCTCCTTTCTTCCCCAGGAGCTCATACAAAGGCTGCCTTCATCCCTCCCTTTTCCAGTCCTGCCTTTCTGTTGTGCTTCCAAAATGCTGCATAACGCCACATCCTGGTGGAAAAACAAAAGCCATCTATTAGGAACAATGTAAGGATGAAATCTCAGTTCATTGCAGCTGTTCTTGCAGCTACGGGTAGCCTGACAACTTTGGTCTAGAAATTAATTTCAGCAGCAAAACTGGCAAATTATGAGTGCTGCAAATCCTCCTCTGCAGGTAAAATGCTCCAAGGCTGGAGTAATTGACACGTAGTAAATATTTCTCTGCTGGCAGCCAAAATATGTGGCTAATGTATATGTTTGGCAAGGGCGATTCTGTCGGGAGTTTTGGCAATGCACTCGTGTTTACATCCCTTACTCCTCACTCCCTTCCCTTGCAGCGTAGGCACGCTGTCAGCGGCAGGATAGAAACAAGCTCTGCCGTCACTTAGCAACCTCCACCGGCACGGAGATGTTGACTTTTTCCTTTCTGGCTTTCGCAGCACAAAAAGAGCCGGGTGTGTAACATCCCACGGCTCAGGTGTGAGGCTGTAGCCAGCTGGGGATGATTTGGGCTGGCCCAGTCCCTTCTCAGAGCATCGCATCCACGTCCTGCTGCCACTCCAGTGAATGAGACACTGGGAGTTGGTGGGTCAGCCCTGAGCTTGGGTACAAGGATGCAGAGAGGGTTTTTTTGGCCCAAGGTGGCTGTCAGCAGGCAGCTGGCAGGACGGTGGCACTTCGAGGCAGGCACTGATGGGGTGCCACATGTACACCCCTGTGGTGTCACAGCCCAGGTCCCTGTTCTGCAGAAGAGAATGACACTGCAGTTCCCTCTGGGGAGCAGGGTGGAGGTGGATAAGGGACATACTGTCATCAGCTCAAAGTACAGCAAGCAGCTGGCAGAGATTTTGCAGCAACAAAAGCTGCAGGGACTGAGCCCTGGGCTGATTCCATTCAGCTGGGCAGAGCCTTGGCTCTACTGCCTGGGGATGCTGCGTGCCATGGACCAGCACAACAGTGGCTGCAGCAGCCACTCCCAGAGGCTGGAAGCACGTGGGAAGTGTTTTGTCCGTGGAATCTTCCCTTGGGGAAGCACTTGGCTTGTCTGGCTGTGTGGCCAAAGAAGCAGGCATGCTGCCAGGCTGCAGGGAGGGAGTGCAGCTCTTTCCTAGGGTGCTGAGGGCTGCAGGGAAACATCTCTGCAGGCTGCAATGCAGCACGGTGCCCTTTTTCTACCCTGCAACGGGATGAACCCGACTAAAGAATGCAGCTGGAGGTCACAGGGCAGGAGAGAGGAGAGATGGGACAGGGATTGGGTTGTCCTGGGATCAGTGAGTCAGCAGTGCCCCGGGCTGTGGGGGGAAGGCAGAAAGCACATCCTCTTTGCACGGAGAAATGCAGCAGCCACTTTCACGGGCTCGAGTTCCGTCTTTTGAGCTCTCGTCCTGGCAGATGCACGGGCATAATGCTGACTGGCACCGTCGCTGCCGAGAGCCTGGGAGCTGCCCCTGGCACGGGCTCCTTGCCCACACCTCCTCCTGCTCTGTGCCCATCAACTGCCTGAAAAGCTCTGCAAAAACTCTGCGTTTGTGTCTGAAGCAAGAAGGAGGTGCGGAAGGTCCCTGGAGAGACGAGCAGGTGTGGAGGAACCTGCCTGCTCTTAGGGGAGATGCTGCAGCCTCTGCTGTGCTCTGCTCCGCTCCCTCGGGCAGGGCAGCATGGCTGGCTCTTCACTGCAGGCATCTGCAAGTCCCCACTCGGCTGGTTTATTTAAAGCTCATTTCTCCTGAAGGGAATTGCACTGCTGTGTGTTTGGGAAGCAGCCTGGGGACCTGGTCCAAATGTCCTCAGTGTTAACGTCACGCTGCCTGGTTAGGGAGAAGTGTCTGTGCATGAGTTTGTGGGTTCAGCTGCACCCTGAAGCCAGGCTATTTTTGCCATATATTTTTCTGGAAGTCGTGGCAGGACAAGCTTGCTGTCTGTAGCCTTGATCTGAAATGCACCAGAGGCTGCGACTGGGGGCCCCAGGCAGGCTGTGCTGGAGCTGGTGACATGTGACATCAGACCACGCTGTTGGAGTCAGCACGTCACCTTAGGATCAGGGCACCCACCCTTCCTGCCATGCCAGGAAAGGTGCTTGGCAGAGGTTTTCTCTCCTTGCTGAGCCTGGCATGCAGTAAAAGGAAATTATAAATATTGCAGTGCACAACTGAGCATAGCAGGGTAAAACCAGATTGTGTTTAGCTGGTTAACCAGTGAGCAGCACAGCTCTGTGCTCCTGGGGATTGCCTCCACTTCTCCCTCAGAGAACAATTTCTTGCATGGCCCCCTGACACTGATTTGGGTATTGTATTTCAGGGTTATTTGTTACAAGAAGCTTTGCAGTGGTCTAGTAGCAGCCCTGTTCCCTTTAATTTAGCCACTCTGAATCTTGGCAAATTCAGAAAGCCAGGCTAGGCTCTGCACGGAGATTTGGAACAAGCTGCCCAAAGAAGTCAGTCAGGAAAAGCAGAGACCTAAAGATCTGCTCAGGTGCCTCTCCTTTCTCCTTTCCTGCTCTCTTGGAGTTGTTGGAAAAATGAGGAAAACCTGTCATGATAACCCAAGAATCCATAATGAAATTGTGCTTTTTCCAGAAGGTGGGGAATCTATACTTAGCTGCTTGTGGCTTTTTTTTTTGGAGGGGGGAAAGTGAATTTTTGTAAGTGATAGAGTTGCAGGGTGAATGTGGGCAGTTAGTGGCTTTAACTCTGCTTCACCAGACAAAAAAGTTTGGTGTGGAAACTTCCCAGACTTGGGGGAATAACTCAAGCTTTTCCTAATCCTAGTTGTTTTCCTAATTTATTTTAATCCTTGAAGCAGACAAAGCTGTAATTTAAAGACCGCACAGAAAGGAGAGTTCCCTGGATTATCAATTTGAAGGTGTGCATGGTGCTGCTCCCCAGGCATCCTGCCTTTCTCAGTCTTCATTTGTCTCCTGTGGAGATGCAATCCTACCGCCAGGCTGCTCTTCTATGGATCTTAATTATTTCATGGGGGCAGCACAAAGTGCTCTGGACACTCAATAATGTTCCTCCTAACTTCCAGCCTCCTTAGAAACCCACGAACTGGAGGAAGGCCAGGCAGCTACTCTGGTGCCTCCTGGCACAGCTTGCTCGCCCAGGAGTGGAGAAAGAAATAATCATGCTGCTAATTGGCATAATTATGTCAATAACTCCCAGGCTCCCAACTAGGCAGAAACGATGGCAGGGCTTTTCCCAGAGGCTGTAATCTAACTGCAGCGGCGAGGAGAAGCCGTCTCCGCCCTGTGCCCATTCAAAACCGTTACTTGTTTCCGGAGTTACAGGTCGGTCTGTTATAATTTTTTACACTTTTTGAGAGCTCTGGCCAAGAGGATTTTGATAATCCTCCAGATCGTTAGCTCCGTCAGCCTGCGGGATGTTCACAGCTCCCTTTTGTTTTGCTTTTCACGCTGAGCGGGGCCAGTGTCTGTGTTAATAGCGAGGATAACTTGTATCGCTGCACGACTCCAAAGCCTGCCTTTCCCATATTGTCATGGTGCGACTGCTGCCAGCAATCGCAGATAAATCTCATCTCTGTTGCGTGCCTGAGCTTCTCGCTCAGCCTCAGTGTGCGTTTTTAGCTGAACCCGCTGCAGTGACACGGCTTGGACTCGCTGTCGGTCGCTTCCCAGCCCGCTCCTGAGCCGCGCCTGCTGCCCACCCTGCCGGCTCGGCTCCTCACAGTGTGCCTGACCCTGGCTGCACCCCTGCCTGTCCTGAGCACTGCTCAGCCCTTCCCAGCAGCACGGTGGGGCTTGGGGCTCTCGGGGGAGAGGGGCAGCATGGTGGGCTCATGGTCAGCGCACGCACCTGGATGGACCGTGCTCCTCGTGTCCAGGTGTGCCAGCACCGGGGTGGCCTTGTCCTCAGGCAGGAACAGAATCACAGAATGGTCAGGAATCACAGGTTGTCAACAGAATCACAGGTTGTCAGGGAGCACAGTGGGGCATCTGGTCCAGTCTCCCAGCTCACGCAGGGTCATCCCAGAGCACAGGCACAGGATTGTGTCCAGCTGGTTCTGGGATATTTCCAGTGAGGGAGACTCCACAGCCTCTCTGGGCAATCTGTGAAAAAACAATCCCGAACAAGCAAGCTCTAAGTGATGTGCAGATGATAAAAAGATGAATTACTTGTTGGTAGAATTGCCTTGTTAAGGTTTAGGGCTCCACTTGTTTGAGTTATCTCAGACCTAGGGGGAGGTTACCAAAGGGAAGAAGGGCGTACCACTGTTAGCTGTCAAAAATAATGCAGAATTTAGGGGCTACAAGGAGATTTGGCAGAACACTCCAGATAAGGAAGAAACTAACAAAAACAACTGAGCAGCTGTGCTGAAATCAGCTCTGGCTGGGTAACAGGTAATTCTGGCAGGGGCAAATTGTGACCACTGACTCACAGACCACTGACCAAAACACTCACTAATTCAAGAGAAAGACTGAGCATGCAGACTAATTAGCACCAGAAGCAAGAGGATCATTAACCAACAGAAGACAGAACACTAATTAATAAGCGAACTAGATAACTTGTAGCCAATAAACATAAACGCCTTGGTTTGTTAAAATCCACAAAAAGGGAAAACTTTTGACAGTTGTCGTGCTGGCTTTGTGGATTTGCCGTCCAGGCATCTTTCTGCGCAGAACTATAAATAAGTCCAACCCCTTGACTCTGAGCGTGGATGGGCCTTCGGTACAACGGGGGGAAGAGTGGGTTTTGAGACAACCGTGGGACCGGCCCCGGGACCTGCACCGGAGGGGGCGTGGCCTCTCCACGGAGGCCCCGCCCCCAGGCCCGCGGAGGGAGGGGCGCATGCGCAGTGCACCGGCCGTTACCTGTCAGCGGCGGCGGGCGGAGGAGGTGGTGGCAGTGGCGGCGGGATGGAGGGGCTCATCCCGCTCGTTAACCGGTTGCAGGATGCCTTCGCGGCGCTGGGCCAGAACTGCCTGCTCGACCTGCCGCAGATCGCGGTGGTGGGCGGGCAGAGCGCCGGCAAGAGCTCCGTGCTGGAGAACTGCGTCTCCAGGTGAGGGGCGGCGGGCCCGGCTCACCCCCGCGCCCCCCCCCCGCTGCCCCACACGGGCCGCGGCGCGCGCTGCTCCCAACGGCCGCGGCGCGCGCCCCCCTTCAGAGCGGCCAATGCGGGGGGGCGGTGTCGGGCGCGCATGGACGAGGAGGGCTTTTTGGGGGACAGTTCGCGGCTCTGAGCCCACCGTGGGTGCTCGGTCCGCACCGAGGATGCTCGGTGTCCCTCCCCTCGCGGTGCCTCGGGGGTGGCGAGGCGGGCCCTGGCCCAGCGGCGCCCGTGATGCGATGTACGCGCTGCGGGGAAGCCGCCGCGGCTCCGGTGCGAGCGCGATCGTGAGCCCGCTTCGTGTGTGCGTGTATGGGGGCGACCGCTACCTGAAAGGAACGAGGTGTTTAAAGCCCCAAACCCTAATTTCGGTGGGGTGCTGGCTCTGGGCGGCTCATTCCTCCCATCCCATCGCGTATAAATCCGCACCGTCCCACCGCGCCTGTGGATATTCGAATCACGGAGTCATTAAGGTTGGAAAAGACCTCCAAGATCGTCAAGTCCAACATGCGCATCGCTTCTAACAAATCAGTGACAGGGAAAGGGGAAGCCTGACGATTCAGGCCGTGCTTTTTGACGGCCAGGCAGTGTCTCTGGAGACGTCCCGAGGTAAACATGGGCTTCACGTGCTGTTTGATGAAGTTCCTGCTGCGTTTGCCTCAAATAGCTGCGGGCTCCCTGAGGGAGGTGGTGCTCCCGCAGCGGAGCTGCGATCCTAGTCCGGATTGTAGGGTCGAAATACTGTTGTGTGTCGGTTATTGGGGGACTTTGATGTGTGGAGATCTTCACCGAAGGTAATATTAAATGCTGTGACACTCCACAACCTGGCCGTGTGTCAGGCTGCAATAGCTCTTGATACCCGGTATAAAAATGCTGTATAGTGGTTCTTCATCTCTCCTTCAGAACTGACTGTGTTAAATGTCAGTTCTCCCTCTTCTTTCTGCTTGAAGGCTGTAGCTAGCTACTGATGTTGGCAGTACTGCCAAGTCTCTCGAGTTTGGAAGACGTAAATGAGATCTTCAGAAAGCACGATTGGTCATAAAATTATTACTGTTCTCTTCAAACAAGTCCTTAAAAAGTATTTTGGTAACCTTTTGACTTTCTGAGCTACTTGTCCACAAAGCTGTGCAAAGCACGTGTGCTGAGGGGGAAAAGCACCTTTGTTTTTCTTGTCAATGAGGCTATCCTGGGGTTGAGGCTGAGTGAGGTGGGCTGTGGGCTGGTGTCGGTCTCTGGATCTAGCTGTGCTGCTGGAAGATCATACTGCTTCCAGATGCTTGTCACTGCTTGGCTGCCAGAGGGATCTGCTCCATCTGATCCACAGGTGGAGCTGTTCTTTCGAGCCACCTGGATGTGCCTGACTGGAGCAAAAGGTGAAAGTGAGCAGTTTGTGCTGATCTGGCCTGTTTGGCTAGGAGGCTGGAACCGGCTGCGTGAGTGAGATGTGGGCACTTCTAGGAGGAATTAATTAGGAAGGAGAGCTAAGGGCAGTAACATTTTTTACTTGTGTAGTTACTCACTGTGCAGCCTGCAGACACTACAAGACAGTCTCTTCAGAGAAGAGATTACAGGCTACTATGAAACACCAGAATGTCTCTGTCACGTGGGATTTGGAATTTGGATTCTTTCAGCTTGGTTTCAGAGTTCCACATCGTTGTTTTATGCAGTAACTTCTTGAGATTCAGCATGAACTGATCTGTAGTACCTCCCGACTTGCAATCTTAGAGCTTTTTGCAAAACTGACACTAAACTGCATTGCTTCAAACCTCTTCCACGAGACTTGAGCACGAATATTTTGCTTGTGCCTTTCCTCCAGACCGAGTTTGTGTGGTCAGCAGATGTGCCCTGGCTAAGCTGTGAAAATTTAGTTGTGAACCCTCAGAACCAGATTAATAAATATCCATGAGCTCAGAAGAGGATTTTGCTTGTTAGATCAGCAGACAAATGGCCTGTGTCTCTTTTTAGTAAGCCATAGGATATTCCTGTTTTTATGGGATAATGCAGCTGCTCTCTGCAAACAAGTTTGTTTCATCCGCATCTGTCAGTGTGGCTTGTAGAGGTAGAAAGTCTCCCTGTAGAGCCATGCTGCCCTCATTTCTGTTTGTTACTGGTATATTGCATGACCTCTGACAACCACAGGGCCAGCTTTAACTAATAGTAACACAGCTTTGAAATAGACATAAAAATAAAACAGTCTTTGCATTGCTCTGAAGTTTGAGCATTAATTCTCATGGCTTTTGTGGGGGTTTTTTTTGTGGTTTTTTTGAGTTGTTTTGTGGTTGTGTTGGTTTCATTTTGGTTTTTTTTTAACACATGAATCATTATCATTAGTAGGTTTTGAACTCTTAGCCTTCAGAGAGATATTGAAGATCCCTTTTCTTCAGGAATAGCTGTAGTTGGTATGAGGAAGGCACAATATCCTCCATGTGGAAGGCAGGATCTTGCTACAAACGTGCTGCTGGTTGTTAATGTGTATTGTCAGTGGAGCTGTGGTGAGGTTGGTCAGGCGGTTTTAACTCTAGGATCAGTTTGTTATTCCCTGCTGTCTGTAGCCACTATAGCACTTTCAGTCTTCCACAAGACCTTTGGTTGTTTTTTTTTGCATTTGGACAGTAGAAACTATTTTCTGACTTGCAGGTGGTATCAAGAGTTAAGAGCTTCTTTCTGGGTCCTAGGAAACGTGTTGGGCTATGCAGGGTTATCCAGCATCTCGTTTAGGCACTGCCATCATTTTTCGGAAGGGTTGTGAGGAATCTGCTGCTGGCGCAGTTGTTTGGGCTGGCAGATGGCCTGGGAGTGGGAGCCAGGTGCTGCTGAATGACACATATCCATCACTGCCTCCAGGGTAGCAGCAAGGCCTGTTTAGGTGCAGACAGGATCCTTGATGACTACCAGCAGGCAGGGAGTGTGTTTGGATTAGCTCGCATGTGTTTTGCATCAATGGTGGTGTTGAATGAGGATGGATTCTGCAGCAACTGTGGGACACCCAGAACTGCTTGCCTTGTAGGCTGGCTTTGAACTAAGCCGGAATGAAGCAGTGTCAAATCTCCCAATGTGTCTGTTGTTGTTGCTATTTGGATTAGCATTCCCTGAGGAATTTGGAGAGTTTCCTCTTTACCTACTGCTCCTCTGTGTGTAAGGAGACAGTTTCTTTAGGTAGTCAAGGGCTGTATGTGAAGGTTTTTCTCTCAGGATTCTGGTTACATTTAGATGGAAACAGAGATTCCGGAGAGCACCTGAGGACAGCAGTCATTTCCATTTATGGATTAGACCTTCATGTGTTCATAACTGGAGCTCATGTTGTGTGTTTGAGGAAATGAATTTGTCTGAAGAGCAAATGTTCTTCCTACCTCCTTCTGCTTCCCTTTGTAATAGGAGTAAATGTGCCCAGAAAATGTTGAGCTAGTGTTTGAAGCAAAGGATCTAATGCAGCCTTCTGGTAGAGGTTGGGTGGAGAGTGATTACAGAGCACAAAGGAGAGTCAAACAACAAATGCCAGCAGATTGCCAGTGGGAGAAGGCACTCGGCCTCTCTTATTGCTGTGCTCCTTGAGCAGTTCAGGGCCAGGAGCTTAAATGTTGTTTGTGCTTTTCAAACTGGCTTTTGATAATAATTAGGTTACTTAAAAGAAAACTACCGGCAGGAAGCAATCCCTGTGAATTGTATTTGGAGAGAAGGCACTTTCTATTATTTCATCTATATCCAAATGGGTTTTTTCAGATAACTGAAGGCACAGACAGCAAGCTACCTTGTCAGGGCTTCCTTTTTCAGAAATCAGAACCTTGTTCTACTCTTAAAAATAGCAAGAAATTAATAATTAGGTTTCCAACTTGAAAGCTCTTCACTTCCTTTCCTGCTTAATATAATACAAACTACATGAGGCCAAATAATTGTTTTATAAGAGATGTGAACTCTTGATTGTAAGCCTGTCAGTCATAATCAAATGGGCACTTTCATTTTAAGAGCCCGGAGTCTGATTGTGTAATTCAGCTTTGCAGCTTTTTGATCTGAGATGCTTTTGACAATCTTAAGGCCACTGCATGTAAGTGGAACTATTTATTATGACATATGTAGTGATTATTTCTTTTGAAATTACTATTCCTTGTGTGCTCAGCTCATTCTGTTCTCCTTGAGATGGCGGTTGTGAAAAGACTGCGTTGAGTCATTAGGAGAAGAGAAGGGACTTTAACTCTGGTTGCTAGAGCAGAAAATTTCTCTGAAGAATGTACACACATATTTAGATTGATGCTTCCTGGGGGAGATATATTAAGATTGGTGGAGGTATTTTATTCTTTTAGTTACTAGGCATTGACAGAAAAACATTTTTACAGAAAATCTCCTCTTTTGTGAAACAGGCATGAGAAAGCTAGGCAGTGAAGCTGAATACAAATGGAGGTACGAGTGGAGACGTGGTGCTATGTACTCTTTTTTTAATCTTGAGGATCTTCTGGAAATGAGAGTCAGCCACTCCTTTTCCTGACTAATTAAGACATAGTACAGCTTGGAGTACAGTATTGAGTATATTAGCCTAGTTATCAAAATACTCTGGTGCAATGAAAGCAAGGGTTTTCTGGGTTTTTCATTTGTTAGTAACAGCAGCAAATGAGACAGTGGCTCATTTGGGTTTCTTCCCTGAATAAGTTTTTGCATTTATACATTGAAGAACAAGCTGGCCATTTAGATAGGATACAGATGGCCTGGTTTTGTCCTTAAATGTAACCCCATTGTGGACTTAAAGTTCTTTTTTTTTCTTCAAGTCTTGAGAATTGATATATACAAAGTAAAGGAAATGTGTATTAAAAAACAGACATACAAACAAATATGCTGGTTTTTCACCACCACCCCACATGTAATTTTTTTCCTCTAAATCTACTTTGAGGATTTGTCTCTTTTATTTTTGGCATTTAAATTTTGCCAGTTAAGAAAAGCTGTACTCTGTCATGAGGCAGGCATAGTGTAGGGAGCTTTGACCTTTATTGTGGCGTTGAAGTTCAGCGTATCAGGCAGTTTAGAGATGCTAATTCAATAAGTAACACTTCACTTTTGTAAAGTGTACCTGTGAGAGTACTTAGTCTTACTATAACTTCAGCATGCTGTGTACGACCAGGGTATTGTAGCATTTAGTGAACACAAGTGTAGTATTTGAAGTCTGTACTCTAGACTTCAGAAGAACTTCAAAACCCTGTAAAAAGCAATGTTCAAAAAAACCCAGTCTGGTCTCGAGTGCCTTGTGAGAAATCAGTGCTGCAGATTCAGTGGGAGTTCAGTCCATCAAGGTACTGCAGGTGGCTGCAGTCCTCTGATCGTTTTTAAAGGAGAGCAGTCATCCCAGGAGAGGCTTGTGGGTTGGGTTTTTTTTTCTTTTTTTCAGACCATAGGAATCTGCGTTATCCAGACTTTGCTGGTTTTTAATACAGAGGCACTTCTGAAAGTTTCACAGATTGTCTGACTCTCTAGACTCTTGTATAATATTGTAAATCCTGTTACTCACTGCCTTCAGAAGGAGCCCGCACTTGGGATTTTGTAGTGTTGAAATCAACAAATAACCAACACCTTTGTTGTCTTGCCGTTTCTTGATGGGCATTGCTGCTGTTGTTTCAAGCTTATGTCACTTTCCTGTGTAGACGAAATAGCAAACAAGGATTTCCAGCTTAGATAACTAGATGTTAGCAATGGGATTGTTTGGGCATTCACCAGTAAACATCGGGAGTGATGCTGTCATGGATTGCAGCAGAGACATGGAAGTGTGGACACTGCTCTCTGCCACTCTTTACTGTGTGACCTCAAACGGCTTTTTAAATATTACCTGCATGTGTATCCACACGTGCCTTACCTGTATGCAGAATATAGATTTTTATTCCTTTATTTTTAACTTGCTTCTATCTGTAAAGGAAGATGGCAGCATATAATCTTAAAATCAGTGTGGGATAACTGTGATTATTGTCTAAAACTTGCTGTTATGCATTTCTCTTGTTTGAGCGACGGCTGATTTAGATTTCTGTGTGGAACCAAAACTGAGCCACTGAGCCTTGGATTCTGCTTTGAACAGCTGAGATGTAGCAGTGTTTCCTCATCCCAAAAAGGCACCAGCAATAGCTTAGTCATTGAGAGAGAGATCATGTTTGTGGTTTGCCTTCCCTCAGTCGATCACTGAGCAAATGGATGATGCTACTCCAAGTATTTATGGGTTTCTCAAACAGTGCCTAGATTGCAGGCTTCAAGGGGAGAGACTTTTTTTCTTTTTCTGGTTTGGTTTTCTTACTGTTTTGGGGAGAGGGGTTTAAACATAATAAGACCTTGCAGTAAATAGAAGTCAGTGAATTCCCCATTTGCTGTGCTCGTGTGTAACAAGCTGCTGGGAATCCCTATAATGCTGTGTGTCTGCAGTATAAACCTGTAGTGTAAATATGCTGAGAACAGGAAATGAGCATTATTTAACTGTGACCTTGCATCCTTTTCTTTAGCAAGTTGCATGGAGATGAACAAGGCAGCATTATTGAACTAAAGAGGAGCAAAATCCCATTTAACTGGGTGCTGGGCCTTGATGTGCTGCCAAGCACTGTTGTCCGTGATAGCCTCTGGGATGTAAAGGAGACTGTAGCTGGAGATAAGAGAGGTTTTCAACCCAAGTGTCTGCTGATAATGTCAGCTTTTATAATTTGTGTGTGGAAGTTAACGCTTTTAATTCTGTACCTGATTTCTTTGTTCAGGTGTGGAGGAGAGTCACTCTGTGCTGTAATACAGATTTCAGCCCTCACAGATGAGATCATCAAAGCCAAAGTAACTTTAGGCACTTGGTACCGTGTTTACTCTGTGCACTGCAGATGCCTAAACCGTGCACATCCATTCAGTGACGCTCAGCTCTAGAGGGTGCTCTGAAGCTGCCTGTGTGTAACTCACCTGCAGAGAAGAGACAGGGCTCTGCATGGCAAGGATGAGAATCACTGAGAGACATCTCTGCTCTTTGCTGCATATCAGGATGGAAGTGGGCTCTCTTCCAGCCCTGCTCATCAGCCAAGCTGGAAGCGGCTGAAGAAATTTTGACATAATCCATCAGACGCAGCGTTGTGCCCTTCTGTGCTCACCTGTTTATTTGTTCAGGTGCAAAACAAACATTGACAGAAGATCCTCAGTGTCTGTCAGATCTGGGGAAGCTGAGAAGCTCAGGAGTCTGGACTGAGACCTGCAGTCTAATGACTTTGTTAGTGTTCTGGGAAGTAGCAGCACAAAACACTCCTTTGGTCAGACTCCTAATAGAAATTTTTCTTGCAGTAATAATTCAGTTTCTGGTGAGAAGAGGGATGGGAGATCATGGCTGATATTAAATTTCACTGTTGACCTAAATAGACTTTACGTTGTCCTGGACAATATATTAATCTGTACATACCACAGGCTCAGAGAAAGATAAATGGGCAGGTAGAAAAGGATAAAATGGCTAGAGGAGAGAAGCTATTTGAGAAACTTGGATCGCTTGTTTCGGAAACAATCTCTTTTCCCCCTTCCTTCTATAGTTTTCTTCCTGTTAATAAATTCATGCTCTTTATACTGCAGTTCTCACTGTGTATATATTCCAGAAGGAGTACAGGAATTTAATCCAGTTACATTCAGCTCTGCAAAATGATCTGAAATGGCTTGTATTGTACCAAAAAAGATAATTGTACAGTTTGACACCTTTTCTACTACAAAAGAGAAATGTATTTTCACAATGCTTCTGAAAAGTTCTTGGATTTTAAAGTGATGTATCACTGTATACTGTGCTACTGTTTAAAAGTCTGTATTGATGGAGCCCAGTTCAGGACAGTGGGATTTGGGAGGAGGAGCAGCAGATTGTTTTTTCTGGGTTTTTGGAATGCACAATATCTAAAAGATTTGTCCTGGCAGAGTATCAAGAGGTGAATTATCTGCTAAATGCAAGTATTTTTGTAGTAGTTAGCTTCATGTAGCTGATATGCCTCGTTTGTTGGGACGTGGTTTTTTTTTTCTGATCCTTGCAGTCAGATTTTTATCTCTGATTATATTTTGGAGGAAGACTCCTTACTCAAATCTTTCTAAAGAAACATTGTTAATTGCATTTGGCAGCTGGAAGTGATTAAAAAAACCCAAACAAACAGCCAAGGTCTGTTTAGAGCACTGACAACAATTTAAAGTGAGTAAAGAATTTTTGTTTCTTGTGTTGAGATACAGAATCTTGCTGCATTAGTATTCATCCTGAGAATGGATGGGCTTTTATGCACCAACATCCTATGCTAATGAGTCCTTTCCTAAAAGCAAACATATCTGATTAGGGAGAATAAGTTGTCCTGCAAAGTTCCCTTTATGCTTTTTGACACCAGAATTCTGAGAATTGTTGGGCTTTCTTTGTGTTTTGTGCTTCCTTTCTCCTCCTTCCACCACCACTTGGAATTGATGGAGAGCACCGTTGGGCAGGAAATAGCAGAAGCTTTTGTAAAATCTTAGAAGGGACAGAGGAAAAAGGGCATTTTCACCCATGGAATGAGGATGATGCAGCAGAGGGCTGGCTGGCTGCCAGGGAGCACAGATGCATCGTGCATACCGTGCCTTGCCCACGAGTCTGCACATTGGCAGCTTCCCCCTCTGTTCAGCCAGCGAGGCCAGCAAAGCACAGGCACTGCAAACAGAGCACTCTTCATCTCACACCCCTGGGCTTTTGCCTGGCAGGTTCTCATGCCTGTGTACGGCAAGTTTGCATTCCTGTAAACATTACTGAGATTTTAAAGCTTCCTATCATGTCAAAGACATTTCTTGAATCCTAGGAAGTGCATTTTCTTTCCTTGAGCCAGTGAACAGTCTCGCCTTTCTCCGTGTGGAAATGTGATGTGGGATGCTGTCGCTGCTCTCAAAATACAGCATTAGATTGGTCTAAGAATGTCTGTGCCTTCCTAGACTTGAGTTCAAATGTCCCCTACTTTGGAGAACCTGTTGGTTCCAATTTTGTTTAATGGAAGACTTTACCATTGGGACCAGAGTAATTTTTGGCACTAATTTTCTCATAGCCCTGTGATGTCTAATGGGGGAGATACAATAACTTCTGGCAGCTTGTTGTGCAGAAATGCTGCTGCTACTTGCAGAAAGCATTTTCCAGATCCAGGAGAAGTATAATGACAGGGATTTCTAAGCCTGCTCTCTCTCCAATCTTCTGCATGAAGAGGAAATCTCAAGCTTTGCTTTCTCACCTAAGTGGTGGCTAAGCACTGGTATTGAGCATACTTGTTATGGAGGTCCCCAGTGAGTGTGACTGGAGTCCCTTGCCACCTTATTTGAAGTTTTTCGAGGGCTTTTCAAAAATACCTTTTTTTGTCACATTTAGAATCAACACTTGTATTCCCACAGCTGGGTCTTTTTGGGTAGACTTCTTTTTTAACATTGCCCTCTGGGTTTTTTATAGTTGGTCTCAATTATATAAAGGAATGGAGGGAAAAGGGACCCAAAGAGACATTTTAGGCTGTTAGCTATAGTGTTGTGTAAGATTTTCAACCCTTTATTTTTTATTTTTCTTAATTCAACCTGTGTTCTTACTTGAAAGTGATGGATATATCAGATAATTGGAGTATCCCTGCTTTGCTCTTGAGGTCCAGTAGTTCAGCAGTGGTGGTGAAGGACATTGATGGATTGGAAAATGACTTCTCAAAACCACCAAGTTTATGTACCCTAGTTGAGAGGAGGAGGAGTTGACAGCCTGAAGGTGTCTGGATACTCTGTTTATTTGCCCCTAAAGCCCTACATGGGCTGAATGTGTAGTTACTGTGCTTGATTGAGCAGGTTAATTAAAATGATCCACCAGTAGGAGGAAGATTTACCTTGAAAGAATGGTCGCTGCAAACTGAGACCAAACATGAACTAAGCACCAGCCATCTATGCTGTGTGGTTTCCAAAAAAACCACTGGAAGGATCAGTACAGAGCTTCAGGAGCTGATATATCTGAGATCACTAAAAATCCACATCCTCTAACATGCATTTTGCATGCCTCGGAGGCCTAATTAAGATAGGTATCATGGCCTTCAATAAAGCAGATTAATTGTCTTGTACATCTTCTTGTAAGGCCCATTGTGTTAGGCCATTGGACAAAGGTGTGGGAGACCCTCGATTGACAGACATTGTGCCAAACAAAAAACCGTTTACTTTTCTGTAGCTGATGAAAGGAGGTGAGGGATCTAGTGGTGGCTGACAATAAGAACTGGTCTCTGCACTTGGAACTGATGAGGAACAGCATACATGGCCAAATTTCAGTGTCATGTAGAAACACTACTGTGTTACTGAATTTAAAAAGGCACATGGTTGAGAACATCAAAGCACAGCTGAGATAGTGACTTTTGAGACTTCTTGAAAATGTGTCCTAGGGTTGTTTTGTACTCTCACTTGAAGAGTAGTGTGTCTTGTGCCGGTGATGACAAATCTCATGGACTTAATTCCAAAGAAGGCCTCTGTGTAAATGCAAAGTACATTTCCCATCTCTTGGACATACCTTGCTTTGTAGTGAATTAAAAGTAAGTGAAGGATCTGCTACTGGATCCTCTGTGGGGTTGGTGAGCACAGGAGCAGGTGAGCTAGAATGAGCACATCTGCAGAATAGGTCTGCAGACATGTATTTTTAGCATTGAGTTCTCCAGTTACAAATTACCTGGGTGTGGTTTATGGGTTTTTAAAACCTGAAGAAAGAAGTTAGAAATGTTTTATGCCTCCCATCCTCAGGCTTGCACACTGGACCATGCTTTTTCCTGTTTCTGGAGTTTTTTAGCACTTTGCTTTGAGCCTAACTATGAGAAATGGAAGAAAAATGAAAGCTTTTTGAGTACTTCTGTGTGTTTTCCACAGAACTTGAAGATTCTGTATGGATATGTGTCAGTGTTTCTGTGAAACTGTGTGGTCCTTTGCACAAGGCGTGGTCATTCAGCTGCTAGTATGGGCCGCAAGGGCTCCTGGTGTGCCAGGCTGGAGTTGTGTAAAACAATAAACACTGCTGGAAAAAGGCCCGGGAAAACTTCTGACTTTGTGTGCAATTGCTTCCCGTTGCAATTAAAGCTATGTTGCATTTCTTGGCAAAACTTGGGAATAAAAGCTTGTGGGGAGTGCCACCAGTGCACTGTTGTTTTATTAGCTGCTGATGGATCATGGCCTTTATGCATTTGAGGGTGGTTTGGGTTCTTGGGATGGACTTTCCCTCTTGTGCTATTGCTGATGCTGTCTGGCACAATAGATGAGTCAATTCTGCTTCTCTGTAAGAGAACTCTGTCTCTTGTCCTGAGCCTGCCATGTTTCCGTGCTTTGTGAGAAATGTAGAGGCTTTTTCTTTGGAGGCAATTCTGATTTTTTCAACAATTCATCACTATCAATTTGAATTGTTTGTATCTCTTTAATTAATGCAGTTACTGTGTAATTGTTGACATTTTCTTCAGTTATTTGATTTCCTGGATTCCCCCTATGTTTTGTATGAATTAATTATATCGGTATTGATGTAAATTAGTTTCAATTTATCCTGTGTGATACTGACCATGTTACTGATCAAAGCACAGGACGTTTCTCAGTCCTATACTGGCAAAGAAAAGCAAATACAAGTTATTCTTTTGAAACTACAAGTAAGTTTTAAACAGTGATGCATCATCACCTTTCACACAAACCGGGGATTCTTCTGTTTTGTAATTTCTTTTTTTTTTTAAACAAAATAAATACTGTTAGTGTACTAGAGATCTCCTAAATGGAAACTCTCCCTGGAAATCCCCCTGAAACATGTTATGTTTATTTGTGTGATTTTTTTTCCTTTGTAAGCTGCAGTCCTGTGTTATGAGACCACCTCACTGAGGATCCCCTGTCTAGTTTGCTCTTCAGCATTTCCCTACCGTTTCTGCCCTTCCTGAAATTTCCATCTCTTCCATGGGACTCTTCAACTAATGAGTCATCTAATTACTTTTTCACCTTAAAGCCCAAACTGGCTTCTTATTATAAACAGCTGAAATGTTGGTATGGCCAACTTGTTTCACCATCCTGTGGCGTAAGTTTGAGACCTGGCTTTTAGCAGGTCAAATTCAAGCTGTTATATGTTCCTTTATGCGTTAAACGAACAGTAGACACCAAACTTAGTAGATACACTTATCCAGATCTCTGATACTGGAAATGAGCAGTGCTAGAGAAGACAACACAGCTTGTGTTATGCAGTAGTATATAATGTTATAAATAATATTAAATAAAATAAATAAATAATAAATAAAATAAATAAATAGTAAGAGATGAGTAATTTTATAGGATAAAATTTTTTTAGGCCTGATAATATTTTGCTCTTGAAAGTACGTAACGGTATTCTAAAAGCTGAGTGCACTCTAAGATTGACGGGTTCCTGAAGGGACATCCTGGCAGATCTGGCTGTTTGCCTGTTTGCATGTTGATAAATTCAGCACTGGCCAGGCCTTGCTGATGGGCTGTCCTGTCTCTGCGGCGCTGCTGCTGAGCCCGTACAGCTGCTGTCAGCACAGTGCTTTGTGCTGGGAATGCTCTGAGAGTGAAGATGTAAAAGTAGTTGGAATCTTAATGCAGGGTAAATGTCTCTTAAAGGAACAGGGCTTTCATTCCCAGCTTTGTTCTTGCACAATGTGTGTCTTCTTTCCTGCACCTCCTCATTGTTAAGTGATCCCACAGTTGTGCACACAGGAGCTCCCAGGATCACTGCCCCCACCACAGAAAACAGCCTTTTCTCCTCCTTGTTGGTGTCTTTGAGCACAAATTCTCAGGCATGAATATTTTCCTAGATGGACTTCTTTGCAGCTGCTTCAATTCTGATGTGAATTTTTTATCTCAGCTTTCACTAAACAGATGTGTACGTGCTAACCAAAAGGTGTGGATAGCAGCTGTCTCAAGTCTGTCCTTAGAAGAATGTTAGGGTGTGCTATTAGGACATGGAGGGGGATTGGCCTTTGGTCAGAAGGAACCTTTGAGACTCAGCTCTGTTCATTCCTGTTGTATTTCTTGCTGTTGTTACTTGTGTAAGTTGTGGGACCATTTCTAATACAGAGCTGTTTCATTCAGCACCACTAACAAACCCTTTAGAGAGTGCTTTCTGTGCCAAGGGGAAGGGAAGAGGTGCTGCATCCTGTCCTGTGGATGTCAGAGAGGGTATTTCTGCAGAAGCAGTTGTACAGCATTTAACCTAATTCCCTGCTGTGTGGTACTATGTTGCTTTTCCTGAAGATGTGCAAGCTGTGTTTCAGATTTGACTTACCTTTCTGTGTTTAAAAAATTGGTTGTTTTTTTTTTTTCTGTAAGTAGAGTTTTATATTTGTTTGTAACATCTGATTTGAGCTGTACAGAGAATGCACATAGGTGCTGTTGCCTTGTAGCTGAAGCTGAAATTTCGAATGTTAAAAAAAATTCCTATCTCTGTGGGCAGACTGACGTCAGTGTCTCTTTCATAGAGGTAAAACACCCATTCAGTGGTTAAATGGTGGGGAAGAATTTTCTCCAGAACTCTCCCTGTGAAGCCCATTACCCTCATTCTTTGACTTTTTCCCTCTTCTAACTGTGCATTTTTAGCAGAAATTTTATGTCCTGCTGCTGCACTGTTGAGTTGGTTATGTGATTAACACAGCTCTCCCTCTCACCAAGCAGAAACCTTTCTCTGCTGATGTTTGCTTGAATAGAAAATAGTTCAGCCCATTAGACAGGGGTAAAGAATGCCGTCACTTTTGGGAATATTAAGAGGATGTTCTGAAGGCAAATTGTTGTCTTAACCTTTCTTTGTAATTTTGCTGTTGAGGAAAGGTGAGCGTTGTGTACACTGGGAGCCGCATTAGTGCAGTGCTCTTTATTGCTGAATGTGCTTAGTCTGAAGCAGAAAATCAATAAATCTCTTCAGCCTTTGACTCCCCAAAGGATTGTCTTGTCTCGTGTGGTGCTGTAGAGGACACTGGTTTAGGTGACCACTTTGTCCTGAGTGGCAATTCATTTTAGTTTCTTGATGGGAAAAAAAAATAGATATATTTTAAAAACAGATATTGTGTTTGAAAACCAGTGTATGAAACTGTAGTCTTAATCTTAATCTGCTACCTCCTGGGCTGCATTCGTTTCAGTGCATACAGGAGTATGACCACGTTCCCAGTACTACTTTCTGTTTTCCCATGAGAAAATATCAGTAGATGTTCATTGAGGGGCAGCTTTCTCTCCATTAGTAGATACTGAAATTATGACAGAGACCTATCTGAAGGCCTTTGTCATCTCTTTAAGCTAATTCTCTGTCCTATTGCTGTCTCAAGTGTTATAAAGCATCACCGCAGATTTAAATCAGTATACCTGATGTTTTTGCAGTATCTTTGCTTTAGAGATTACTTGAATTCCTAATTAATCGTACTTCTGCTTGCAGGTCTGTGTTCGAGTAGAGAAGTTAATGAGCAGAGCTTGTGTTTGTAGACACACATTAATAGGTACTGAGGAAGGGAAACACAATTTAGCTACAAACTAACGCTGTTTCATTCAAAATCCTGGGAGTTCTAAAGTGGTGCAGGGCACAAGACAGCTGTTCTTGTTCCTCAGAGCCTTAGAACTGCTTTTTTTTTTAATGTCTAGATATTAGGAAGGAAACCTTCAGTACTGCTATCACATGTAGAGTTGCTGTGTTTCTTTTCTGCTGAAGCTTTGTCACCTTGTTGGTGCTTGTGGAAAGAGGTTCACTTCGGCATTCCTGAGTCTGTCTTGGCCTGGGACTGCTCAGACCTAACATCATCTGATTTGCATAAATAATATCGTGAATATTTGTGTGGTTTATTTTTCATAGATGTACCCTCAAGGTCTGTTTTAAACCATGCAGGTCTGTGTGCAGGCTCTAAAGGAGCTGCAAAAGTCAGGCTTCCATTAAGTAGTGCAAGGTCAGTGTGAAGATCCTCAGTGGTTGTTATAGGCAAGAGGTGATTTCCCAAGTGGCTTGAGCAGACCTGTCTTGGCAGTTCTGTCTAAAGGGCCAGCAGGGCTGTGCTTTGTGCTTTGACTCTTGTCCTTCCGCCCATCCCTCCCAAAGATGCTGTACATTCCTGCCTCACCTTTGTACAGGCACTGAGGTGTATAACAGCAGTCACGCAGGTCAGCTCTGCCGTTGGACTGAAAATTCATGCCCTAAGCCTGTGCTGCATTGCTTTTCACTTGAGCCAGAGAGGTGAGTTAGCAGGGCTGCTAAGGCAGACAGGAAAGTGATTCAATATCCCTTGTAAGGCAGGAAAAATGAGAGGATTTTGATGAGCTTATGCTGGTTGTGAAACTCTGTTTATCCCTGTATTTTATTCCTCCAAAGATGCTTATTTGAAGGAAACACTTTTGGAAGCCTCTCACTGAACCTCATCTCTTGGTTTTTAAATATTTAATAGGTCTGGCAGCTGGGGAAGACACTGAGAAGAATGTGTTATTTTGCTTTGGGTTTCTTTCTTTGCAATTGCGTAAGAAGTCTTCCTGTCTTTAGGGACATGGAAAGGATCATGGGGATGCATAATAATATGGTAGAGCTGGTGTCTTTGTTTCCTTGCTTGCTTTCTGGTCCAAGGACACTCTCCCCCTCTGTCCTACAGGACTTCTAGTGTTCTGCTTTCACTCAGAAACTTCTGGGCTGATGTGTTGGTGGAAAAATTATTTGGGGATTTGAACTGGCAGAAGTTAAGTATGTGTAAGAGTAGTGCAGAGTGCTGCCAATTTGGTTTGTCCAGCACTTTGGTGTGGTGTGTGAGTGTGTGTATTCTTGTGTCCAAATCCTTTTAAGATTAAGTGTGCAGTGATGACAGAATCATTTGGATAAATCTCGGCAAGGTGAGATGTTATACGTGATGGTCTTGAGGAGGCTTGGTAATGCCCTGAGACAGTAATTTAGTTTTAATACACATTTGTCTAATATGTAATGACCGACTACTATCTTGAAACAAAATTAACAGCCCTACTTTATAGGAGTATTTGACATAAATCCATCCACACCACCTTTCCATTTTCATACAGAGGAAGTTCCAAATTAGTCCAATGTCTTATGTAACTGCACCTTACTTCTGGTTAGTAACTATTTTTTTAATTTGTCTAGGGATTTTCTTCCACGAGGTTCTGGAATTGTAACAAGACGACCATTGGTCCTGCAGCTCATCACTGCCAAAACAGGTAATCTCTTCCTCTTTTAGGGTCAATGCCTGGACAAAGTGCTGATGTACTTCAGCAGGAGAAAAAACTTCTCTAAGAAGACATGAGCAGTGTGAAGGAAGATGCCACCAGACTGTCTGGAACAAAGGGCTGCTGCTTCAGAATTCTATGCTCAGGACCAACTCATCACATTTCCCATTGTGGGAAATGGTAACGTCTAATTCCTAGAGCACATGGTGAATTCAATCCACATCATTACATGCAATATGCTTTGGAAATTAGCTTTGATTTATTCATTTCTTGGTGAGCTTTGCAGTTGTATTAGTTAACACACCAAAATTGCTGCACTTCTACCTTTAACTCTTGCTCCAGTGCACAGAGATTTGATTCCACACAGGCTGTTTTCAGAACTTGTCTTTTTTGGTTGGGCTCACTGCACTAAGTAGAGCAGAAGGTGGATTGGGGGAAAACAAGGGTTCTGTGTTTTTGTCTGGTCAAAAATATAAATATTTTTGGGTGTACCACTAAGCTACGGGACATATTGAGATCTTTCATGAGAATTCACCACTCTTTACTCTTCCACGGGGCACTTGATCTGCTGTGGTGTAGCTCAGTTCCCTGACATATCTAAAAGCAACTATGGTTCACCATCATTCCAGTTTTTGATCTTGTTACTTCTAAACCAATGTAAGCAACAAAAATCACTGGTTTGCAATTTATTTCTGCTCAGAACAGTAAAAAAAAACGAAATAACACCCAAACCAGGACTGAAACCAAAAAGTGGTCTTTGAATTATGTACCATGATGAAACTAGGGAAAACCCAAAATTATAGCTGCCTGTAAAACTTTAGTCTGTCCCTGTGTGTGAGGTGTAATTAAGTTTTTGTGTGTATTTCTTTCCTGAAGGTCTTCACATTGTTCATCAGGAAGGTAGACTGCTGTCTGCCTTGGCTTCAGGTTTTTTTCTGAGTTACTGCTTTTAAAACACCATCATACTTTTAGTGCCTCTATAAAAGTTTCCATGGTGGTTTACACCACGGGAGAGAAAGCAAAAACAGTGGAATTCAGTATTTCTGCATGCTCAGCTTAGAAACTTTGGGACTGTGAAGTGTGTTACACACTTACAGTGCTTTATATATGGTAAATATTAACATTTGTTTTAGTTGGAGGAATGAACACTTGCCATTTCTGCAGATCTAGCTTTTGGCCTCTGACAGATGATGCAGAAATGCATGAATAACCCTTAGCTGTGGAGAGTCTTCATCTTCATCTGACTTTTCCAGCACCATGCAAGAGGAGAAGAAAGAAAAGCTTTGAGCTTTGTGCTGGCAGTCCTTTCAAAAAGACTGAACTGAGGGGACCTGTCAGTAAGTGAGCACTTACATCTGACCTAAGTGGTTAAATACTTGTTCATTGACACCCATCCTAAACTTACCCTGACTGCTCTGTGTTGACCTCTTTTGTAAAATAGTCATTGTCCCTTGGTTTAGGGTTTTTCCTTTATCAGGTTTTCCTCATTGCTTTGTTCCCAAAGTATTGGTGGCTTTAGGTAGGCCTCTAGGTTTCATACAGGCACCTTCTCTGCTGAAAATTAGTTCTTCATTGTAGCTTAAGTAGCACAATAAAAACCTTTAAAAATTAAGGAGAACTGAGTTTCAACCAAATTTTGTGTTTCCTGGATGTCGAGGTATATTTCTCCCTTTGGGAAATGCTGTGTAGTTCTTGTTTGGGATTAAATGCAAGACCTTTAAAATGCAAGCTTTAATTATTTTGTTACTTTCTTTAAACTTTGTTCCACTGTTGTTGTTTTTGTTGGTGAAATTCCAAGTAACTTTATCTTTTAAGTCACCTTTATCTTTGTGAACTAATTTTAAGAAAAGAAAATAAAGAAAACTGCTTAGAGAAGCACAGTGTTCTTTTACAGGAAGCAGATGCTGGGCTGATTTCTATGAAGCCCATAATTATCCAAAATGTTACAGAATAATTAGAGGGGCGTATGAGCTTCTTGTTGCTGTAGTAAACAAAACACGTTTTTAATCCTAGGTTTTTTTCTTGACTCTTAAAAGTAACTCTTCTTAATCTTGGAGTATTCCTTGGGAGAGAGGGGGCACTTTCTATACAGGTATGCACAGATGACTGCAAGGTACTTCAGCAACATTTTGGAAGTGGCTGAGAATACTTTTGGTGTGTGAATTTGATTGACAGAGGAGGTTAAAAGCTTCATTTGAGTCATTGCACTAAGAGATGAAAATTAGCAGACGAGGCATTTGTGCACATCAACGTAAGAGAAAGCTTTGCCCATCCATTCTTAGGGCCAGAGATGGCATGGAAGGGTGCAGCAGGAATTGGTTGGGAGGGGTTATCAGGGATCCTCCAGCATCTGAGAGATCTGGCACATCTGGGTAAAGAGCTGTTACTCCTGCAGGGGTAACATTGAACAATTCGATACTAAGAAATGATCTCATGAGAGATGTGGAGTATATATGTTTGTGTTTTTTTTAGAATTTTGTTTCCCTATTTTAAAAGTTCTATGTAGTTTCTAGAAAGCTATTTCGCAGTGCCCTGTTGGCCCCCTTTAGTCACTGACATGTTTTGGTGGTACCAGTACAATTCCTAAATGGCTTTATGGCGTTTGCACTCCACATTCATGCAAATATGTACTCTGCTGAAATACTGAAGGCAAATACTAAGTTTTAAATTAAATATTGCAAGTAACAAGTCAGTCTTTAATAGTTTTGAGTATTTTTCTCTGAATTTGATAATGTGAGAAATTGTGTGTCTTTAAGATGCAAGTGTTGGTGCACAGATGACCTGGGATGAGAATTGAGTGTGCTTGTGAGCTGGTAGGTTTTTCTTCCTTTGAGTTGGTGTTCCTTAATTTTTACATTAAAACTTATTTCTTCAGCATTCTAAGTTTTTGTTTCACAACTTTGAGTATAGTTCTTGGCTTGGTGGTTTTTTGATCTAATACAGCAGTAAGATTAAATAGTTTTTGTTGGAGTTAATAGATATTTTAAGTGGTGCTGCTGAGTAAGCTTTAGAAGGTAATGACTTGCAATGTCTGAGATCTTGAGAGATTGGTTGGAGTTTTTGTTGTTTTTTTGTTTGTTATTCATTTTGTTCTGGGTTTTGTTTGTGGTTTTTTTCTTTTCCTGCTGCCACAGATTCTGTATAACCTTAGGCAATCTGTTCTTCTTGCTGTTCTTTCTTCTGCCTGTGCAGGTGAGATAATGACTTGTTTCTTTGAGATTAGGTAGTTCATTGTTTCTGAACAGCAGTGGCAACAAAAAATATATGAAGCCTTTGTAGTAGATATTTTCTTCGTTAAAAATACATTGCCTGCTGTATAAATCCTGTTATTTGTGATTTACTTCTTAATATCCTGGCTCTAGGAGAGTTATTTTCCTTATTTTGATAACTGTTTTTGGAGCAATTTCAGATTTTCTTCTTGCTTCAGCAGAGTAACAGATTTTGAAACTCATTACTGGGGTGGACATTTGTTAGAGAAATGAGCCATATTTACAATACCCACATTTGAGTTCTTTTAATTAGAATACTAAGTGGAAATTAAATCATAAGGTTCAAAAGACATTCCGATTTTTTCTGACTTCAAAAAGTCAATCTTTTTTCTGAAGAGCAGATGCTCTTTTCTGAGGTTGTTGAGCTTTAATCCAAATTTCGTATATTGCAAGAGTACTCCTCATGCATAGCCGTCTTCTGTTGCCATCTGGTGGCAGAAACAATCCTCTAACAGAAAAAGAAATATAAAAAGAATTTAGACTGGTTATTTCTGCTGACACAAATGATCTTAGAGACATCATCAGATGGCAGGCATTTGGTCTTCAGGGACAAAAACTAGAAAAATGCCACGGTGCCAATAGCAGGAAAGAGAACGGGCACTTTATAGGGAGGAAAGGCAGACAGTGGGTGCCATTTCCTGGATCCCACTCTCATTCAGATGATGAACAGGGATGCTGGAGAGATCAGTAAAATTACTGAACTATGTACCCCAAAAGCTAAAACGTGCCACCAGCAGGATGAAAAGATGGTAATGATGGGTGACCCCTTTTGAGTTAAGGAAAAGCTCATCCCCCAAACAGTGCTGACCTCCTGGAAGAGAGACAGCGCTGCTGGTCTGAAACCTGAATTTAAGCTTGTATAAGGTCAGAAAGACTGCCGATATTCCTTTGCACCTGCAAATCTCCCAGTTGTTGCTGTCTGTGCTGGTGATCTGAGTTAATCCCAGTGACTGCTGAGGTCTAGCAGGATAGCTTGGTGGGCTCAGCCACTTGTCCCATCAGGACCCTCAGGATGAGATTTGAGCTTCAGCTCATGTTGGGACAAATTAATGGTATGCACAAATACTTGGTTTTACAAGTGGGTTTGCCTGGAAGCTTTTGTTTCCTTGATCCCAGATTGGTGCTCAGTGACATTGGAAAAGATGGAATCCCCTCAGTAACATTGAAAAATGGCTCTATATATGCCCATCTTCATAAAGATAATAAAGGAGAATGACAGAAGAATCAATCAAAGTTCACTTTTAGGAGAAAGAAATCTGTAAGTAATTATTAACTAACAATCTGAAAGGTATTTGAGATGAACAGCAGCCAACACAAACTCATCAAGAGAAATAACCCTGTCATATCAGTGCAATAAATTTTTTATTACAGGGTAGCAGGCTTGTAAATGAAAGTGTGGTGGTATCTTACCTTGGCTACAGTAAAAGTTTTTAAATTATCTTCCTTTTTTAAAAAATATTATAAGCAATCTTGGGAAACATGTTTTAGCAAGAGCTCCTGTGAGATGGCTGCACAGCTGTTTACAGAGTGGAAGGAACACCCCTCCAAGTCATGTTCAGTATTTTGTATTACTGATAGGATGACAGAATAGAGTGTGTTTATTAAATTGGTGTTTGGCAAATACAGGCGAGAATATGAAAGATACTGGTGGGCAGAATTGGAATTCAAATTACTTGTAAAAGAAGAGAAATATCCCCAAAGTAGGAAGCAATTCAGCTGGGATACGTTTTTTTTCTGTACTGAAAGGCTGGTATTTGAGAAAAAGGTTGATTTTCAGAACCTGGAGGACCTGGTGCTCACGGTGAATCTCTGATAGAGCTTAACTCACTGATGTCATGCTGTCGTAAAATACAGAAGTAAACATTGTACAAGATGCAGCACAGAAATGCAGTCTTACAAGGTTCTGCTTTTTCTCAGTTCCGGAAAAGAGAGGGCTGTGGTGAAAGCTCTGCCTCCGTAAATTTAGGAAATATGCCTGGAGGAGGGCTGTGTGAGGGCTTGGAACTATAGAAAGCATCATCCATAGGAAATGGTTGAAAGAACAGAGAGAAATTCCTTCTACAAACAAAATCTTCCAAGGTTGTGGAAGATTATTGCATCCAAAAGAATGCTTTTCCTCTTCTGGTACAAGTGTCTACCCTTCTAATGAACCATTTCACTGGTTCCTTAGAGTGTGACCTGCTATCTTGTAGTAGTTACTTTCATCAGATCTGCACTGTTTTCCGTGTTTAATGTTTTCTCCTGTGAGAGTCTTGTAATTCTCTGCATTGCCAGGATTTTCTGCCTTGTCTTCAGGAAATACCAAGGTACTTCCATTACTTGTAGCCTTTCTGCTTGAAGGTTAGCAGTGGAGTAACTCAGTTTTGAGTATTTCATCTTCAGCTTGTTAGAAAAGCTACAGAAATGGCAAAGCAGAAGGGGGATTGTAGATTGGGTAGGACAACAAGGGCTTTTGATACTTCCTCTCTTTTCAAGGAAGCACCATTGAATGATTTGCTGTGGTCCAGATTCACTTAACTGCATTTAATTTGTTCAGAAAAAGCTGTCCATCATCAAAGAAAAGGTGAAGTATTTTGGCTGATGTTGTTTATTTGCGTGTTTTTAAAACACCCTGTTGAAATCACTGTTTTGGAAGAGTTCTGAGGCTTTGGGAGATGCTTTATTGAAGGTAAAAAGTGTTGTTGCTTGAGTGATATCTCCCCACGGGGCAGATAGAAGGTGCACTCTTAGCAGATATTCCTCCTGTGCTGCCTACGTTTAAAATGTTTGCTACAGGCCTACAATTTAATGAACCACCTTTTGGAACACTTTCAATCCCTTTTGAGTACTCTACATTGTGTTGGAGTACTCTACCAACTGGGAGCAACTCTGCTTGAAATCAGTTTGGGAGCAGTTCTGAATCCAGGTCTCTGATCTTGGCGAATTCCTGACCTCTAGTAACAGATTATTCTGTATAGAGTAAAATCTTTGGGCTTTGTAAGCTCTTGGGCTCAGCCTAATGTGGATCAAGGATGTTTTCCAAAACATCCTTTATATATATTCCTAAGGGCTGATCCTTGTCACTTGTCTCTCTTTAGCTTAGAGACAAATTTATGAAATAGCTCAAGTGTTTATATAATTTAAATAGTTTGAGAACAGCAATGGCTCTTTAGTGCTCATAACAACATATTATTATGCTAGATTAAATCATGAAGGCATACAGAGATATAATTGACAGGAAAAATAAGGAGCATTTTAAAAGATGTGATCCCATATAGCTCGTTTGTATGATTTGTCTAATTGAATCAAAACTGAAGAGATAATTAATCACTTGTGGATGCACTGAAGGAACTATGCTATGGTAGCTTTTTCATTTTATGTTATCCAAGGTGCTTTTAATGAATCGGGGTGGGGGAGGGAGAGTTATTTTACATGCAAAGACTGTTTTAATTTTGTATCTAATTGTTCTTTCTCTTAATGTAACTTCAGTTTTATACAAAAAATACGTCTGAAAGCTGGATGTCAGGCAGGATCACTTTTTCTTGTCTAGCTTTGTGTCCATTCCCACAAAAACATAAATAAAACATTTTCCTAGTGTTCTACTGTGCATGGAAGCTGGAAAGTGAAGATTGCATTAAAGCATGTGCTTCTCCAGCCTGGCTGAAGGCATCACTGCCAAGGACAGGCTGAGGGCTGAAAGGAGCAGAACAAAGCTCTGCTTGTCCCTTGGAATTCTTATTCCGTAGGCTGCATGTGGCACTACAGGTTAGGAACCACCATGGAGTTTATTCCTTCAGCACTGCTGGCAACCACAGATGGCGCCAGGAGCAAGGAGTTTTGATAAACATGAACCCAGCTAAAAAGTAGCAAACATTTTTATTTGGATTGCTTTGGAGCCTTTTCAGATAGTGAATTTATTACTGAGTGTGAAGAGGGACAAAGAGAAAAGCTTCCTTGGCTACCGAGTCAACTGATGTAAATTCTCAACTGAGATACTTTATTTTGTGCGCCATGTTATTTTTCTTTTTGAAATATTTTAATATTCCCTGGGTTGTTTTTTTTTTTAATAAACAGTGGACAATGAAACAAGACTCCTATTCATTGTCATTTTGCTGCTGGAGCTGAAAAAAGGATATAAAATAAAGTGCGTTTTTGTTAGGTGCTCTCTTGTTTTTAAAATAAACCATGTATTTTTGTCTGAACAAGGGTGGGTTTCCCTGTTCCTCACACACTGAATCTGGAGGGATTATGGTATTGTAGCACAGACAGGTGGGTATTTGACGTTTTCCCCTCCACTCTGTCCTTTTTTTCTGTTAGTTTGCTTTAACTATTTATTGAAGTTTTGACTATTTGTTACTTTTTTTTTAAACAGCTCTGTCGATAATAGTAACAAAGTGACTTCTGGGGAACCGGCTTCAGTGCTAACACATAAGGTCCTCTTTTAATCCGTATTCTCACATTTGGTGTTCTCAGCTGCTGTTCTTTGAGTACCAAGCAAGTTCTTTGCGCTGGCTATCTGGGCTTGTTACCAAGTAACATTTTCTGGGGAAGAGACTTCTGAAGGGAGTTTTGGGATCCGGCCTCGATTGCAGGATGGCATGAACTGGAACGTGCACAGGTCTTTTCAGCCTTTCTCCAGTCCTACTGCTCCAACCTGCTGGGGACAGGATGTGAGCTGGTGTCTGGAATTACTGTTTTTGTCATTATTTCTGATGGCAGCCTCACTAATTAGATAAACTTTTGTGTTCTGCTTTGAAGGAAGAATCTCCAGTTTTAAAATCCTGGGATGTGCTTTTGGTTATGCAGACAACCAAAAGGTTGAAATAATTAGTATCAGCATTTGGATTCAAAAGTCAAAACAGGGATTTAGTGTCAAGTTTGGGTCTAACATTATCTGTCTCTGATTCCTGATCAATGCTCTTCTAAGGTAAAACAGTAACTTGTATGAAATTAAAGGCTTGGGAATTATTTGTGTTTTCCCACTTCAGCAAAATCACAGCTATTTCTGTAGACACTTTTGCAAACTTGTAAACATGATTCATATTTAGACTACAGGAAACTTAAGAAATGAGAAGCTGTGTTAAAAACATTACAGTGTTTTTAAGTGATCTTATTTTCAATTTGAACTTGTTAAAATTTACAGAATTTCTTTACTTAAATTCATGTGTAATATGGGGTGTTACTTTTTGAAGCAATTGCTAAAAATCTTTCATGGTACAGAATTTGAATTGCTTTTCCACTTAGGATGTATTACAGGCAAATGAGATCAGATGAAAACTCAGAATCTCATTCTTAATCTGTTCCCTATTCTATTACTGTAAATGGCATCTAATTGAAGGATTCAATTGTTCCAGAAGATGATGTGCTAAAGATAGGAGCAGTAAATCATATTGAGTCAACTTGACTTTTAACTGAGCCCTTCTTGTTGAGGGCTGGTTTTCATATGTGCAGTCATAATAATGCTTTTCTGATAGCCGTGATGACCAACTTTTGTACCCACACATCTCAAGAACACTGGGGGCTTGAAAGTGGGTGTGCAAGTCAATGAGCCTGTGAAATACAGAGTTATTATTGATATTCTTGACAGAGTATGCTGAATTTCTACACTGCAAAGGGAAGAAATTTACTGATTTTGATGAAGTTCGTCAGGAAATTGAAGTGGAAACAGATAGAGTAACAGGAATGAACAAAGGCATTTCTTCAGTTCCTATTAATTTAAGAATATATTCTCCACATGGTAGGTAAAATCATTCTACTTTACAGTTATGTCATATAAACATATTATGTAGCTCTGTCTGTGTAGCCATCACTTTTTGTATCTGTTCTTATTGTTTGATCTTCTGGGGTGGAAAAGGTTTGAGGCTGAGTTAGTGAAGACCAGTAATGGGACTTAGTAACAAAACTTCTTTTTGGCACTCTCCAGAGGAATTCCCTGATCTAGAAAGTCTCTGTGTCTCCCTGTCTTACTGAAAATTTATTGTTTGCTGTCACTAAAAATATAATCAGACAATAATAGTGTTTGAAGTTGCTTTCTGGTGAAGACCCCCTGTATATATCAAAGTTGGTTCCTCTGGTTGCCATCTGCCCAGTTTAATGAAGACAATCTAGAGAAAATGTTTTCCATTGAATTTGTCTTTGATATCGAACAGAAGTGGTGTGTTTGGCTCAAGCATGTGATTTTTCGAGCTGCAGAGAAGCTTGACTAAATCCCCTGCCTCAAAGCTTGTTTGTTGAACATGCTGACTCCAGGAGAAAGTGAAAATTTCCTACCTATGGCTCTTGCTTTGTTTTATTAGGATCAGTTTTTTGGTTAAGCCACAGTTGTCTGTATGAACCAGACTCCAACTACACTTCTGGTATTTCCTTTCTAGGAATTGCATTTTTCTCATTTGTCTAAAGGATGCCCTGTTGTCCCAGCAGCAGGATGCTTACCCCAAGCCAGGATGCCTGTAGTTGGCACTGTGGCCTTTACTAGGGAAGTCATACCAGAGCAAACCAAGTTTTCTTAATAGATTTTTTTTTTATCTTTCTGACTTTTCTGAAAATGTTACAGATTTAAAAAAAGGACAACAAAAAAACCCCAAACCAACAACATATCCCCAAGCCCCTTAACAACAGTTTTGCTATATAAGTTAGGCTAGCTATTGATTGTTGTTTGGGAATTTCATAACTGGAGACATGGTTGAAAACATGGTCAGAGAAACACCAAATTTAAAAAAAATCCAAACAACTTGTTTTGGTTTATTTGGAGGATGCAATGAGAGTGGTCTCTTGCTTGTGTTCCTGTTGTTGGACAAAGCTCAGAAAGCTGTATTAATTAATCTTAGAGCCCTCAAGGATACTTGATATGTGTCATTTTATACCAGTTGCAGTATTTCAAATAATAAGTAGTACTAACAAATCCAGAGATGCCAGATCAACGGGGAAGCAAGTCTTTGCAGATTGTCAGGCATTTTGTTTGCACTGCTCACAGCTGTTGACATATTTATCTGCCTGTAAAGGTAGTTCTTTGGGGTTTTATGTGACCAAAACTTGTCTGCAGCCAGAGATGTGTTGACCTCTTTGTCATGTGTGGCATGCTAACCGGTTTTATGATCCATGTTGTCCATGTAGTCTTAAGCCTGACCCTTATCGATTTGCCGGGAATCACTAAAGTGCCAGTGGGGGATCAGCCTCCAGATATTGAGCAGCAGATCAGAGACATGATAATGCAGTTCATTTCTCGAGAGAACTGCCTGATCCTGGCTGTGACTCCAGCAAACACTGACCTGGCCAATTCAGATGCCCTAAAGCTGGCAAAGGAAGTGGACCCTCAGGGTAAGCAGGATTGAATATCACCACTTTTTGTTCTCAGGTATAATAACATAATTGAAAATCACAGACCAACGCTTGTAGGACATTCTGTAATTTATAATGTGTAATATAGGTGTCTTTTTACATTCTCATATGATCTTCAGCATCACAATATAACTGTTTGTTAGCTCAGTATTGTTTGGATAATGTTGCTGTAAATGAATTTTAAAAATGTTGTTGCTATATCTTATAAGCAAGTGCAGCAGTGCTTTACTGTGAATTTTTGTAGTACTGGGAAAAATAGAGGATGGTGCTGATGGGATTTCTGGATACTTGCATCATAAATTTTATACAGTCGTATTGTAGGGATGCTGAGCCTTGTTAAGGAGTTTTGAGGAACGCATTTCAGCACTGGCAATTGTGTTCTCTGTTTTTCCAGACATACCATAACTTGAGTTGGAGCAGTTATTGTGTGATAGCTTTGAGAAGGGCACAGATATGTTGTTATATAATTATAAAGTGTAATTGTTTTTCTGACTCTAAGTGATTCTTCGATAACTTTTTCCTCCTGCTTCCACTCTGGTCAGGCCTTAGAACCATTGGTGTGATCACAAAATTGGATCTGATGGATGAAGGAACAGATGCAAGAGACGTTCTAGAAAATAAACTCCTCCCTCTTCGTAGAGGTGAGAATGTTCAGTTGGCTTTATTCTTTGCAGTCCAGAAAGTGGTTTGGATAAGGATGGTGTTTGGGAGTCCTGGAGATGAATCAAAGGTTATGCTGGACTTGGATGTGTTCCTTGCTTTTGCAGTTATCTATTCAGCACACATAAAGGTGGATGTGCTGAAAATATCCTTTCTGGACGTGGAAAATCCTTACTTCCTCTGGAATATGCAGTGTAATGCCAGCACACGTCATTAGCCAGTATTTTTCTTCTCTGCCAGGTTCCTTGTAACAAAAGAATGGTTTTTTTTCTTTGCATATGACAGAAGCAAGCACCAGAACTTTGGTAACCTCACTGTAAACCAGTTTTGATCCTTGTCAGAAGTTTTCCATGTTCTTGCAGCTACTGCCACATTTGCTCATTCTGTTAATAATATCAAGAATTTTGATTCATTTATTGATGAGACTGCTGTCTGCTCCCATGGAGCAAATTGGTCCAGCAAATGAGAAGAATTTTTTTTTTTTATTTTGTGAATGTCATATCATTTATCTGTGTAGACCTGTGTGTGTATTTCAATTTTATTTTGGATTTTTGTTTGTTTATTTTCGAAGTGGTTTCTTTGGATTTCACCGGAGTTTCAGATGTTTCTCTATTTGAATTGGTGATTTAAAAATAAGTCTGTTATATGTAAACAGAATGAACAATTTAGACAGTGTTAAGGTTACTATTCTGTTTGTAAACATGATCTGAAATGCCTGAATTGGAAAGTTTTGTTTGAGCTGAGACAGTCTGGTTCTATTTAAGATGAATTCAGTGGTTCAGGCAATAGCTGCATTAATTTACCCATTGGTTTTGTCTTGTTTTAGGTTATATTGGTGTTGTTAACAGAAGTCAGAAAGACATTGATGGGAAGAAGGACATAAAAGCAGCTCTTCTAGCAGAAAGGAAATTCTTTCTTTCCCACCCATCCTACAGGCACATGGCAGATCGGATGGGAACACCGTATCTCCAGAAAGTTCTAAACCAGGTAAGACCTGAAGCCTTTGTGGTGAAAGGCAGCTTTGTAATGATAGGGCCAACGTAAAAATGGTATTAAAATGAGGTTGGTCTCTGAACCTCTCTCATCCTTCCCTGCTTTCAGTGTTTTTAATTTGCACAAGGTAAAAACAAAACTGGTAAAAACACGTAGATACAAAAGCTTGCTGGGAGTTGTAGTTTTTGACTTTTATTGGCAGTTCTGCACTGCCCTGTTCTTTAGAATACTAAATATGAACATCAAAAACAAGAATTGTTTCCCTCCCTGGAAGTATACCATCCTGTTCCTCAACTGTCATGTTTAACTTGTCAGTTGCCCAGTGTTTTTTGCCATTCCTACAAGTAAAACTTGATACTGTTTTTCTCAGCTCACTGTCAAATTGCAGCTTTTAGTCTGGAATAGGCAAAGATCAGGTCAGCCTGGCTTTGTCCATTTTGGACAGCAGCTGGAAACAGCTGGAATGTTCCTGATTAAAGTAGAAAACTGAATGGCTGGTCTGCTTAATTTTTTACTACAGTGACTTTGCAGCTGTAACTGCAAAGCCAGGCTATGGAACGCTCTGGGCTTGATCAAAAAGACTACTAATGCCATTTATTTGTGCCTCAGAGCCAAAGTCTTCATCAAGATGCAAGAACTTGCTTGTACCCTGCAATTTTTTCTGTTGAGAAATGTTTTGCCTTGTTTTACATCTTGAAAGTTTAATCCATATGTCTTAGTTTTGAGACTGAAACACAAGCTGCACATACCTTTCAACTGTCTTATCTGTCCTGACTGGCATTGCTTTATATGCTATAATCTCTTTTGGGAGCTGTTTTCGATATTTGCCTACTTCAGTAGGAACTGTTGGTCTTCTGTTGCTTTTACTGTGTGTAGAATGTTATATATGGAAATATCTGCATAAGTTCTGTCCTCAAGATATTGGGGACCTATTGTGGTGTCAGGTAATATTTCAATTTCTTTGTATCCACAAGGTGGTGCTCTAGGGAAACTCCAGCTTTTGATTTTGTTTGATTTTGTGCCTGTCAGTCTGCTGAGCAACTTCAAACTTGAATTTATATCTTTTGGTGTATGACAGTTTAAATGTATGGCTTGTCTAGCTGGGGTTGGGAAAAGGGTTTGGGGGCACAGTGGAAGAAGTCCAGTTTGCTTTTAATTAAAAAATGTGTACAATATTAGAGAAATTTACGGCACAGGTAAGTCATGGACGGTGCTGTCCATTAAAACATATACATATGTAAAAACATGCTGTGGGTGCTCAGAATGTCTTTCTTTCCCACTTTGCCTTGTGGCTGTAGCATAAAGGAGTTGTTGTGCTGAACAAATACATAGGGAATTGTGAAACACCCTTAAGAAAAGCAGCAAAATGGGAGTGTGGCATCAGCACAGAGAGATGAGAGGTAATTTAAAATTACCCATGTAATGTGTGTAACTTTTTCAGGTGTAACTAAACAGGTGTGTAGTAACAGGGCTCAGTGAGTGAGAGGATGAAGGAATTTTGTGTGCACCAAGAATATTGAATTGTTCTTTTAAGTCTCCATTGCATCACAGATCAAAAGGAACTTCACTGGTAAACTAGCACAGGTCATGGCTGATGTGGTTGACAGTCAGAAGGAAATGTTGGTGCTCCTGCTTTCATCTTTTTAACAGTATAAAAAGACTTTTATTTGCTTTTTAGCAACTTACCAATCATATTCGGGATACCCTGCCAGCCTTCAGAAGCAAACTCCAGAGCCAGCTGCTTTCCATAGAACATGAAGTAGAGGTATACAAAAACTTCAGACCAGAAGATCCCACCAGAAAAACTAAAGCCCTGTTGCAGTGAGTGTCTTTTGTCTGCTTTTCCACTTTGAATGGGTTTGTTTTGCCTTTTTTCGCTTCTTTCTGATTGATTTAAATTTAAACATTAGGATATTGTTAAGGATTCTTTACACAAGCTCCAAAGATTTCTGTGTTTGATGTTCCAGAACACTTTATTTATTCTATAATTTCAACAGCATTTTCCCTAAATTAATTTTAGTCATCCTAGAAAAGGGAGAAAGCAGAACAAGGAAAAGCATGAAGATGGGCAGCAGAGATGATCAAAGGTAAAAAACTGCTTTTGATTGTATAGACATATTCTTCTGTCTGCCAAAAAGATGACCTCAAGCAAGGGAGAGCGACATTGTGTTGGAAGTCTGTAAGATGAGGAGAAGAATAAAGAATGAAGAATAAAGAAGAATTTCCTTTCCTCCCCTTTTTTCTAGTATAAAAACTTGGCTGTCCAAAAGAACCTAGAGATGGCAAGATCAAAATTAATCAAAGATGGTCATCCTTCATATTTTGTGCACCTAAGACCCAGAGATCTTTGCTGCAGGAGTTGTCAGTAAAAGTTTGTGTGCTTTCAGAAAGCAGCAAGGCAAATTCTTGGGGATTATCATCATCAGTTCTGAACTAGAAACCTTTTTCACTGCTGAAGTCACTGTCTGGTTTGGGTCTCATCCACAAAATAAATCTGTCTGATGAGACTTTGATACCAGCGATGGAACAGAAGTGAACAGACTGTTCATCTGACTTGGAATCAAGGGCAGATGGAATCACAGCCCTGTCTTGATTGTGGATTTAGCACCGGGGAAAAAGGACAATGCTGATTGTGGTGGATTGAACACCTGCTGCTTTGCTGCATCTGCTTGCTTCCTGTTCCCAGGGATGCTGTATCCTCAGTACTGCCTTTCACCTGAAAGAGCTGCCATTTTCACTCTACAGTTTTTTTTTTCTTCAGTTGTAGCCTTCTGTGTTTATATGCAAATAAAATTTACCTCTTCAAGAGGAAGCATGTGAAGGAAGAAGGAGAAGTGTAAAATGTACCTAACTCCTCTCTCATATATGCCTTACATTTCTGCTCTGACTGATTTCAGAGCTTTTCAGCATTCTAATTTCTCTGGGATAGATGGTAATAGCACTGGATTGTGATAATGTCTAAGTTTGGGGCTGAATTCATTCTCTAATTAAAACCTTGGAATTCAGAGGGGAAAGTAATCAGCTGAACTCGAGAGGCTTTCTTGAGCCAGATGAAGACTCTGATTTACTCCTTATTTTTGAAACAGCTGTGTCCAAAAGAGTAGACAGTTCCTTGGGACTTTACTCCAGGTGTTTTGGTTGTAAAAACAGAGGGACATCACCTTTGAATTTTCCATGACTGGGAGAATGCTCCTGTGGGTTTTTCTGAATGCTCCTACTGCAGAAGTCAAAGCAGAGCCAAGTAAGCTGGAGCTTGTGGTACTGACACATCACCATGTTAGTACTGGTTCTTGGGCTTGCCTGTTGGCATGGGGACAAGAATTCCCAATCTCTTCTGAATTTTGCACCACTGGATTCACATCATGCTATTAGACTGTACTGCAAGACAGCAGGGATGCAGGGGGATGTGTGTAGGTAGGGATTCTATGGATTGGCAACTTGGCTGAATCAGTTGTACAGATACTTTTGGCAATTGCTAAATATGTTTGAATAGGCAGTACTAGTTGCATAGTACTGAAATAAGAGTTGGTTATTAATATACTTAAATTGATCTGGGTTTTGTTTGTTTTTTTTTTTTCCTTTCCTCCCCTCCTTTGCCATTTAGGATGGTACAGCAGTTTTCAGTGGACTTTGAAAAAAGAATTGAAGGATCAGGAGATCAAGTTGATACGCTAGAACTTTCAGGAGGTGCCAAAATAAATCGTATTTTCCATGAACGTTTTCCCTTTGAACTTGTGAAGGTATTTATCCCTCTTGCTGATGTGCTTTATTTATATATCCTTATGTTCATACTGATAGTAGTGTGGCCAAGAAAAGATCTGATAGAAAGAATATGCTTTTAACTGTGGAAGAAATTACATGAAGTTATAATTGAGACATTTGGCTTAATTTCTAGGATTGGACACTGAGACATGCTAAGAATTCTAAAATACAAAATTATAATATAATTATAGTCCCAGTTCATACTATTTTCTTTGCTTTCCTATTGTTTTATCAAAAATGGCATAATTCTTCGGTTAAATGGGGCAGGCAAACACTTACAGTTGGTAAATTTGATTTGTGTTCAAGTAGCTGGTTTCTATTAAAATGATAGTTATGGAAAATAGCCCTTTAGGTGCCTTCCAACCCAAATCATTGTATCATGGTTTGACTTAGGTAATGACCCTTTCATTTGCGACCACATGGCCTTCTCTTCCAGCTAGCTGGCTTTCAAGAAACTTAAAGAAAAGCTTTATAACTTCGTAATTGAGACAACTCCTCTCTTAAATTTAGTTGAAAACTGTGGAATGGGAAGAGGAGGATAAACAGACCATAATCACAGAATTTGCACCACTTTAAAAAAACCACACTTAACCCAAAAACTGGAGTCTTCCAAATCCTGTTTCTGGCTTACTCTGTCAACTCTTCAAAATCATTCCAGCTGTTGGTATATCTGGAATGGAAGAGTATGTAATTTTCAACAATATTTACTGCTGCCTGTAGCCTTAGTGGTAAAACCCTTTAAAATATTTATGCATTGTTTGGTGTAATTAGCAATTACTATTTTAACAGCTGAACTTGCTTGTCTTATGGTTATGGAGGGAGAGGGGATATTTTCTGTTTTGTTGAAACCTTCCCCTGATGTGCTCTTGTGTGCTGCTGTTCCTCTAGATGGAATTCAACGAGAAGGAACTGCGGAGAGAGATAAGTTATGCCATCAAGAACATACACGGGATCAGGCAAGTGCTCCCATGTTTTCCTGCCTGGTCACATGCTGCAGGAATATCTTCCCAAAGCACTGCTTACAAATTTTGTTGTTCTCAGAGTTTTGGGAAATGTTCCTTGTGTTACTTGATTGATAGATTCTCAGAGGTTGACACTGATAGCCGTGGTGCAGTATTTGAACTTTCCTTGCCTGATTGCTGGAGAGGTCTTGATTTGTCATAGTGAACTGATAGTTTTGGGTGTGCTTGTATAGTTTTTTATATAATTTATCTGCGAAGGTAGCCCTTGGAGAAGAGTGTTTGAAAGAGAAGCAAGGCACATTTGTTTAGAACTGGGTCTGTGAGGTAGCTGTTTATAGATTCTTTTACTCTGCAGTGACCAACTGTGAAATTCTCCACGTTGGACTCTGAGTAACAAAACCTCATTTTCTGGTGTGAGAAAGGATAGGATTCTTATGGATTTGCTGTGCAAGGGATTGTGCATGGAATGCTTGCAGCTGCCACTCATCCCTAAGGTTTGATGCTCTGCTGCTGAGGCTTTACTGCATTACAGCAGTACTCCTTAGAGTTCTTACAGTCCTCTTGAAGGAGTTTCATCTTTCAAGCATGTTTCTACTTATAGTCTTATATTCTGAGTATATTCTTACTCAGAATGACACTTGCTTTGAGAAAGAAGCAAATTTAGTTCTATGGAAGCTTGTTTGTGTAGGGATTATTACTCAGCTCTGAAAGTGAAGATTTGAGCAATTTAATAAAAAAAATCTTCCTTGCTTGATATTTTTATTACTGTCTTACGTATTCTTTTATGTCCACAGAACAGGTTTGTTCACTCCAGATATGGCATTTGAAGCCATTGTTAAAAAACAGATAGTTAAGCTGAAAGGACCTTGCTTAAAAAGTGTGGATCTGGTGATGCAAGAGTTAATCAACACCGTCAAGAAGTGCACTAAAAAGGTAGCTTGCACATAGAACTGGTAGTGTGAGTAAAATGTAATGGTATAGTACATAATATAAAGTCTGTTCTGCATTTTATGGTGTTATAAGAGATTTCTGATTCAGTCGCTCATTGGACAGAGTAGGACTTCCTCAGGTAATTAATTACAACTTCTGCAAAGTGCTCAGAATAATGTAACGATGGAAAAGTTCATTTTTTTGATTCCTTTGTTTTTATTCTTATGGTGAGAGGTGTTTTTGAGTCAAGAGATGTCCTCAGTTTCCTCCTTAAAGCCATGTTTTCATTTAGCTGACTGGCTGCTTTTGCAGTCTCACCTGTCCATCTGCCTGTCCCAACATCCCAGTGCAGGTTACCCATAATAGTAAGTACAGGAGTGTTTCTGGGATGTGAGCACAGGTATGATGAGGTTGTTGAGAAATATCCTCTTGCATTTTTTCTGAAAAAACCCCAATTTTTCATATCAATGAGCAAATAAAGGAGATACTTCTTGAAGCTGGAAAGACAAAGAACATAGAGAAGCAGATTCTCTGGTATATTTTTAGCAGAATTTCCAGGTTTTTTTTCACTTTTTTCAAAGTCTGGAAGACGTCACTTAAATTAACTGTGCAGATGCTCGTCTCAGTGGTATTGGCCAAATTTGCCACTGTATCTTGCTTTTTTCAGTATTGTTATGTAAAGATGTTGCCACAAGGTGGAGCCTTTAAAAAACAAGAAATTTGGAAATCATTTCGAGCACCACTCTGGAATTAGGCCCAGTAGAAGAGAAACTTCACCCCAGATAGACTGTGTTTCATATATCCAAAGTGTCTTTCCTCAGTGTTCCCTGGGGGAAAAGAATAGCAACAATCTAAGGGTTCAGGTCTCTCTAGTCCCTGAACAAGAGCAAGTAAGGCTTGCTTTGCAGTGTGCCTAACTTTTAGTCCCAAGCATTTATAATATTTGCTTTCTTCCAAAGAGGAAAGCTGGACGCTCCCCTATTTGTATTCCACTGTGGGTGTAAATTTCTGTTAATTTTCTGTTTCAGTTGGCAACGTATCCAAGGTTGTGTGAGGAAACAGAAAGAATTGTTGCTGGATACATTCGTGAAAGAGAAGAGAAGACCAAGGATCAGGTGAGAATAAATAGGAGATGTGACAGTTTGGGGAAGTGTGTGAGGAAGAATAGTTCTTACATCCAAAGTGCAGTAGGACAGTGAAAGATACTTTTTTTTTTTCAAATAGGCTCCACATTTTAGAGGGGAATGAAAAATGCTTCTTTACCACTGAGCTTTCACAGAGACTAGAATTGTTGCAGAAAGGTTAAGAGCTGGCTTGTTTCTGTGCCAGTGTGCCAACTTGTTAGCTGGGCCACTAGAGTTGTATGTGGGAAATCAGTATTGATTAAACAAATGCACACAGGAATTGCTTATTTCTACTTTGTTTCCAGGTATTTTTAACATACCCATCCTGTGCACCGACCCCTCACCCTAATTACAGTGAGGCTCACAAACAATTGTACTGGGACCCATGAGGGAGTGACAAGCTTTCCTTTAAGTTCCAAAAATCTAAAAAACAAGTAAAAATTCAGAGAAGTTTGGTTAAAGCGTTCATCACTCAGCCAAACATTCCAAATCTAGGCAACTGCAAATCTGAGATTACATGTGAGAAAATGCAGTGGAACAGAAGTCAGGAATTACTGTCTGGAGAGTGCAGACTGTGACAATAGAAATATTCGGGGAAGCAGAGCTCCTAAGCTGTTCTGGACTCCTGGCTCTATAGTTCTGTCCCTGTGCAAGTTAGGGAGCTGTGCAGCACATCCTGCTGCTTAAATCTGTGCTGCAAATGTAGTCATAAAAATAATTCAACAAAAAAATTAGTAGCTGGGCTTGTACTTGCAGGGAGTTCTAGTCAGAACATCGTTATCCCAAAATTTTGGAAAAAACACAAGTTGTTTAAAATAATTGAGTTTTATTTCCTGTTCTTCATTGTATGCACATACCTTACTATTTCTCAGAACAAAGAACAAAATATGGGCTTTTTGTAAATGCCAAAAATTGACCAAATATTATCACATTCACATCATTATTTATGATGTTAGCAGTTATCCTTAATAAATCAAAACACTATGTTTTCAGAGGTAAGAGATGGAGCAAAAACATAATGGGGATTTGAGTCTAACTGAGGCATCTGATATCTTCTGGAAATTGTGAAGAATTTGGGAGTGATGCTATATTTGAGGAACTGTGCAGAAATGAGGTTGAAGAGATTAAATGCCACCATTTGGTAACCACAGGTTCTTTCCTTGCTCCCTCTGATAAATGGAAGTCTGAAAATACGGGAGTGAAGTGCAGTCTCATGCATGTTCCAGAGCCTCTTGGAGAGTGGGAGGGAATTTTTTGTTGATATCTTAGCAAGTTCTTTGCTGAGTTAGATTGTCAAGGTTGAATCAAATTCTCTGTGGGCTGCTGAAAGACTGACAAGTGATAAGTACAGGTATCATTGTGTTATTTTGTTGATGGCCCATCTCTCAATCCAGATGTGCACACCAGAATGGCTGGACTGGACATTTTCTGGACCAGGATTGGATTACTTATCACTTCTTTGTGTGGTGCATAAAGAAAGTGTAGGTACCTGGATTGTGGGTTTAAGTTTTAGGTTCCTTGCTGGCTTGGCTGGAATGCTCCAGATAGACAGAATTTGCTTAACTTGCAAAATGCAGAGCTGGAATCTGTTATATGATTATTAAAATTCTCTCTGCCTATGTATGATTGATTTTAATGGAATGAACAAGGGCCAAGAAGGTGAAAAACGAGGTCTGTTAGGAGAAAAAGTAGGAAGAGGGAATAGGACTTCTGTACTCTAACTTATTAAACAAGCACAGAAACAGAAGTAGTGGAATTTAGAAAATATTGCTTTTGGCTTGAACAATTATGAAAACAATATTCAGTAATGCAGAGAACTCAAGAGTTCTGTTTTTTTTCGTCCTTCCTTTTCTTCAATCTCTCTCTTCCACCTTACCCATCCTATTTTGCTCTCCTGTCTTCCATAATAGATGCTGCTGCTCATTGATATCCAGGTTTCTTATATCAACACCAACCATGAAGACTTCATTGGCTTTGCAAAGTAAGTACATGGAAAATTTGTTATAAAGACACTGCCAGGCTTTTTTGTTTATTTGCTTGGCATTTTTTTATTATGTTCAGAACACAAGTTCTGAAGTATGACAGTGAAGATCCAGGCTGCAGAGTCCCAAACATGCAGGACCGTGCTCTTTCTCAATAGCCACAATGTTGAAGTCTGTCCCAGTTGCAGAGGAGTCTTCATCCAGTTCACAAGCCTGGTTTCACTGAAGCTGGATCTTATGTCTTGGTCTGGAGTCACACGCATTTCAGGACACAGAAATGGATATTGGTGGTCTTTCCACATTGTTATTAACGCATACTTTGGGAGCTGTGATTCTGTGTGAAACAGTTTTGCTCAGAATAATGGATGTCACTGAGTTATAAGTGTGCCTGCTGTTTGGCTGCAGAGAATAATAGTAGCAGCATGCCCTGCAGGGCCTGGTTTGACGTTCTCCTCGCTTAATTGAAAAGGCTGAGAGAATATTTTCCAGAATGTTCTCCCTCAGTTTCCAGCAATTTGTGCCTCAGGGACTTCATACCAACATTTTGACACTAGTAAAAACATTGAAGATGTCTTCACTCTTTGAAGAATAAGTGTTCCTTCAGACACATTCATGCCCTATTTGCTATAACAGTGATTGGAATCACAACAGGTTTTGGCTGTGTGAGATGCTGGCAACAAATTTTGGCACCACAGTACGTATTTGACTCTGGTCAGTTGTAGTTAGAAGGAAGGTGCACATCTTTGGCAGTGTGCCTTGAAGGTTTAAAACACGGAGTTCAGTAAGCCGAGAGGGGAGAAGGCAAAGCCAGGCACTGTTTATGTGTTTGGTTTAGCAACTTTCTCTAGAATTGTTTGCAGGTCCTAGATATTGTTATCAGCTCTCTTGACAAATAACAGGATGTTGTAGGAATGGTGGCTGGCCTTCTAGAGGTCAAGATAACAACCTGCCTGCTATTCACTACTCTTCATCCTTTTCTGACAGGAAAAAGGCTGCTAAAAACACCCCATGTATATTCATGGTGTGTGTTGTGACCTTGAGAAGTCACATAGTCCCACCTCCCACTCAGAGGAGGGTCCATGCTGAGTTCAGACCAGGCTGCTCAGGATTTTGTGCAATCAGATCTGGAGAATTCCCAAAATTGGAGATTCTCCAGCCTTTCTATGCTAGCCTGTTCCAATGCTTGCCTCACCTCACTATGAAAAGACTTTTCCTTGTGTCAAACTGGAACTTTCCATATTTTATGGTACTGGATTCTGGAGTTCCAGGTGTGTCTGTAGCTATTTCATGATGTTTCTCCCCTAGAAAAATTCCCCTCATGTGTGCTGCTCCTGCAGCCTCCATGGTCCTTGCTGCTGTGTCTTTACAATTCCCGAGTTCAGTTTCTTGGGAAAGCTGCTTCCTTTTTTGCCAGCTGAGATCTGGAAATCCCTGTGTGTGGGGCGTAAGCAGATGACAAGTGACTCTTGGCTTAAGTTCACTGGTAAGTTTAGGCAAGAGTTTCTCTAGATTGGAACAGATGGGAATGAAAGTAGCCTTGTTGACTTCTGCTCAACTAAAAGAGAAAATTTGGATAGCAAAGAAGAATTTAAAATATATTCACTTATGAGACAAACAGGAGAAAATACTAATTTGAAACTCTAAGTGTATTATTGTTACAGTAGTTATGTTAGAACAGGAAAATGAATAAAGTGGGCAGCATAGGGGTTTCTGCAGTATCTAAACGTCCTGGACTACAGATTCCCCAGATTCCCTGGTGTTTCCTTTCCTCTGCTGAGTCTTCTAGCTTCTTGTCTCATGCAGCTGCAGTAACAGTGTAAGTCCTGTGAACCTTGGTCATAAGAGTGAAAGCACAAGATATTACAAACTACTCTGCAGAACTGCAGGACCTGAGGCAGGTACAGTGAAATGTGAATTGTCTTGAGAGGGATTTAACAATACCAGTATTTAGAACAAATCTGCATTGTTATAAAATTACAAAATCTGAGCATATTAATGTTTGTCTTGTTTGGCGGAAGAAATGGCAAAATTCAGGGCTTGTGTTTGTTTCCAGTTGGTGTAACTCAAGAACAGCTACATGCTTCAATCTACATAAAGAGTAATTTGTATTTAGAACATTAAGTAGAGGACCAATTGCTGGGCTATTTCTAAAAGACATGGGTTTCTTAGTATGATGTTAATGGTATAAGTAGCTTTTCTAAGGTGATAAAATTAAGAAAACAAGAAAAAAAAAACTTAGATGATGGTCCAGGGACATGCAGTGCTGTTTGGTCAAAAGGATCAGGATGACTGAGCTAAACACAGTGAATAGGCACATGGAATAAATATCCCTGTGGATCGGCTCCCAGACAGCATGTGGACTGCTGGTTTGATAGTGTGGTCCAAAGGGCAGGATCAGAATTTGGACAAGGGTTGAGTTGGATGCTTCATCAATTCTTTGAAGCAGCAGGTGTGCACCAAACAGCAGGATTGGCCACAGGCTCTGATCCAAGCACACCTCTCTGCCTTTCTCTATCAGAGCAGCCTTTGTAGCTGCTGGCATATGGATGCTTCTGTCTTCAGTGAATCAATGCCTGGTGAAATGGTATAATACAATCCAAACAAAACTTCTGTCACTAGTGAAGTGCTGGTGGCTGAGTAGCCAAAGCCTGCTCTTGGAAAGCTTTTCTTCTTCTTTCCAGCAATATTTTAATTTTGTGGCCCAACACAAGCTGCCACATAATGCAAATGCTTTTAGAATTAATGGCAACTTGTTTGGTTTTGAGACAGGAGTGTGTTTTGTTTCAGGAACTGAGGTTACCAAAGTTCAAGAATTGAGCAAAATATTTTAAATATGGTTTAATTTCAAGTGTGCTCTATTCTTACAAAATTTCAGCTTTGAACCAGCTTTATGACAGCTTCATCCATTGGTTGTATTTACACCCTCAAAGTGCATATAAATATTAGAATAATATCCAAAACAAACTGTCAAGACAAAGCTATTAAGGAGCCTCCAGCAGGGGAGGATTTTGTTGTACTGCTCTAAATAACAGAAATGGCTTGCTTTTTGTCTCTTCTGAATATTTATATATGCTAATGTTTCCAAAGTTACCCACATGAGCCATAATTTCTCTGTGCTTTTAGTAACCTTTACCAGTGCAAGAACGATGTTGTTGCAAAGGAGATGATTGATAGGAGCTGTCTGCTGTGCATGTCCCTTCTGTCCTTAGCAGGCAAATATAATCAGGTAGAAAAACAGTTGAAATATGCACATATATGCAGTGATTTTCCTGTGTTTCTTTCGCTGTGTTAATCTAGCTTTCTCTGCTGGAATAAAAAGTAACTATTACTGCTAAAATTATTCCTCACGAACTGGCCTAGTTCAAGTTTCCTCAGCATAACTCTTTTCCTCTGCTTCCCTTAGTGCCCAACAAAGAAGCAGTCAGGTTAACAAAAGTGCAGTGGGAAATCAGGTAGGCACCTAAACAGAGAATGGATAATGGCACATGCAAATTAATCCAAGCTGTTTGGTTTTCTTGGCTGCATTTTCTGTTTTAAGTGTTTCATTTACCTTTGTTTGCTTCAAACATACATAAATGTGTCCTCATTGCCTTGTTTTGCTGAACTTTTCAAAGCCACCCGACTTCCATTGTTATCATTATTTACTGTTTAGCATTTCTGCTGCTGCTTGCACTGCTGGTGAGTGTCTTCCCTCCCATGCTCTTCAGTGCCTTGAATCTCTCATGTTACATATTGGTGTTTTGTCATTAACTGCAAACTTGTGAATTCCAGAATCCCAAATGCCGGTGAGTACTTGCCTGTGTGTGCTTTGTGTGTTTTGCTACTCTGATGTGTTCACAGGTGAACAGCAGTGAAGGGCAAGTCAGCAAGCAAGTGTGGATTTGCCTTTACCTCTTCTGAAACCTTTCAGCTGAGATCACACAGTTGTTTACTATGTACCATAGGCCTTTCTCAAAATAAACAAAGAATAAGTGGTTGATGCTTTCAGATTAATTAGTGTCTTCACTGAGATTCATTAATGAAATGGTTTCTTTTTATTATGTAAGAATATAGGATTGATTCTGCAAGGTGCTTGGTGCTCCTGAGCCCCCCTTCCTTCTCTGCTTTTGTGTGGGTCAGGGGTTCTCAGTACTTGGCAGGATCAGTCCTCTTCTTAATGTGAGATGAAAATAAGCAAAATGCTATGATCTGGAGAGTTTCTGCTCACTTTGAGGTTTTTGCAAAGTCTTAAACAGAAAAAAAAGTTGTTATGGAACTAGTACATACTTGAGAATGAAATAAAAAATAGTAGTGAAAATAAGATGATGAAATTTTGTATAATTACCAGTATTGAATATCTTCCTGATGTTTTCACATGCAATTTGGTCAAACAATGCTCAGGAGATTTCGTCTTCTGATCAAGGTTTTCAAATCTGACAACTGAATTTAGATCCAAGCGATAAACCTGAAATTTCAGAAAGTCTCCTATTCTGCTGCTGTTGTAGACAAGAGTTCTTGGCAAGAGTTCCAGTCATCTTTTTGGGGCTGGAAACTCAATCTCTTCCTCTCACCAAGAAATTGCTAGTTATTTTCAGGATGTTTCTTAAAATAATCCAGCAACTTCTTGGATGCGATGGTTCCCCACAGCCTGACCAGCATGAGTGGCATTTTTGATATAATATATGGTTTGGATTAAAATGAAAAAAAAACTGTGGAAGGTCTAAATGCTGCAATGGCTTCAAAGAGCAGCCTCTCCCTTCTGAGGAGAGATTTCCTTCTTATCTAGCTGTGCCGGAACATGTGTCAAACACAACGACTGTCATCACTTTGGAGTGTCCCATAAAAGGAAAAGCAACCAATTATCTGGCTCTTCAAAAATACACAAATAAAATTAATGACTTTTTAATTAAGTGAATGTTTTCTCTCTAAAGAAGTGAAGAAAAAGCTTGGCGTTTTAAATTCAATGTTGAAACGTGGTTACTTGTGGTACAAAGGACTTTGCTGAACCTTTTATTGTAGAGATAATAAACAGATGTTTGTAAGTTGATTGTTTGGAGTTGAAAAGAATGAGAAAATGTTTCTGAAATAAAACTTCATTTTTGCAATTTGCTATTTCAGGGAACCAATCTACCGCCTTCAAGGCAAATTGTACGAGCTAAGTTCTGTAAGCTTTATTGTTGCTTTTTCATTTAGCTTCTCAGAGGGCAAAATTTGTCTCTAACTCATTGGTTTGTCGAATACTTGCTGCTGAACTATTTAATGTTAAGCTGTCTTGTCTGTAACACTTCCTCGACAAGTGTAATTGCAGTTCATCACTTAACTGCTACTAACCTGCTGTTACCAGTCTGAACTAGTGTAACTTAAAATGTTGTAGAAGACTTTGCATCGAATTAATATTTTTATAATTTAACAAGTTTCTCGAACTAAAATGACTAATTAGTGTTTATTTTATTATTTAACTGGAAAGCAGTTTTTATCTGATGTAAGTGCCTCTATTCATAGTAAACCTCTCTTTGAAAGGTGGGCAAATAAGTTTCTGGTAACCAAAATGAAACACTAGCTCTGGTGTAAAGGAACGTGCTGTTTATGGATACAGGTACTGTTCTTGGTGATTTGTTTATGTCAAGGAATTACTTTGGATAGAAAAAGCAAGTTTTATGAATGAAAATATTTAAAGCCTTTTTAACATTCTCTTCATAGCACCAGGAGGATCACTATATCACGGACAGACTCTTTTCTAACCCTTCCACTTCATGAGTAAATAAATATGTGAATGTCTTTAATATTACTAATTAGAATTAATTGTCTAAACTGCAGTTAATTTTATAACAAGTTACTACCAGTTCAGTGACGGTAAGGTGTAAGGAATAAATTTCTGTAGTGTGTGTATTCTTTGGCAAAATCTGTGATAAAAATGTACATTTTTTCAGTTTGTTGCCACATCATCAAATTCTATTAGTTATCATTTTAAAGTAAACTTATGTTCAGTTATGGAAAAAGGCCTAGGCAGCACTGATTTTAGCAGCAGTTGAATTGAACCCCTTGGGCAGATCAAGATCACTGAATTTTCCCAAAATAGTGGGATGCTTATTTGTAATACTTTGCTTTTCTTCTTTAGTAGCTTGCTTTGGACTGGAATGATGCAGATAACTATTAACTGTTTCTGTGTGTCTTGGAACTGAGTTGAGCACAGCAACACCTTATTTTTGGACAATAATGCAAATTCCTCTTAGCATGTTTGTCTCCTTTTTCCTCTACTACTAATTTATCCTCTCACGCTTAATCTTTGGCCTTTTTTTGTTTGTCTTTTCTTTGCTACCGCCTGAGGTTTTGACCTGACTCCACAAAGTTTCTTTTTAAGCCACAGGTTAGTCTGTCTTCTCATTTGCTTGGAGTAATCTGTGCAGTGCTTGGTTTTACACAGCACACCAGCAAGGTTTGGCTCCTGAAAGCTGACCCACTCTTAATTGTGTATGTTGAGTGCTGAGATTTGTTTTGGTGACTAAAATTCAATGTTTTAAGCTCCCATTCATGATAAAGCTTTAAAGATAAAGATGTCATTGCTCCATGTGCCCAATTGATGTGTGTGAGAATGCAAGACACTCAAATTATAGAGGATTATATATAATTTATAGGAGATTCTGTGCTTTGCTTCTGTGGCAAAATCTGCTGCTGTGCTTGAAGTAGCCCTGTAACTGGAAAGGGGGCTTAATGTGAACTGTGAGTTTCAAGGCACTGTCCAGGTGATGTGGATTTGTTTGACCTGCATCTCTTTAGTGTCACACCAACAATCTGATTAATTTTCTGATTAATTTCTTCTGGACACAAGTAACATTCAGACCCTATCAGCTGACCTGAACTATAGTCCTAATAATTAACTTTTTCCTTAGTAACCTTTTTTTATTTTTTCTTTTTTTTTTTTTTAATCCTGCTTTGTAGCATACTTCGCTGTTTCTTTTCATCAGATATACTTAAATCCTGTTATCTTGCATGACCCTGGAAAAAAATGACTATAGAATTTTTTTAAGCAACCAGATGGAAATGGAGACTTGTGCCATGGTCAGTGAGGGGTCATGAAAAATCATGACAAAGCTGTTCTGTTAAGAAATGTCAGTATTTCTATGAAAGAGGTGGTGCCCATGAGCTAACATAGTCAAAAATATTTCAAAATTCAGCAACATGAGACAAACCTGCTGCTTTTGAATTTTCACTTTATCAAGTATAGAGGGGTATTGCTGTTCTAAATGGCCTTTAACTATTTATTTTTTAGGTTAATATCCCTTCATGTTTGACTTACTTCAGTCTTTGTTTAACTATATTTAGAAGTGTATTTCAGTTTTTTACCCTGAGAGCTTTGCTCCCGTAAATACTAAATTTTTCTTTAAAGCAGACATGTTTTTGGGACTTCAGCCTCTGTTACTAGTTTTAAGTTGTGTAACACATTGTGCAGTGATTTGTAGGGAGCCAATGTCACAAGATCTTGGTTGTGTTCAGTATCAGAACAGATCGGATCAGTTCATGCTGTGACGTTTGGCAAATTACAGTGAAATACTGTAGTAGTTTCCCCTCTAATATGTTACAGCTTCTGTAGTGTGAGGATCTTCATGACTGAATCCAAAGAACCAGCAGCTTCTAAGGATGCCTCCCTGAGTAGATTTTGTAATTTTTATTCTCTCAATGTGCTTACTGTTCAGTAGCACATGTTGTAATGACAGTATTTGGAAGATAGAATGGTACTGGGAGTTGTGTTCTGTGCTCAGAATTATTTCAGTGGAGTTACACAACACAACTTTAATGATGTTGCATTAACAGTTGCTGCTGCTTGTGTTCTTGTGGGAGTGTCCAGTCTCATGATTCTCACACTTTTGTTTCTGTCTGCCCAATTTCACCTATCTCACTTATCTTGAAGTCATCCTTCAAATACTTCATTAGTGAATCAGAAAGTGTGCCATTTCTTTCAATATATTTCTTTTACAAATGCCTTATTTGATTTAATGCAATTAAGTCATGCAGCAACACTTAAAATGTGCTTATTGTATCAAATCCTGCTTTCCTGTTTGTCCATGAAGTGGTGGAGGGTAAGAGCAACAAATGTGATTTGGGTTTTGTGCAGCTGAACTATGAGAAAGTAATTTCCTTCTGGCTTGTTCATGTGCATTTAGAGGCTCTAAGTTTCGTTTTTCAGTCACCCAGATTAGGTATCAGGATCCTGAAGGAAGGAACTGTGTCATCTCTTGTTCATCCTGTGCATGGAGTCCAGCTAACAGACAGATTATTGTCTCCAGAAGCTTCTGGCTGTGCCCATGTTTTTCACCTTCCTGAGGTTCAGAACTTATGTCAGTAACATCCGCTCTGCACAGAATGACATTTAGAAATATGATAGAAAATAGTGAAATGGATCTCTTAGATACAACCCAATGAGAAAAAGAACTAGTGAGAACAATAACGAAACATAGTGCTTTCATTTTTCAAGCTCAAGTGCTATAAAACATAGCTAACATAACAGTTTCAAAAACTCCAAAATAATAACTCTCTATCAGAGTTTTTTGAACTTCAAAGGTGTCTTTGAAAAATATTACCTTCTTATTGCCTGTGGAGGAACACTTCTAAAATACATCTTGAGGGTTTGCTTTGGTTTTTTTTTGAGAATTTGGCCAGAGTTTAAGGTGTCATTCAGCTTCTCTGGAAAGTGAAACTATGTTCCTTAATCTCACTTTTTCTTGTGTTACACCTTGATCCAGCATCGCCCTCTCCTTTACATCCAACATTGATGCTGAGTCTTCTGTAGGTGTAGCTTTTTGGAGTTAACAGAATGTGCCTGGGAAATGGGAAAATTCAATTAAAAGGATGTGAGACTTAGCACACTAAGCTCATCTTCTCCTTCTTGGTGTCCCCTGGAACAGCTTCCTAGTATTTTAGATTGTTATGACCTGTTGTAGAGTCCAGGATATTTTAGAGAACACAGTACTCTCTTTTCCCAGAGGAGTATAGATAAACAGGTCTAGAAATTTCACGTGAAAAACACACACCCAGAATATTGCTGTAGGTGGGTGTCCTGCTCTTCTGCAGGGTTGTGTGGGAATGACAGTTGGATCTAATCCTCAACACACAGGATTTTTGAGGAAACAACTGGAAAATTCCTTCCTTTATGAGACAGTGACCAGGGATTGTCCTAGCAAGTCAGCTTGTTTCTCTCCACACCCCATGATGGTTGCACGTTTATGGGGAGATGTGTTGGACTGGAGCATGACACAATTCCTACTTTAGAAGTATTGAAACCTTCAATGCTTTTTAAGTGCTTTGTATAGTTTAGATTTTAAAATGTTGGCTTGGTCTGTTCTGAAACCTCTACTACAAATGCCTTCCTGTCTTCCTGTCAAATTGAGAAAATTGGACTCTTATTAAGCTGTTACAGAGTCTGTGGTAATGGTGAGGGAGAGGATGGAATAGGCAGAGAGTGCTCCTTCCCTTCCCTTTGAAGTGCTCATCACCTGTAAGGTTCTTGAACCTGCTGCTTAGGTGTTCCTGCCTGGTTTGCTTCTGGAAACCACCTCTTTATCTTCACTAACATCTGTGTTCAAATCTTTTACCTTCCCTGAGATATTTCTCCAAAACATTTTTCTTCAAAGCAGGTGCTCACCAGGCTGCCTGGGCTCCCTGTGTGTGGATATGAGCTTTACATGGAGTAACATGGCATTTTCAATTGCGGACAATGTGCTTCAACAGCATCCTCTCTCCCAGCTTCTTTATAACATGGAAACATGCACATGTGCTGTGAAGGATTTAGTCTGCACAAATATGTCTCCCCTTGCTGCAAAACTAAGTTCAAGTGAATGCAGAACCTCAATTTTGTTGCTTTTCCCAATTTTTTTTTCCCTTTGCTTTTTTATAATTCAATGCAGAAAGAAAAAATAGAATTAGTTTGGTTCCACAACTTGTCCTGTGGCAGCTGCCTGAAGGCCACTGGCTTATGTATATACTCTGTCTGTATATACATGTTCCTTGTTTCCTATTAAAAACTTACTTCAATAAACATGGCAAATAGAATGAGGATTTGATGGGTAATCATGTTCTTATCAATGTTTCCCTTAGCTTGCACTAGGACAAGCATTCCATGTGTGTTTGTACTCACTAATGCNAACACAAATATTAAAAGGCCTGACCCACTTTTGTAGAAACCTTTGTGGAACAGGCTATTCCATCTATTCTGCTTGTGCCATACCCTTGGGTCTCTTTACAGGAGTCATGTCCTATTCTCTCATCCCTTACTGTGGCTTCAGAACCAAATCAATGCTTTCTTAGAGATTTTCTTACAGGCTGAAAACTTACAGCCTGTTTTTGGATCTTCAGGACTTTTCTTACACTGCTGACCTGGTTGGTAGTAAATGGGAAAACATGTTTATCTTCCTTGAAACGAAACCGATACTCTTGGATTATGTGCATTTCCATGACAATTTCCTGTTGTTCAGGTGCAACTTCTTTGGTTTAGTTATCAAATGTAATTCAGACCCTTACCCTGTGCAAAAACAAAGCTCGGTTTTTTTTGGGAGCTTACATGAACATCCAGGCTGAATAGGAGTGAATTCTGATTCTGAAACTTTTATAGATGGCAAAGAATAGATGGTGAGCCATGTTCTTCTTTGTGAGTTGTTGGTACTAGAGTTACTGGTCTTGTAAAGCCCTATGAGAGGAATGTTGGTCTCATATATTTCTTTAAATACAAGAGGAAACTCATGTTTGATCATACAAGTCAGTGCCTGTGGAGCTTGTTGAGAGGGTTCTGAAGGGCTTCTCTGAGTGCTTTTTTCTGTCTCAGCATTCCATTGGCAAGTGAAGGGTACTGCTGTGGGGAGAAAGAGAAGAGCTGAGGTTCCTTGCATCTGTGATTGGGAGAATTCTGTGGTCTTGTTCAGAGCATGATAGGAAGGAATGTTTGCTTTCTCATTTATATTGGAAAACAGTGGCTGTTTTCCAATAAAATTGAAAGTTTCCATCTCATCTGTAAATGAGTTTTCATGGTTATATTCTTCTGCTGGGGAGTTGCCTCATTTCTCTTAGGTTTCTGTGGTCCCCCTTTTTCTGTGCATGATGTAGCCTCCTGATCTTAGTATTTATGAGTATGTTCACATCTATTCTTTCATCTTTGGCTTGTATCTGTGTTATAAAGTTTTGCTTTACCTATTTTCTCCCTGATTTTTATTGCTGCCTAATGTTTTTTTTTCTCTTTTCTTTTTCTCTTCTATCCTATGAGAAGAAAATGGCTCTCACAAGCCTCTCCTTACCTCTTCCTGCCTTAATTTTAGCTTAACTTTAGAAGACCTCTCTCCTTTGTCACTCCATGCAATCACTTCTGAAAATCCCCAGTGTGTGTCAGATGCCACTCACTTTACCAGAAATTAGGTGCTTTTCCTGGATACCAGGAAAAGCACCTCTAGAGATGACCTTAACAATTAGACCAGAACAGTGTAGTCAGAGATTAAGTTGTGTGGACTTTCACAATGTGTTCATATACAGCAAATAAATACCTTCAAGCTTACCTTATCCCACTCACACTTGCTGTAAGTACAACCTTCTGATAATTAGTCTTTCTCTCTTTCTCCTTTCTCTAGTTTTCAGACTGAAAATGTAATACTCACTTAGTTACTTTTTTTTTTGAATGCTAGAAACCTGCAAAAACTCTTGAATTTTCCAGAGACTGAAAAAATGCACCTGTTCTTGTTTCATTTAGCAAATCTTTATTTAAAACAATGAATGTAACAGCAGAACTCTGTCAAGTGAGTAATGAACTAAACTTGTACCTGACTGCACCTCTGCATAGGTCATCCGGAAAGGCTGGCTCACCATCAACAACATTGGCATCATGAAAGGAGGATCCAAGGAATACTGGTTCGTTCTGACTGCAGAGAGCTTGTCCTGGTATAAAGATGATGAGGTAAGGAATGAAGAACTTTTTTTCTATTGGAGAAGCCCCAGTATTAATACAGTATTCTGATATAACTTAAAATATTTAATCAGTTTGTGTAAACTTGAACTGAGAGATTGTTTTAAGGTTTTGGCTGTGTTCTGTAAATTTCTGATTTGATTCATGGAGAATGCTGACTATCTAAGACTTCTGTTGAAATGCTGATAACAAACACAGGGTGTGGTGTGGAGTATTTTTGTTTGTTTTACTTTTTTCTTCTCTTCCTGTGATTTCCACATATTGCTTTAAAAAAGAAAAAAGGAAAAAAAATCCCAGGCTGTTTTGAAATACTCTGCTTATTGTCCTATCCTTGCTTGGGTTGCTCTTGTACATCTACTGAAAGTTGATAATAATTGTCTGGGTAAATTTACTTCTGAAAGTAACTACAGCAGTTGATTTAATGAAAACAGCTGTTCTCCAGTCTCATGTTCTGAGTTCTGTAGGTGGTTGGTGTGGATTTTCAAATTTGACAAAAAATGCACCTTCTTGGGTGATCAGTAAATCTGAGGTGAGTAATATGGAAATAAAGAAAAGGACATCCACATTGCTCACTTTGAATATACTGTTAGGCAGCTTGTCTGTTCTGTTTAATGACTTCTTCCACAGCGTGTGAAATTATACATTTTATTCAAGACTCCAGCAGTATTTTGAAGGTTAAAACAGGATTATGTGTGCTATCAGATGTATGGTAAAGCCTTTGTGAGTTTTTCTTAAGGTTTGTGTTGGTTTTTGTAGAAAAACAGGGCTACATTTTTAAAAAAGCCTTTTATTTCCTATTTGGGTCTCCCCTTTCCAACAAACATTTGAATGTTTTTAGTAAGAAATTAGTGATTTTTAGGGTGAACCAGTTCAATGGATGGAAGAAGCACAGATAAAGAGAAAGCTTTAAATGAGCTCTAAAGCATCACTCAATCTTTTCAACTTATTCTAAGTAATAATCAAAACACTGATTCCAACGAAATAGGTTGATGGGGACTGTGCAAATTCATATTCTCTTTGAACTAACATGGTGTTTTACTGCAGTGGATTCTCTGGAACCCTGGAGAGAGGGCCTGCAGTACATAAGGCAGAGCTCTCCCGAGTCCTGCAAATCCAGGATGTGGAACTCCTTCAGTAATGCTGCTGAGGGTGGGAACTGTGCTGCTCAGAAATTGGGTTTTTTCCCCCAGTCCGTAGCCTTTTCAGAACAGACCTTAAGGCAGAGGGACAAATTAGGTTAATCTTGAGGATTTTGCTCCTTGCCCTTTTATTTAAGTTTTAAAGGGATTCGAATTTAGTGTAACAGGAAAACCAGTCAGGTTTTCCAGCATGTCAGGCAGAGGGGAGGAGCCAAGGGACAGGTGTCAAGAGGGGAAATTTTACTCTCAGACTGCTGAAATAGAATTTGAAAAAAAATGCAAAAGTGACTTTATGAATTTGAAAATTTGAAGCTGTTGTTTTTTTGTGATCTACCTTGAAGTTACTAGAACCATCTTTCTTAGGTAAGATACAGGCAACTTAACTAAAACGAGCAATGTTGCAAAATTAACACACCTGCTATGTTTGGTCTCAAGTAGTTAGTTGGAGGTGCATCCAAGATGAGCTGTGGCAGTATTTTTAGGTAGTTTTGGTGTTGCTTTTTAAATCTGATTTTTGTTTAGTGGGAAATATAAAAATTCCTGAAAATCCTAATGGTACATCTTGTGCTGTGCTATTTTAAAAATAGGTTTGATAATCTGCTGGGGAGAGTCACCTGGGAAGCTCGTGAAAGTACTCAGAAAGAAATGGCCACTGTGTGATTTCCATATGCATATTTTAAGATANTATATATATATAGTTTGTTTGTTTGTTTGTTTGTTTGTTTGGTTTTTTGTTTGTTTGTATTTTTTGTACTGGACCTTCTCAGTAAGACTGAAAAATCAGTAAGACTTCTCAGCTGGTGGCTGGATTGGCTGTGTGGGGGTGTTTTCCCTCAGTGAGATGTGCAGTCTGGTGATGTGAGAAGTGATCCCTGTGTTTGTGTGTTTGGCTGTGCCCTGCGAGGTCGTGGGGAGTTCAGAGCCCCCAGCTCCTGCTCGGGCTGGCCAGGAGCCTTTCCATGGCAGCTGAGGAAGGTGCAGGGTCAGCTCTCACCTTGCTTCTCTTGCCATGCTGAGGAGTGTGTGCCCTCTGTGCCTGTGCCCAGTGCTGCAGCAGCTGTGTAGCAGAGAGCTCTGACAATGTGCTTTGCAAAGCTCCGGTGCCTGCTGGGGCCTCCAGGGCTGTGTACCCCCTCTAGTGTAAGCTGAGCCTGATTTCTAGTCTGGAATTTGCTCTGAGCTCAAAATCACTAGTGGTGGCTTGCTAGTGCCATTAGAAGGATGTAAATTCCTTTNCCAGGCTGTTTTGAAATACTCTGCTTATTGTCCTATCCTTGCTTGGGTTGCTCTTGTACATCTACTGAAAGTTGATAATAATTGTCTGGGTAAATTTACTTCTGAAAGTAACTACAGCAGTTGATTTAATGAAAACAGCTGTTCTCCAGTCTCATGTTCTGAGTTCTGTAGGTGGTTGGTGTGGATTTTCAAATTTGACAAAAAATGCACCTTCTTGGGTGATCAGTAAATCTGAGGTGAGTAATATGGAAATAAAGAAAAGGACATCCACATTGCTCACTTTGAATATACTGTTAGGCAGCTTGTCTGTTCTGTTTAATGACTTCTTCCACAGCGTGTGAAATTATACATTTTATTCAAGACTCCAGCAGTATTTTGAAGGTTAAAACAGGATTATGTGTGCTATCAGATGTATGGTAAAGCCTTTGTGAGTTTTTCTTAAGGTTTGTGTTGGTTTTTGTAGAAAAACAGGGCTACATTTTTAAAAAAGCCTTTTATTTCCTATTTGGGTCTCCCCTTTCCAACAAACATTTGAATGTTTTTAGTAAGAAATTAGTGATTTTTAGGGTGAACCAGTTCAATGGATGGAAGAAGCACAGATAAAGAGAAAGCTTTAAATGAGCTCTAAAGCATCACTCAATCTTTTCAACTTATTCTAAGTAATAATCAAAACACTGATTCCAACGAAATAGGTTGATGGGGACTGTGCAAATTCATATTCTCTTTGAACTAACATGGTGTTTTACTGCAGTGGATTCTCTGGAACCCTGGAGAGAGGGCCTGCAGTACATAAGGCAGAGCTCTCCCGAGTCCTGCAAATCCAGGATGTGGAACTCCTTCAGTAATGCTGCTGAGGGTGGGAACTGTGCTGCTCAGAAATTGGGTTTTTTCCCCCAGTCCGTAGCCTTTTCAGAACAGACCTTAAGGCAGAGGGACAAATTAGGTTAATCTTGAGGATTTTGCTCCTTGCCCTTTTATTTAAGTTTTAAAGGGATTCGAATTTAGTGTAACAGGAAAACCAGTCAGGTTTTCCAGCATGTCAGGCAGAGGGGAGGAGCCAAGGGACAGGTGTCAAGAGGGGAAATTTTACTCTCAGACTGCTGAAATAGAATTTGAAAAAAAATGCAAAAGTGACTTTATGAATTTGAAAATTTGAAGCTGTTGTTTTTTTGTGATCTACCTTGAAGTTACTAGAACCATCTTTCTTAGGTAAGATACAGGCAACTTAACTAAAACGAGCAATGTTGCAAAATTAACACACCTGCTATGTTTGGTCTCAAGTAGTTAGTTGGAGGTGCATCCAAGATGAGCTGTGGCAGTATTTTTAGGTAGTTTTGGTGTTGCTTTTTAAATCTGATTTTTGTTTAGTGGGAAATATAAAAATTCCTGAAAATCCTAATGGTACATCTTGTGCTGTGCTATTTTAAAAATAGGTTTGATAATCTGCTGGGGAGAGTCACCTGGGAAGCTCGTGAAAGTACTCAGAAAGAAATGGCCACTGTGTGATTTCCATATGCATATTTTAAGATAGCATCTCTTAATTGCCAAACAGTTATGTTTGAGAGTCATGAAAATGTCAATAGTTAATTCAGGCCATGGGAGATCACTCAGGAGTTTCTTAGTGTGGTAAAAAGATAATTGCATAGGATAATAGCAGAGTACTATTCCATGCTCTGCTGGTGAAAGAAATTGATTCTGAAGAAGATTATTCTGTCTTGGAAAAGAGTTTATAAAGTTACAATTTTTATATATATATATATATNAGGAGCCTTTCCATGGCAGCTGAGGAAGGTGCAGGGTCAGCTCTCACCTTGCTTCTCTTGCCATGCTGAGGAGTGTGTGCCCTCTGTGCCTGTGCCCAGTGCTGCAGCAGCTGTGTAGCAGAGAGCTCTGACAATGTGCTTTGCAAAGCTCCGGTGCCTGCTGGGGCCTCCAGGGCTGTGTACCCCCTCTAGTGTAAGCTGAGCCTGATTTCTAGTCTGGAATTTGCTCTGAGCTCAAAATCACTAGTGGTGGCTTGCTAGTGCCATTAGAAGGATGTAAATTCCTTTGTGAGGTGCGGCTTTGTAAGTGACAAATCCACAGTACAATGTATTTAGAATTCTGCAAGTTGCTTTGGTGAAAGATTTCAGGTTTTGCTGTATGATATCAGTATTGGAAAAGAAACAGTTGGTTTCTTCACATGGTTTTGTTGCTGTCAAACATACACTGGGATTTTATTCCTGATGAGAGGGATTCAGTGCCTAAGAATGTGTTTTTAGACTTGTAGTTCTGGAAATGTGATGTTTGAACAATGTGCTTAAAGCAGTTGCAGTGTTGGTTCTGTGAGAACTAACATGGATTAGTTTCTGATCCTGCATGCAGTTTCTTCTGTTTGTAACTTTGCTGTGTGACCAATACCATGACTTTGTGCTTTTCTACTTAAAAACCAAGCGAGCAAAGTGCTCTGTACTGGCTTTGAGGCTGCTGTAAACAAGTGCAAGATCAGCACACTCCGTGATCTCACAAATACAGATTTGTTTTGTAGAGTATTCCACGTAATACTAGCTGAAGCATTATAAGGCACACCTACACACACAAATTATTAAATCTGAGCATTTTAGCTCTCAGTTGTTACTGTTTTGTTAAGTAGCATTAACTAAGGTTCATTTGAGAGTCAACCTACAAATCTGAAGTTTGTGAATTGGCCACTTTGCATTAGGATGAAATGGACTTTGGTAATGTGGAATGTCATTCTAGCTTGTGAATAAAAAACCTCTTTACTGTAAAGATATGGATACCATTTGTAAAGTGCAGCACTGTTACAGTGCATGGTCATAGAATGTGATTTTATTATTCTTTCTAAGGCATCCAGAGATTTCACTGGCGTCATTGCTGTGCAAAGGGTGCTAAGCTGGACTATAGGATTAGAATTTCTAAAAATGTGAAATTTACATTGATGGGGAAAAAAATCTCCTTTAGTCTTATTTCCAAAGAAAATATTTCCATTCTGTTTCAATAGTAAATGATATTATTGTCAACATCCAGTCATGGATGCAGTTTGTATTATAATTTCACAGTTTCTTCCCAGTTGTAAAATTATGTGAGATTTGAGAGCGAACTTATAAAAATAAGGGAGGAGCTGAGAAAGTGGAAAGGAGAGAAGTTCCTCTAAGGTCTGTATGTGTACAGAATGAACTTGCCACACAATAAGCTGCTCTTGGCTTCTGTGGCGAGCAGGAATGTCAGGGAGTTTTATACAGCAAGAATCAAGTGATGCCTGGGAAGCAAACAGAAGGACAGAACATACGGAGGTGCCGCAGGGCTGCGGATAAATCCAACTTACTCTTAGTGAGCTCATGAGAACAACTAGGAAAAGAGTACTATAGGAAGCACAGTAAGAATTTCAGCAGTGGGTTTTATTGTACTTCACAGGCAGTGCTGCTTTGACTCTGGGCTTGGTGACTGACCGGCCGTCTGAGGTCCAGAGCGACTCTTGGCTGGAGCTGGTGCTGCAGATGCTCTGGGCTGTCAGAGCGGGGTCCCACTGGAGGCTGTCCCTCAGGCTGGGTTGTCATGCGACTGCCTGTCTGTGCCTGCTGTACAGGTGAGAGGATGTTCTGCACAGCAAGTGTAGACAGGCAGACACATGACAACTCCGTCCAGCCAGTCCCTTGGAGCCATCGCCGCTGCTGTGCAACACTTTGTGCCAGTCCACTTTGGGGGGCGTTTGTTGGGGGGAACACACATAACAGAATTAAACTTTAAAACATTGGCAGCTGCAGAACAAGAACAGAACTTGATTTTATTCAGAAAAGAAGCTTGGTACATGAGTTATCATTGTGCTGACACATGTCAGGGATGCCATTTCAACAGACTGCTCACGCTGAACATTTGGAAAAGCAAAAAGAAGCAAAGCCGTGGTTTATTTTGTATGCAATTCATACAGGGTTTTGCCTGCACATTGTACTCGCGCATAGTAGTTTAACCAGATGTTTTTACTCTTCATGGAAGCACAGAAATACTGAAGTTCAAGATAAAGGATATGTTTATACAGTGCATATTTTCTAGGAGCAGATAAGTACAATAATCTGGGATGTTAAAAATAAAAATCCTTCTGTATAAATGGAGGCTGCCACTTTCACATTAACTCCATTATAGGGAATGTGCTGGAAAGAAAGCTGATTGCATTTTAAATTGATTTTGCTAATATGTGATAGCTGTACAGGTATTATACTCCTTTTTCGTATTTTGGTTTGCATGTTATTTAAATTTTGCTTTGTCTCAAAATTTGTACTTCCTGACAAAATAAATTAACCTCATAAAACTTCAGTAAGTTTTTTCAGTTAAATATGGACTATACTGGAGATCAAAAGCATGCAAATAGCATCATTTCACATCACAAGATGTCCTGCTTTGCTGAATTTTCTCTGTACAGGGTACACACAGTGACTGTAATCCAACTTTGCAGTGACATTTGCAACATTGCTGGGGTGTTGTTTCAGAAGGTATAAGACCCATTGGAGCCTTAAAGGGGGGAAAGAATAATATAATTAATTTTCTGGACAGATTCAATATTTCTGGTTTGTAACGGTGTTCTTGAATCTCTGTTGCTCGCTAGTGCCACCATAGGTAAGCTCGTGCTTTCAAACCCTTCTCAAACATACCCCATTCAGAATAGCAGCCAAACAATTTTAAGTCCAGCCTGAAAACTGATTATAAATTACCAGAGATTGAAGGTGAGGATAGTGATGAGGTTTTATATTAAAATAATAACAGATCAATATGTAATTATTCAGGTGTTCTGTCTCTAATAATTTTGCCGTAAAGAATAATATGCATTTCAGTTAATATACAAATTGACTATACAAGTGAAGTTTATCAATTATATGAATAAAATTTTCCTTGAACCTAACAAGGTGGAATAAGATGTCTTAAATAAATGAATCAACCACAAAAAAAAGGCTAACTAATTCAGAGATGAAAAATTAATTCCAATACATTAAATACTTTGTCTTTATAAAATGCTTACTTAAATTTTTGTAGCTCTAAGTAAAATTTTAAGAGTATGCTTTAACTTGCCATTTCTTCCTGCCTGCTTTACTATTTTGAAGAAAAACAGAAGTGGAAAATTAGAAGTATTTTTAACATAAATATAATACACTGATTGTTTCATAGATTTAATCAGATTTAACTCCCGCATGTAGATGCTAAATAAATGCTAAAGAAATTTAGATGCTAAAGAAATTAAAAATCTTTAGTCTGGAAGAAAATTAGGTCTCACTTTCTGTGTTATGGATCCTTCTTGAAATAACAAAGAATTGTATAGTCGAAATTGTTGGCAACCTATAGTACAGAATATTGGAATAGCAGAAGTATGGATTTTCTAGAATAGGTTTTCAGTTAACAACTGTCAAGGAGGTTGTGCTAGGAGGAAAATCGTAAGTGCAAATTTTGTGCCGTCTTTCTAATATCTGTACACAACGAGAATTCATCAAAGAATCAGCAAAAAGCTTTGCATCTCGACAGAGGCAAGTTTGTTTTCCCTTCAGTTAATTCATTGGGTGCTGCTTGACATGACTAGGTGAATATCACCGCTTGATTTTTATTTAAAAGCTGAAATTCCTTGAAATTGTAGTTAACTTGTTTAAAGGGCTTAACATTTTCTGTGCTGTGTCTGGTTGACACACTGACTCAGTAAAGGACTTGAGAATATTTTAGAATACTCATAACAAAAAAAAAATCTCATGATTACCAATATTATATTTACAGAAACTTATGTTAAGGACCTGACTTTAAATATTGGTACCTTGGAAACTGAATTGAGATATGTATTCCCTCCAGTTGTGATCAGGACTCTTTATTTAAGGGAAGGCTGTTATTTTTAGATACTGCTTTGCAGTGCTGTGTAAAATGCAGTACAGAACTACAGCAGAATAATTCAGGAAAGTTTCATTCTTAACTGTGGCATTTCCTGTCTTTTTGTAGGTTTAAAGCTGACCCTTAATAATATTTCAATTAAGATTTTTTTTTTTTTCCTAAATAAAGTACAGTTTAGGAAACAAAGCCTTTTACAAGTAAAAGTAAAGTTATGATCTTGATTAAAATGTATTATTTAAAAAACCCAGCGCATTAAAGTTTAGGGCTTTTCATTTTCCAATCTGCTTAACAGATATTGATTGAAAGATTGTAATGAACATTCTATGTAGAAGCCTGGAATTTTTATGCAGGTATTTTGCTATTTTGGTTATAATATTTTCCATCTAGAAATGATACTTGGGTGGTCTGGAGGCACAGTGATAGTACAGGAAGGGGGGCAAGGGGTGTGGGGCAGGTGGCAGCGTCTCCATGCTCTGAAAATACAGATGCACTAAATAGCACTGGCTATGGTAATACAGAAGACAACATGCAGCTTAATGACAAGGCAGAAAGATGGCAAATGACATGTTTTTTTAAAAAGTAACTACTTTTTTCACATTTGGATGCTTATTTGATCTATATTTATTTCTGTAAAGTTAACTGACTTTCCCCCACCTTTCTCTTTTCCTTTTATTTTTAACATTAAAGGAATAGTTAGAAAAGGTTTGAAATATTTTCTTCCTCTTCCCTATTTAATTTTTTTTGAGTGCACTTAAAAAAATACACTCTCTAAAGATGAAAGAAATCTATTATATTGAAACAATCACCTATTTAAATGTTCCTATTGGTTTTAATGTGCATTTTATGGTAATATGTATCAGTTCATTCAACAGGCTTAATCATTGGTATCATCCTGGCTTTAGAGAACTCTCACCATGATTAGTATCCATTGGGTCCTGCTAATTTCTTTTTTTATTTATTACAAAAAGTAATATTTGGTGGTATTTTGGTTTTTTTCCTCTTGAAATATTTATATGCAGCCTATTTGTGATTGTTGAAATGCATGTTTAAAGCATCTTGTTTTAGAAGTATTGAAATCTCTTCTCTCTGACTATGATCAACTAGAAATTGTTTCAACTAAACCAGCAGTGTTTTAAGAATCACAGAATCATTTAATTCACTTTAAAAATGTTTTGATTGCTGAGCTGAGGTCGACCTACTTCCTTATTCATTGCTAACAATGCAGCCTTTCTTTCCATATCTGCTGCTTTGCACTCTGCATTTCCCCCCCTCCCCGCCTCCTTTCCAAGCCCCATGCCAAGGGGGCCTCCTCGATCTCAGCCTTACAGTCTAAAAATGTAACTTTGAAGAGTCATGGGTGTATGGGAGGGGAATCACTTCCTAAATCCAGAAAGGTCATTTAAAATAAAGATTAATGCAAATAGTGGACTAGAGATAAGAGAAACACTCGTTCCATATGTTTCCATCGTCCTTGCTTATTTAGCAAAAGTTAACACAGGCTATCTGCAAAACTATTTTCATGGAGAGCCTATTATTCTCTGGATAACAGTATTTCCTTCCTTAATTTCTAGTTGAGAATTTGAAAAAAAAGTAGCTTTGCAAGTAAGCATTAGAGAGAAAAAAAATGCAAACACTTATATTCCCCTTGAAAGCAAAACTGAGCAAGTTTCTCAACAAGATTTGGAAACATTTTTCTACCGCTTAAGCAAAATCTAAGTCATAAAACTTTTCAGATTTGCTATGCCTAAGACGGTAGTCATACGTAGAGATAGAAAAATATTAATGCCAGTTTGACTCTAGTTCCATTCCTTTGATTTCTTCCCGTTGCTTATTTTCTCTTAATAACCACATTTACATGTGTGTTGTAATTCCACTTTAAAGCAGAACGAGAATAAAAATTCCATCTACTCCTACTATAATGGATTAAACCCCACTAAGTTAATCCTAAAAATAATTTTCTAAAGAAAAAAAAAGGAAGAGAGGCTGAATAACTTACAAGTTGTATATATACATTAAAGAAGTTTTTTGGTCAAAGGAAGAGTTTTGCTGGGAGGCAGAGGGAAATGATAGTGCTAGTCCTTGCTTTGTAAGCTTTAAAGCAGCCAGTTCAGGCACCATCACACCAACACATGGCCAGTTCTCCCCAAAAGCTCCTCTATTGATTTATCGAAGGAGTGATGGAAAAGCTCAGCATAATATACAGATTTTTTTTTTAATAAAGAAAGTATAGCATGAAGGCTGTCTAAAATGCAGCACACATTCTGGAAAATTGGCTGCTTTTAATACTAATGGCTGCATATTTATGCTAATTCTTTTTACAGTTCAGCTATTCCAAGCCTTCCTGGCAATAATGAGCACCATATAGGTGGGATTTTTTTCCGGTTGCAGTAGTTTGTTACTACTGTTAACTTTAGGGGAGCTGACTCTGGAGTTCGGCTGGTATCAAATTGCAGCCCAGACTTTTTGTATTATTTTGTCCGTGGGGATTTCATTCAGCCTGAGGGTTTTTTCCCCTACCAGGACAGCTGGAAATTCACCAAAGCAAACTTCTGCATTGGTTTACAAATTCCATTTTTATCAGTGGGATTCAGGACAAAGTAACTTATCATTTTGAATGGTAGAAGAATTATCAGCAATTCAAAGTACACATGAGTGCGGCAACAATCAATCGGTCCTGATCATTCCCACGCAATATCCAGCCAGGTATCGGGTTGGAAAGCTCTTTCTTCCCTTTTATTTATTGAGTGATTTTTTTCCCATCACATCCTGAACTTTAAAAAGTAATTTTTCCTGGCAATCAAAGATTTTGTATTCTGCATGGCAGAAGTCTAGCATGGAGTAGTCAGTTTTCCTATGGTTTCCCTCCCAGTTTTCATTAGCATCTAGCATAAGTTACTTGCAAAGAAGTTTCAACTGCATATAAAAAACTAACTACAGTTTTCCCAGAGGTGATATAATATATTTTACAATAGTATAAAATATTGTTCATGCATTCTTTTCTAGTATTTTATTACTTTAAGCAAAAATAATTTTTTTTAAAAATTGATCTTCAGATCATAGATCACAACAGAAGCTATTCAGAATACATACTTCTAGCAAGCCTAAGAAAAATAATACACTTCTTAAATATTTATACTGAAAGCTTCAAGTAAAAAAAAATAAATTTACCTTTTTAGTTTGTTGGGGAATAAAGCTTTATTTTAAATTAATAAAAAATTAATAAAAAAAGAAATGACCGACTTTAGCTTTACTGTTGTACACTTCTCTAGGCAGTGTACCTCTAGGCAATATACCTCTCTCATTTCTTGCATGGCTTTTAGTGAACCATCAGAGCTCCATCTTTCTTGCAGTGATGACTGAAGGAAGGGGGGAGGGGAGTCACCTAGGTTCGCCAGGTCATAGGCCAGGTGTTCTTCCAAAGCAGGCCTTACCAGAATGTCTTCCCCGCTTTATTCTGCAGTCCTCCTTTTTCACAGTGTCCCTTAGCGTTTCTTATTCCCTAGTGTGCAAAACCTGTGAAGAAAAATACTGGATATGAGATCTGAAAGGAGCAATGAGTGTCTTCTCCTTGGCAAGAGCAACTTGCGTCCCCAATAGTCCACGCCGCCGCTTTCCCTTGCCCAGTCTAACCAATGTGCAGACTACTGTACAACAGCATTGTCCTGAACAGGTAGTCTGAACACTGGGGCGACGGAGCAGGATCTCCGGACGCGTCTATTTATTTATTTTAAATCCTCTTTTAGTCTCGGGGAAAAACTGCCTTCCTGCATCACGGGTTGTGCTCGGCTCTCGCTCACACTCTGCAGCACTCACTGAAACACACTGAAGTGCTGTGATTTCCAGTCTTGACGTGGCACATTTGCAGCAGACTGGGGATCTGGCAATGAATTTAGGACCAGGAAAAGGGGGAGGGCTGGGCCTGAGAGTCCATATATGGGATGATGTCACCCTGGGGAGGTTTGGGTATGCACTGTGCCGCTGGTGAGACCGCTAGAATTGCCTGCTCTCAGACATGGGTCTGTGTATAAAATGGTACCAGATGTTTTAGTGTAATGTTAAGCAGTCATTTCATCTTCAGGCCAGATTTTTTTCTTCAACTGGGCAGGAAGTGGGCCCCAGTATGGAAAAGCTGTAAAAAGTCAAGATGTACAGTTTCACTGCAGCCAACAGAGAGCGAGTTAATGTAGATGCAGAATTTGCTCTTTTGTGAAGGCTGAAAAACAGAATTTATAAAAAGGATTCTGCTCAGGAAGTTAGTGTAATAAGCCAGTGCTTATTTTCTTTCTTTCTAATGACTCTAGTTGTGCTTTTCTATTTTGGCATTTCAGACCAAGAAAAGGGCAAATAGGTTCATTTTTTCTTGGAACTGTCAGCGGCATGCAGGCTGCCGAGACTTGAACAGTAATTAGAGTTACTTCCTGAAAGTGAAGCCCCCATGAAAAGTCTGGAGAAATGTTCTTTGTCATAGCCTCTACATGAGTAATTAGTTCCACATGTGGCCTTCCTATTTCCCTTCAGCTATTTTGGCTGGCTGGTTGAATACTTTGCTATAGCTCAAGACTTAAAGAAGCTTTAAAGTTTTCATTTCAAGCATCCACTGTGAAAATAGCTATTTCTGGTGTCATAATAAATTGCTTCTGGTAGATCAGTGCTATTAGGCCTGGCATTGTTTTTCACTGGTAACCCTGCTGGTCCCATTTTTCTTTTAATGGTGCTTGGTGGAATTATTCTGCTGAATTTTATCTTTGATGTTTACCAGATCTATTGAATTTTGCCAACTATGACTTTACCGTAGATTTTAAGATATTCTCCCACAGGCAACCAGCCTTGTTCTCCGGTAAATTTTTTTCTTTGTTACTCATTCTGTTGAATCTGAGTATTGTACTTAGATTGATTTTGTTGTGTGGGTTTTTTTCTTTTTTTAATCTGCCTTAGCCTATGGTCTAGCATAACAGCTGACAGAACAAGTTAGCTCCTCTCGAGCCGAACCTGGAGGTGATTGTGTCTGGGTCTGGATATCCACTGGGTGCAGTTGGTGCCAGCAGTTCTTTTTCTACCTGGAATTCTGAGGCAAATATCAGTGTCTTGAGAGGTAGATCTCCAGCAACTTCCTGGACAGGAATGTATGTAAATCTAAACATGTACTCTGAGCTCTGGTGTCCTAAGTAACTTCTGCAGGATTTGGTTCTTCCTAGGTGCCGGCAGATTCTGAGAGCCGTAGCTCCTAGAGGTGTGCCCAGGGCAGGTTGCAGAGCTTTCACTTAAGGGAGAATGAATGCAACAAACTTGGATGCTGGGGAATTGGAATTGGCGTCTCAGTCCAATGAAAAGGCAAAGTGACCTTCAGGCTGCTTTGTGGTGGTGGCAGGCCAAGCACTGAGTGTCTGTTTGAGAATGTGCATCCTCCAGCTCTCCCATTTGGGTCACAGAGGACTAACGTGTGTCCAAACAGTGCTGGGGTTTCTTGTTTAATTAGCAGAGGTAAAGGTTTGGAGAGGTTTAATGTGATGTGTGCTTCACTCTCTTAAAACCAGCAAGTATGTCAGAGAGAGTGAGTTGGTGGGCAAGGGCTTTTGAAGATTAAACTGTAACAAGGGAGAAAGTAGAGCACACCATGGATAAACTGGGAGGGCTCCTTGTCTGTGTATCATTGCATGTGTAGGGACTGGCTTTTTTATAGTATTCCCACTTGGCCCTTGCCTTGTGGAAGAATACAATTTTGGAAAGACTGAGGAGTGATTTTTGTGAGTGGGACCCTCAGTAGAGTAGTCAGATTTTCCCCAGTGAGAAACTGTCAGAGATTAATTATTGCATGTGTCACCAAGAGCAAGAAATTATGTTGTCAAGGAAAGACAACATTCCAGGGATCTTCTTTCCATACCAGCAGAAAGGGACGTAGGCTGAATAAAACAGAAGGCAAAACATTAATGAACCAAGCAGGTTTCGGGCTGAGGGAAGTGAAGTTTGGAATCTTGCTGCCAAGTGCAGCAGCATTAGTCTGTGAGTTTTTCCCGAGATGGTTAAATAGAACCAGAATAGCTCCCCACACTGCAGCCTGGAAATTTGTTCCCTGTAAGTTTTGTTTCCTGGCAAAAGCAGCGCTTCAGAGGCATGAAGGAGAACAGGGGCTTTGGGTTGTTCTGGGAGCCCAGGAAGATACTAAAGCCTTGTTGGGGAGAATCTCTAATACAGTGCAAAGCTATTCAGACCTCTAATGTACTTTTTCTTTCCTTCCTAAGGGCTGCTCAGCTGCTTACATGCATCTGTCTTAGATGGTTAGACCAAATCCTTTTTCACTTGATTTCTGTTTGGAAAGGAATAGGCCCAAAAAGCCATTGACATTTCCATTCCTTCTGATACCAAGTTGAGAGTAGACTTGAAATATTTGAAATCTTTCACTGAATAGCTCCCCAGCTCTACAGTGGGGTTTGAACTGCTTCCAATCAGCTTCCGAGGCTGTCCTGTACTTTCAGCCATCATGGCAGCAGCATGGCAGGCTGCTTTTGTGGTTGCAGTAATCTCCACTCAGACAGTCAGTATCAATAATAAACTGTTACCCATAGTTTATACTAAGTGCCTTCCAAAGGTAGTGATAAACTTTCATTTTTCACAAGTTTATCATCATGCTGACGTTCTGCTGGGCCTATGAACGCAGCCCTGTGATTAAATTATTTTCCACAAGCTGACAATATTTTTTGATTTTTAACTTGGAGGAAACTAAGGATTTTGAGAAGTCCAACTTCTTCATTAATGCTTATTTGGAGGACCCCTATGAAAAAGAAAATAGCTGTATTTCTGCTGGATTGTTTTCTTTTCCTGGCAGACAGCGGTGTGGTGCCAGGCCATTCCTCGCACTGACTGGGATGGACATCTTTGAAATGTCATGAAGTGTGTGGGTAGCACAGGAGCAGTGTGCTTCTTGTTTGTAAAACATCCCAGACTGCATTTACGTGGTGAAGTGGCTGAACTGCCATTAGTGTGCGTTTTTTGCTTTAAAAAGTTACTGTAGAAAGTGTCTGGAGAATTGTAAATTTTGTATCTCTGCTTTGCAAGAGCACTAGATATGATCCAGGGAACTCCAGAAGAGTAAGTGGGTGTCTGCAGCTGATAAATGAGTTGAAATAATAGCAGGCAATTGTACATAGCTATTTTTGAAAATCTCAAGGAGAAAGTAGTCCACCATGATTTGCTGTAGCTTTTTTTGCACATCCAGCAGCAAAGGTTTACCCTTTTTGGTGCTCAGTAAGATAAATCATGATTTAAAAGGATTAAAAATAGGTAGGCATAGGATACAGGCAACAGTATGAGCAGGCTGTCATTGCCATCAGAGCACAAAACCCCTGCAAAACTACCTCCGGGGTCTATTTTGGAGCTGAGTGAACAAAACAAGTAGAGATTTAAATGCCAGTTGGAGCGAACAAATGCAAATAGTCTCAATTGTGTTCATTTTTCACGGAGAATGCTTGGGGTATGGATGAAAGAAGGAAGATAGGGATAATGTAGGGAAAGAAGAGGTGAGAGTGGAGGAAGCAGCAGCACATGAGGTGAGAGTATCTGATTCATGTTTCTGTGGAGTTTGTGACCTTTCTGTTAATGAATATCACTTATGGCTGGGCAAGGCCTAATGCAGTCCTGCAATCCCGTTGTTTCTTGGTCTTCCACTGTGATCAAACTCATTTTTTTAATTTTAAATTTACAAAAAAGAAAATCTGTCCCTAAGCAATATTGTTCCTTCTGGCCAATGCATGTAGGCATGATTTTTTCTTTTAAGTAGCTGTGCCCATTGTTATGAGAACATGCTATTGAAGTGTGGTGCTCATTTTCAGCTTGTCCCATCATCCTCATGTGTTGTTTTTAGCATTATTCTTGGTGTCTGGAAAGATTGTGAGGCTGGCAGGAGTTCAGCAGTGCTAATTGAAGCCCCCTTTGGTTGGGACTCCTCTGTGAATGGGGGTCCTTCAGTGACCCCCCTAGAGGGGGACTGCTCAGAGCCACATCTATGTGCTGCACAGTTTTCCAGGCAGTCTGGTCTCAGTATTGCAGTCAGTGATTTGATCTTTTATAAATTAGTTTAGTACAGCTCTGGATAATGTTCCAGCCTAATGTCCCTCTGTTGTATAGTTCCTGTAACACGTAATGGACTGCTGAAAACCAGTCTCTAAACACTGTATTCCCTGTTCCCAGTCCTTTTTCCTTCCTCTATCCCTTATCACTTGTCTCCCTTCTCATCAGATGTGTAGTTTGGATGCTTTAGGGTATTTGCTCTTCCACCTACTCTTTCACCTTTTCTCTGCCCAATTCCACATTTCTGCTCTATGTGCTTTGTCTCAAACTTTGTTCAGGTTTATGGGAGAGACACAAATGGGGAGAAGGCAGAGCTGGAAGGGCTCAGTCCAGCTATTTTGGATATCTGAGATGAAATTAATAACAACCACGTTCAGAAGCCTGTGTTTCCTTTACCTTTCATGTGCAGGGGACAATTCAGCACCTCTGAGGTGGACACCTAAAGAGAGTCACTGCTGATTTCTGTCCTCACAGCTGTGAGGAACCCAAGAGGAGGTTCAATATCGATGCCACTTCTTTTTGCCTTTTCAGCAGTCAGTTATATTCACCCTGGTTGTAATATATGCATCACTTTCTGGTCTGTATTGTTCAGTGTTTTTTCTGCCTTTCTAGACAGTGGTCAAAGTTTATTAATGAATAATCTGAAACACTGGAAAAAAACAGTGTAGTACAGAGCAGGTATTTTCATGTACAGCTGACTTTGTGTTCACTGTGCATTTTTCAGCTTAAATTGTAGATATGCACTCATGCTCGTATTAGATCTAATATATTTATTATAATATATTATTATATATATTTGAATATCTAAACTGATATTTGGATGGTTAATTGATTTGAGGGAGCCATGTGTGCTCAGCACAGTGGTATAATCAGTAAAGTGATTATAATGACTGGCAATGGCTATATTCCATATAGGTTATTTCATTCCTGCTGGAAAAAAAAACTAGCTGCCTTGTTGAATTGTTGTGGCCTTAATGGGAGGTATCCTCTCTGCCTGTCATGTTTTTCTTCAGGAAAAGAACAGGATATGGAATCGCTTTGACATTTCCTTAGTCATTGCTTACTCATACACAACACACAATTTGTGGGGATGCAAAATTAGCTGAGCTAAGTTAATTTTCAGAGCGGTGGTGAAGAGCACGATATGCCCTGGATTAACACTGTCCTCTTTCTTGACTGCTGTGATCTCCTCAACTGTGTTTTAGCCTTGGAGCACGTTAGTGTTAAGCTTTTGGACCCTTTATAAAACCCAGATGTGCAGCTGAATCGAGTGTTCCTTTTCCCCACTCAGGCTCCAGTGTTTCAGTCAGGTTACCACATCACTGGAATAGCATTGCCTCTCTCACAGGAGATGTCACTTCTGCTACAAAGTGATTGTAGCATCCAGTAAAGCAAAATAACTGCACAGTAAGGGGGTGCATTCGAGGGAATGTAGGAGGCTGTTGTTTACTGCTTAACGAAAGCCAGGATATATAATGGATAAACTTGTAGTGGTTTATGTTTCTTTTTCCATTCTGTTCTAGAAAAAATTCTCTTTGAAAAGAGAACTGCCTGGGTGACTGAAAAAAGTGTATACTTCTAGAAGTTTCTAGTCAAAAATCCTGTTTTGTTGGTTTAAACTGCTGGTTTTGTCTAATTAGACTTTGGGGTTTGATTTACCCCTCAGAAATATTTTTATGAACATTCTTTCTTCTGCCCAACTGAGAGACAGTTTGTTGTTACTTTTGTGGGTTTTTTTCTGGCAAAACTTTGTGTTGCAGCTATTTCTATGTTTCAGTAACATAATACACTCTGGGGGCAGATCTTGGAGATCTTTGACTCTAATGAATACCAGTCACGTGAGAGCAAATACATGATTTATTACATGAGTATATTTTCGATAGTAATACCTGGAGATTTTTTTAGCGGGGGGAAGGGAGATCACGAAAGAGACGGATGCAGTTGAAAGAAATTAGTGGCAAAGTGATGTTAACTCTCACCTCAGTTCAAGCCTGTGGTTTGCAATTCCAGCATTGTGAATGATCCCAAAACAAAAACATCCATCCTTTTCACATTTAAGAACAATCTTAAGGGAATTGTGTTGTAGAAGCAGATCTTAAAATGAACACCAGCAATATTGCTCAGGGCCTCTAAAACTGAAAGCCATTTCTTCTAGTATTTATTGTCTTTGGCAGGACTATTATCCTCTCTTTATATTAACTGCTGCGTGAAGTGTCGTCTTTGTCTTGCCAAAACTTCTGTTCATAACATAATTTATTCATGGGTTTCTTGCTTTTGATAAAGACTTAACAATTATGAGCCAGTTTGTGGAATGTGAAACCATGAGTTCCTTTCCAGAGGCTGGATGCAGCAATCTGTCATTTGTACTGTGCAGAGGTGTAAACTCTGAGGAGAGGTGGCTGTCAAAGCTGCATTGCTGCAGTTCTGTGAAATCTGTAACAGAATAACTCATCCTCTTTTATGAAATCTAAATCTGGTTTCCAAAGATTAGTAAGTGATATCCAAGGAGTAGTCATGTCTGACTTTTCCTGTAGGTATGGAGATTTAATCATACTCTTGCTATCTGAGTTAATTATGTAGACATAAGCATTTAAATTAAAATTAAGGGCCAACTTAAAAACTTTTTGATTGCTCAAGGATTTTGAGATCTTATTTCTGCAAAATTTTCATGTGAACTGGTGAATGATAGTCCTCTCAGGCATAACTTACAACCTCCCTAAAACATTAAATATGTTTCTTGAAGATGTGGGAAATGAAGAGTTAACAGATCAACCGAATGTTATAATTTTTATTACATTGTCCCTAATATTTATAGTTGCTTTTTTTTATCAGTGTCTCCAGAAAGATAGGTTTCAAACTTCCTCACTACCGCTCTATGTATCTCTCAATTAAAAGAAACAGAAATTTTTGTCAATTGAACTTCTGGAGCCAGAAGAGAGGTTGTGTCCTGCCTTCATGGCAGTAGGTGTTGGTTGTTCTTAGCTAACCAAGGGATGATTTATCAGTTTAAAATTCTGATAAAGCTGACTAACAGACTTGCTCTGTTATTTACTTCACCTGTCTGCTTTACAAATAAAGTTTTAGTGCTTTGCCTTAGCTGTAGCTTTTCATGCAGTGCAGGAAGATGTGTGTTTATTGTGGCTTTACTAGTGTTCTCTTGGCAGTTGAGGCAAGATGTGTTCTAAAAACCTGTGAGCCATCATGTTGGGCTGATAGATATTTCTTGGTGTTTGACAATATCCAACTGCCTAAACTCACTGTAGCTACTAACCAGTAGTTTAGTAAAACATAAATTCAGTCTTGTTGTGTTCATAGTAGTTTCCTTTTCTCAAATTACTAAGCATTTTCAAATGCCTGTGTAAGTTCCAGAAAAATGAAGCAATTTACTGAAAGTTTGAGAGATGGAGTCCTGTGAGAGAGACTGTGGAGAGCTTTTGAAGAGTTGATTGAAGTTCCTTTCCCTGTGGATCATGTTAGATAGAGGGGATGCTTTAAAAGTATTAGTCGTGACAAACACCTCCATTGATGCCTCTTGGTTCACACTCTTCAGAGGTCAGAAAGCTCTTCCCTCTCCCTGTATTTGTTTGAAATCACAGCAATAACTTCACCTTTGCAGTACAGAACCCCAAAAGGAACAATGTTCATTCTCTGAAGTCCCTGTTACTGCTTCAGTATGTTTTTCTGGGGGATGGTTCGTGATTCTTCTCTCCTTTCATGTTCTTGCAACGCTGATCTGTGCTCTGTGGTCTCACTGACAGCAGCCATCACTGCGTATTGATCTATTCCTTCCATGACAGTCTCTACAGCTTCATCCCAGGCCTTCCTTTTGCTGATGGAATGACTTTTCCTTGGATGTACAGAATTACCCCCTCTGCTGTCCAACTGAGTACTTCAACCTAAGACAGCAAATAGTCTATCCAAGTCTTTTATGTATAACACTTAACCTCCTCAGGATCTGGTCTTGATTGAAAAGCAAAACCTCCAAAACAGCCAACAACTCACCCATAGCCCTTCCTGGCAGCTCCCACAGGTAACACCCAAGATCAACTTGCCCCTATCAGTGGTCACATTTCACATCTCTGCAGTGGTTCCCTTTGTGATATGTCAGTCTCAGTGTATTCTGAAGACTGTCTGAAGTTTAGGGATGAAGTGGACAGCTCTGCTCTCGATTCCCTAAGGGACCTTCTGTCGTCTTTTACTCCAGCTGCAAGGTGTGTTTATTAAACGTGTCTTTTCCTAAAGCCTTACAAAAGCATTTTTTGGTTGAGCACTGGACCAAAATGTTGCCTTGTGTTTGGTATCATGTGGGAAGTGTGGAAAATACAGAAGAAGAAGCAATTTTATGCATTTTAATGTTGCTTGGCGTATCATTCACAAACACTATTCATGTAGAGTGAGGCCTGAAAATGCAGTTAAATGGGTCAAATCAAGAGAGAGCCAGGAAAATGATGAGTTTATATGCCTGAGATGCCTAAGTATGCCTCTGAAACTCTGCAACCAAGCAGGTTTCACAAGCCTGATGAAGCTGAACTTCTTTACAGTTAAAAAATTCACATACCTGGTGTATGTATTAAAAAACCCGAAAGACTTTGTAGTACAATATTATTTTCCAGTACCTCTCTATGGTTTTTCTGGACTACTTCAAGAAGTGTTTTAATTGTTACTAGATGTGTTAGTCTCTAATGCACAGAGGAAGAAGGTTTCCAGATTTTATACCTCGTAGACCAGGACTGGCTAAAAACACCAGGGAGATATCCTGGGTTATTCCACAGCTTCCCTCCACAGGTGGATCTGTATGGTTTTTGGCATTTAACAAAGAAAATATTTTACTGTAGACTTAAGAGTAAAAACTAGTAAACTGAGAAGAGTTGTCAGGTATCTGAGAATCTTCTGAAAGCAAATTCAGAGTTTGGAATGGTGAAAACTTAATAAAGCTGTGAAAAACTAATTTGAAATAACTGTATGGAAATTGGAATAAATAAGAGAAAGGTTTGTTCAGGTTTGGCTTTGTTTGGACATGAATTTAATGTGAAGACTCTGGGATTAGAAGGTGTTGTCGCAAACTTTGAATACTTGGGTTTTTTCAACACCCTGATCTGGCTGGGTTTTAGGGTCAGCACTCAAGGATGTGCAGGTCTAAAGTGCCAAGTGGAACTGAGCTAATGTGGGGATGCCAGTTCTGTTCTGATTTTAGAACACGTGGTGCTGTACCGATAGTTTTCCATGTTAATAGGTGTAAAAAAAAGAAGTACTTTCTTCTGTATTCATATTTTTAGGTTTTTTTGTTAATTTTCTGCTGACTGCTTCTTTCCCTGGGTAATATTTTTTATTTTCATATGTGCAAATATAAGGAGGCATAGAATCAGCAACACTTCTTTTTCTTCTTTTAACATATTGAAGAATTCTCAGCCCACAGCTCTCCATCAGAAATAGACCTACAAACCAGGTAACCTCTGTACTCTGGATTTTTCTGAACAGGCACATCAGTGCACAGATGCTGAGCACCTCTTAAAGCAGAGGCTGTGTCTGTCAGGCAGGATGTGTCCATCCCATACTGGTGCACATTCTTGCAAAGAGAATACTGTCAGATATGGTTTTGCTAAGTTTTGTTAAACTTGGTCTTTGCTTCCGTCTTGCAACTATGCAGAACTTGAGTGTCTTGTCATTGCAGGTAGCAGTGCTGTGTGGTTCTAATGGGCTCACCAAGTCATGCACTTTGGAACATTTTTGTACACAAACATCCCCTCCTACCTGGGCTTTTACCTTGAGAAGGTACATGAGAAGGTGTTCCAGATTTTCTATTTCATTTTTGCATCCCACTCATGCTCCATTTAAAGCCAGTCTCTAAAAAGGATGAAATCCAAACAGTTGTTAACTCATAGAAACAACAAAGGCATCTGAGAAACAGCAGCCCTGTCATGGAAACCCCCAGAGAGTGGGAAAGAAGGAACCTCTTGCTTTGTAAATCTCCTTTGGTGTCTGATAGAAACATGGCATGCTTGCCTTGGTGTTTAGATGTCACCAGGAACTGCTGAGAATGCAAGAGGAAAAAAAATAGTTCAGGCTATGAGAAATAGGAGGAAAAGATGAGTTTTATGTAAACAAAGTCAGAAAAACTTTGGAAATAATTACTTAAATCAGCTAGGAAAGCTGATGGAATGTCATAGTTTTGGAGGGTTTTTGGCAGAAGTGGTATTTATTGGCTAGGTTTAGTTTAGCATGGAGAATGTCAACTAAGTATAAAGTTGTTAGTGCTGGAAAACCCTGCTGCAAAGAGGCGTAAAATGCAGCAAGCTGTGTGCTGCACACCAAACCTGGTATGCCTGAAAACAGCAGGTTCACACAGACACAGCCAGCATCATTTGAGTGTGCGTATTTTCTAAATACTGATTTATTACCTAGATCCAGTAGTACTTTCTAGGAATGATTTACCCTAACAAGATAGAGTACAGACAGACTGCAGCATTTTCATGCACAGAGTTGTCTCCTAACTCCTGTGCTGACAAGATTCTGAAAGTGGACTTCAGATCCGGATTTGTGGGAGGGATTTCTTCGTTGACTCTCTATGAAACATTGCATGGAGGAAAATGGAAACCATATGCAATTCACTACACAGATCTGTTTTTCATTTAAATCTTTTCCTGTATTATATTTTCTGCTAGTAGAGGGGAGAGAAACAAACTGCTAGATGAATAGTATGGAGCTTAAAATGAAAGGAGTGTGGTTTCCTTTTTTTTTAAGTGAAGAAAAAATTTGATCAGCAGTATAATTTCATGTAGAATTCTATATAGAAAGAAGATAATTTGTATAGAATATGTTGGAACATCTGTTAATGTAGTCCCAGTGAATTTAATTGATATCAAAGATCTGCAAAGCTGCTGAGTTGCTAGAGCTGTAGCACAGGAGAGGCACCACAATGTAAAGGTCTTGATGAACACTGCACACAGAACTAAAGTCTGCACTAGTGTCTGATACTGTTCAAAACATCCTTAAGCTGCTGTGGAGTTGTGGAAAGTTTCACCATCTCTGAAAACAGTGCAGTAGATTTACTTGGAGGCTCAGGGTTTTGATTTTTTTGCCTAGTTTTGAACAGAAGTTCAGTTTTTAAAAGTTCACTGAGACTCTTCAGTGCCAAGGTAGTCCCTTGGTTTTTGCACAGTCTGGGAAAAGAAGCGCCGCAGGACAAATGAAATAGAGTACACTTTGAACAGAGCTGAGCTTTTTCATGTCTTGGATATGTTATACTTTAAGTTCAGGTTTGTGAGTGAAGGACTTAACTGGCTTGAAAAGGAAGTTGTGAAGATCTTCTGCGTCTTGGACTTTTTGGAAGCTGTACAGAGTGGAACTCTTCAGTGATAAATTACCAGGAGCTCAGCAGTATGTGTGTGCACGTGGGAAACACCCAGCTTTGTCCAGTGATTTCAGGCTGTGTTATCCGTCAGCATAAACAGCGTGGTAAGGAATCTTCATTTGGTCAGGGTAGTAGTGGAAATAAAACAAAGGACATGAATCCCTAGGTCTAGTTTTCTTAGATTTCCAAGGAGAATATCTAAATCTGAAATCTTGAAAAATAACACCACCGTGGTAAAGGAAGATTGCAGACAGTCAGGAGTGTTTCTGCACCTCCTGGCAGCTTCACAGATTAACCAAGGTTGAAGGACCAGTTTCAGTTGCTAAATCTCTTCAGTGGTTTCATCTGTTACAAGAATGCTGAAGTAGCTTCTGAGCAGTAGAAATGCCCAGATCAAGTGACAGTACACACTTTAACCGGTGAAGAACTGCACAAAGAAGCCCTGAGCTAACAAAAGCCGTGTAGGGCCTTTGAGAGCCTGAGTGGATTGCAGGCTGATGATGCTGCTGTCGTGGCTGAAATCTGTCTTGATTCAATTAACAGCCAAGACCTGAAGGCACATAAGGGCATAGGCAGGGAAAAAAGAAAAAAAAAGCTAGTCAGAAAAGCCAGGGAATGTTTCTGCTGTTCTGTCAGTGTCGCACAACTCAAATGTTCTCTCAGAGTATTTGAATTCTGAGCAGGAAAAAAACATGGAAATGTGATTCAGTGGAATGTAACTCTGAATTCCTACCTTCTGAACATCAAATACAAGAGAGAATTTTCCCTTCTCCTTCTCCAAAAGGTGTTAATTATATATACCTGATTCCTATATTGACTCTTTTTAAAAAATGCAGTTGGATTCCTGTCCTGTGAGAGAAACTACAGAGTGATTTGGGGTTGGTGTGATCAAAACCTTGCACTGAGAGAGGGAAAAAAGGATGCTTTAATTTTTGTAATAGTGAAGTGCTGAGTAGACAGGAAATGTGTCCTTGTGTCTTATTGACAAAGCATGTAAGATCTTACCTTGATTACTACAGTATAATATGTAAGCATATCTCACTTATCAAAATCCAAAAGAACTCTAACAAAATTATGTTAATCCTTATAAAATATGTTTGCCTGGTATATTTCATTCCCGTTTAATGTTTGCTGCTTGTATCTTTAAACTGTAAACACTTGAAAATATTGATTGCCTCTGTGTGCATTCAAATCTCCATATAAAGATATGACCCTAAGTTACAGCATTTAGATACTGGTATAACAAAAATATTTACTATTAATGTTTGGCCTGCACAGTGTTTCGCAGAATCTCATTTGGTTTTTAGTTTCTACTGAGTCCCTTAATTTTGGAGGGATGGGAAATATTTTGGTTTTCAGGTTGGATAAATCAAAATGCTGTCTTTAGCCTGAAGTTTTCCAGTTAGCTAGGGAGAAACATGGTTTTGTGTGGAAAATGTAGCTGTTTGAATGTATTGGAATTATCTGAAATTTTATTTATATGCTTTCTACCTGTTGAGAAATATTTGTGGTGTTTTTTTAGCTTTCGTTCATAATTCAAGCTCCTGTTTTAAAACATCATATTTGGCATACTCTGAGGTATTGACAGACTGTTGCCTTGACTAGGAAAAACAATCATGAGCACTTTAAAAAAAACATTGTCGGTGGCGTCCTTCTCTTCTTGACTTTCAAGATCCATGAGGAATTTGATTATGTAAAGTCAATATGCTGCTATTTTGGAGTCTCAGTTCTGTTTAAATATACTGTGCATTCAATTCCAGAGCTGTTAGTGTTTTGTTCATTCATAGAAGGGCTGATAGAAAATTTCCTGTACAAGAGGGCAAGTTTGCATAAATCTCCATGTAATGAGACTATGTCTCTTCATGGCCACAGTTCATTGTCTGTTTATTACACCAGCAGCCTTCTTTTTCTAAAAACTGCACATCTCTTGCAGTTGGAATAGAATCATAACATAGGAGTTGAAATGAGGTGATCAGTGACAGGAGACAGAGAGATAGTAGAACATAAAGGCAATATTTAATTACTTGAAAAGGGATTACCACAGCAGCCATGGATGTCATGGATTACTCTGCCTGCCCATTAACTCCAGTGCCACTCTGCTCCCAGCCACCACACAGCCCCTCCAAACCAAGCTGTTCTTACAGCAAGCTGCAAAAATCACTAAAGAAATTGCAGTTGATACTCCAAAGAGAGGCCAGAGAGAGGTCTGCACAGACCCCTGCTCCTGAGCTGAGACTACACCTGTGGATGTGCACAGTGCTTTGCACAATGGAGAAACCAGTGGGGGTTTGGTTTAGTTTGGTTTGTTTGTTTTATAACAAGTTGGTCATTTTTCATTACACACTTGGAGACTTAGAGACACAATGATAATGATTCCATCCACGGGAGGGTATGCTGAAAAAGCATTAACTCAGGGAAGAGAGAAGGAAAGGAAGCCTCATAATACATCAGTGCTGGAAACATTCTGAAGAATTAAATGTATTTATTGATAACGTGTTGAGAACAAGCAGTATAATTGGAGTGAAGACTGAATCAAGACTTTTGCTCTTGTCTTTGTCATAAACTTACGACCTTGAGCAAATTATTTCTACTTTGGCTTCTTTCTCTTTTCTGTAAAGGTTTCAGGAGAACTTGTTGAAATGCAATGCAAAGTGTTTGTTTGGGGCTGTGATAAAATAGTAGCAAACAAACAGGTAGTAGGGAATGTTTGAAGGTGGGCAAGACACACTTGGGAGTTATGCAGTGGGAGGTGGTTTATGTGTAAAGGTATGTTTTTGTTTTGGATTTATATGGGAGGTATTTCTAGAAGTCATATCAAGTTTTTAGTTATTAGAAAGTTGTATACATTTCTGTGAAAAATACATGTTAAAGATGAAAGAAACTTATGAAACTATAGAGAAAGATGTAATTAATACATCAGACTCTATTTCCCTATAGCACATAAAAACATAGAGGTAAATTATTATTAATTATCAACATAGAAAAACATAGATAAATTATTTAAATTATTAATTTAAAATTATATTGAGCAAAAGTCTCCATACAAAAGTAAGCAGATAATGAAGTGGTTATGATCTATGAGAAGTTTGAGCAAAGAGAGAAAAGAGTGTTAAGGAACCTGTACCCCCAGGGAGAGAAGAAGACCTCTATTCCCAGAAATGAAAATTATTTTAGAGATAGATAATGAAAACCTTTACCTTTAAACAACTCATCTTTAAAACAATACCCCATAAGTTGGCGTGGCCCATAAACACAGCTGTAAGAAAAGCTTACAGAAAACGAGAGAGAGTTCGTGATTACAAATTTCCCTGGGCAGCTGCTATTCGTGAAAAGAGGCACAAGAGAACTATTTTCTTATTAAAAAGTCTCCATAACATTAACAAAAAGGACTTCTCTCCCTAAGTAAACTAAAGAAAAATTATTCTAGAAGTGATAAACTGACTGGAATTTTAAGTTTTATTTCTTTACATTGTCAGTGAGAAAGTTATAAAGAGAAAAGAAGTGTCCTAAAGGTTTTATTCTAATTTTTATTCCCTTTTCTTTTAATTACTATTAATAAATGTTTCTTTATAGTCTTTTAAAGTTTTAAGCCTACTTTACCTTTCTCCTAATCCTACCTCACAACAGTAAATAAATACACTAATAATTGACCAACACTAAACTCACTACACTCATTAATACATTAACCAAAAAATCTTAAATTAACAAACCAAAACCACTACCCAAAATTAATATTTCCAACCACTTTCAATCTGGGCTGTAAGATTGAATTCTGTTCCACAGAATCTCCCACAGTGTTCCCCTTTATGATAACTCTCAGAAGTCCTGCATTTGAACAGCTACAGGGGGAAGAAAAAGTCTTTATATAATATACAGCCTCTGTCTCAGGACAAGAGGTTTACAGAGATCATGTTTGGATCCAGCCTGACTAGAATATTATCTGCCAGCTAGTGCTTCTGGATGCTTAGCACCTGTGAAATTTGCCTAAGACTACGCTGACCTTCAATGCACGGGATTAAGTTTGGACCGTGGATGGAGTCTCCTTTGCTATGTGGCCTGAAGGCTGTGTTTTCCCATCTGTGTTTTCAAAACCACATCTTCTCTGTCATCTTCCAGTTTCTTCAATGGATACTATCACCATTTATCAATCTCTGACTTAGGTGACCTTCAGTTCCTTCCCCCCTGACTTTCCCTCTTCCACTATTGCATCTGCAAACCATGATCTCCAAAAAATTGCCTCTGGAAGATTTAATATTGCCATTCTTTCTGCACCCAGTCCCTTTGCTCCCCAGAACCAGTCTAGTCCCACTTAACTGTTTAGCCATTAATCCATGAATACTCTGATGGACACCTGGTTTTTATTTTTCCTTTTATTCTGTTGTTTTGTTGCTTTGCACTCATCTAGTCATATAGAAGGAAAAACTGTTAGATTGTGGCCAATCTTTCATAATCTATGACCTTTCTATACCACATGGAGTTGAGTTTGGAAAGAATATCCTCTGGAGAGGAGCCTGTGGAAATCATGCCTGTGTTATTCACCTGCTGCAGTCTAAATCTCCCACAGAATTTTGCATAAAGGTTGTATTTATCTTCATTACTGATCAAAAATGTCAGTCTTTTAAAGTAATTACTAAATGTGTCTGTTAAAGGCCAAAAAACTAATGGTAAATTCCTTTTACATAGGGTATCTGCATATAATTAAAGAAAAACATACACTAGAGCTAGGAAGTCAGAAATGAGGCCTTACTTTATAGTATCAGAAAGTAACATCAGAGAGAGGTATTAAATGTGTACCAAATTCATAGTCTTCTGTGTAGAATCTGATATTTTACACCATGCTCCACTCCTGCTATTTATGAAAGTGTTGGTGATTCATTCTTTTAATGGAGCCTTGCTACTATCAATGAATTTTGTTCTCTTGTACTGTATATCAGAACATGCTTGTCTGACTGAGTCTGTGTTAAATATTTGTGGTGAGATTGATTAATTCTTTTGCATAGATGAATCATAACTGTGTTTCATTTGTTAACCCCTAATTGCCTTCCCCATGATAATCTGTGACTTGATTTGCAATGATAGTGGTATACCTGATCTGACGCAATTAAATTGTTCAGTATGTCTTGTGGGAGTAAATGTTATAGCAGTAGCCTCATCTTGTTAACATTTGCTAAATCTCCGGGCTCTTATTTCTGTGAACTTTAGAATGTGTTTGTGAAGAAAGGGAAAGCGGAGCCCATGTCAGTAAAGGAAAAATAGCAGGAAAGATGCTGAGCAAATGCTATCAGATGAAAGGATGGAGAAGTGGGGAGGATGACAAGCCTGGGAAGGGAGAGGTGGCGAGGGAGCAGGCTCTGTGTGGAGATTGTCTCGTGAACAGGTGGCACTACAAGCCTTAGAAAATCCATAAGGAGCCTCAGTAATATTGGCACCCTCCCTGAAATCTTCATGTGAGGGTTCTAAGTTTAATGATAAGAATTCAACTTGGCAATAGCAGCTAAGTACCCCAAGGGTTTGTGGTGCAAATGCAGGTGGCAGATGCCAAAGGAACATCCAAAGGTTGGAGTAGGTGTGCTTGAAGACTTTGTTTGCTGGTTAAAAAACGAAAGCATTGGTGTTTAGTTAATCCTTCAGTCACAGCTGGCTGGCTGCTTAGGAAGGAATGTTAGTTCTGTCTTCTGCTGTGTGGAAACACAGATCATTAAATGTGGCACTTTGTGTCTATTGTACCTGAATATGTTCACCTTGACCTGGTTTGAGCAGGTGAAGGATGTTGAACACTCCCACTAGGCAATTAAGGGTTAGTCTTAAAGGCTCTTTCTGTCTATTCATTACTTGCTATTTGCAGTGGTTTGCTAATATTGTTCTGAACAATATTGATTTTGAAACAAAGTTGTTTCTCTAGTGTGTATGTGGGGAAAAATCCTGCTTTGCTGTCCTGTAATTATCTCTTATAACTTCTGAAAATGAATGACCCTGTTTGTGCCTTTCAGTGTAGACATTATGTATTGAGGGCATTGCTAAAGCACGGTTATGTACATTAACAGAAACCTCCCCTTGCTTCCATACAGCTTTTGTAATAAAGTCACATTTCACTGGAAAAGGCTGCAATCTGCTTTCCATTTCCAGTAAGACTAACTGTAAGCCATGCCATGAAAATTCCTGAATGAGTGGCAGAATTGGAGACCTGCTTACCTGTTTCCAATAGAAATGAGAAACCCAATTTAGCTGAAATGTTTACTCTGTCTAGTGAAAATCTTGAATTTGCTAAGGATATTTCCTTTGTGCCAGTTTCTTCCTGATGTCAATGGGAAAGTTTAAGAATTTCTTTCAAGCCTTGGACAGCATGGAAAGCAACCTGAAAAGGAGATGGATACTCAGGGAGATACCACACCTCTACTTGTAATCTTCTAAGTGATGACTATTTGGGGGCTAGATTTTAATTTTACTGCTTTCCAATGCTCACTGCCTTACTTACTCACACAGCTACAAGAGAGTAAAGCACATACAGTAGTTTGCAAAGTTCTGTTTGCTTCTGCCCAGTAAAAAATACCCCAGTGGTTAAAGGAGGTGAGCGAGCCAGATTTAGCTGAGTCCCAGAAACTGCGGGATGTATGTGACTTTAGGAGGTGTGGCAGAGATCCCTGGCTGAGTTGGCAAGAAGTTTTTCTCCATGAGCTCTCAACGTAAAACCAATAAGACCTGATTCTATGGGACCCTTCAATACTATTTTTATGGTTGTTTTTTTTAAACAGAACCAACTTAATAAGCAGTGCTTTTGGACATCTGTTTAGGAGCTATGGAGTAAAAGCATCATGTATGTATTTATCCAGTGCCACCTGCTGAGCCAGCAACTGCAGTGTGCACTGGGTCTCTTCTATCGTAGCAGTTGATGCTCTGATAGTCTAACTCAGGTATAAAGGCTACTTTATACTGCCTTGGAAGACCTGATTCCAGAAATTTGTATGAGCTACTTTCTGTTTTTCTTTCAAGTTGTGCTGGGTAAGATTTGTGCCTTCGCCTGCAGCTCAGAGCTTCTGCTTTACTAAAACAGCTCCAAGGGCTTTAAAGGAAAAATGGGACTTATTTTATATGTTACTATTTTCCTTGTATTTTCTGTAAGAGTGCAATTAAAATGCTATTTACTATAGGTTGCCCTGCAACTCCCACCCCCACCCTTCTTAATTGTTTACTTGGAGCTCAGAGAGCACAGTTCATTGTTAGGAAGAAAGAGAATAATTCAGACAACTTGGTCAATTAGTCTGCAGCTTGTTTTAATTTTTACACTGCCTCTATTGTGTGGAAAATATGACTTTTATAAGCTTGATAATGTAACCATGAAATGAGAGTTTTTGCAAATGTCACATCCATAAAATGAGTAGGTTTCAAAAATTGATTCTGTACTCTTAGATGAGACTGTCAATCAGATTGTTGCAATGTTTTTAGGTGTACACTGTACAAGTGTTACAACCAGAAATCTACATGAAAGGAGCATTGTTTGCAAAGTCAAGTACTCAGAAGCTGGGAAATAGTAGATTTATGGTTGTTTGTACAAATGTAATTCTCTCCTCTGTGTGTGCTTTCTGCACAGTGAATGAGGCAGGAGTCCTGGAGAAAAGCAGCGCACAATCACGGAATCAGACAGTTAATCACAATGCCTACACACACAGGTTCTGTGTGCAACCATAAATCTGGCATTCTCTGACTCTCAGGTGCTTGATGTTGAAAGAATTTCATTCAAGTTGTAACATTGCTTAGTTTTGGGTATGATTTCCTGACTTTAAGAAGGAAGGAAGACTAAAACTTGAGATTGGATGCACCCTGAACCTACGTATGGAGGTTCAGGGTGAGGGGCTGGGCTTCACAGCTGGTCCAGTTCTCAAGTGTCACAGTGCAAGCTGTGGGAGCACTGCAGTGCTGGGGAGATCAGCTATGTTTGCCCCAGTAATAAACTTACTGTAACCACTCCCTCTGCCTTTTAGACCTTCACCCTCCCACATTGCCAGAGGAGTTGTAGGGGTTAGCTGGCAGGACGAGAAAATTGTCTCAGTGCAGTGGCAATTCATTGTCAGATTCAGGTAATGTGGTCATGACAAATGCCCAATGCAAGGTGATTTCCTTCTGCATGAAGAAAAGTGAAGCAGAATTTCGTGGGTTGGAGAAAAAATATTGTAAAATCTCCTGGCTTGAAGAGTTGGTTTGGTTTTGGTTTTTTTTTGTCTTTCCTCTCCTGTGTCTTATCAAGAGCTACAGTTTTGAGAGATCCTCGAAGATTGATCCACAAGATGGATTAGCAGTGGGAAATGTGAGGGAGTTAATTTTAGGTTAGTATCATCTGCTGAATTTGAAATGGTGTTATACCCAGATTGACTCTTGCACAGTTCATCAAGATTTTTGGAAAAGACTAGGTGGTTGTAAGAAGGTTCAATTTATCTTCTGTAAAAATCCCATCAAATCTGATGGATAATTGTTCAAAAATACAACAGCCATCTTGCACAAAAACAGCCAAACCAAACCAACCTATGGCTGTCCAGCTGTTCCTGCCAGCAGTGAACTGCTGCTGGGTAAGCTTCAGGGGCTGGGCACAGTTGATCTCCCTTGTCACACTGCCTTGACTGCTGCATCACAGCCTGGAACTGCCTGTGCTCTTGGACCCCAAGTGGGATTTGTGCATCCAGCACTGTGTTCAGGTCACAAAGCTTGCAGTCAAGTGAGCAGATTCTTGGTCTTCAACCACTGGCTTTTTAATACCTCACCTCAGTTGTGTAGCTCTTATGTGGAACTGCACTGATCAGAAGTGTAACGTGAAACTGATTTTGCAAAACAATAAATTGCAGAGAACTTGAGGAAACAGCTGGTTTTGGTTAGTAAATTGCACATAAAATACAAAACATCAGTAAATGGAAGGCTTAGCCCCAGGAGAGGAGAAGCAGGGTTTAGCCCCCTTGCTTTCCCTGTGCTGGTGATTGGTTTGAGCTCACTTGCTTTTGGCCCCAAGGAGGGCTGTTCCAGCAGCCTAGAATAGCCAGAGCATTGCAGAAGCTCAGTCACAACCTTTGTGTCTGCCTTTGCTGGAGATTGTAAATAGCAAGTTACAGCAGCAAAGAGTGGCTTTCCCACAGGAAAACCTCTGACAGGGGCATTTCCCAGGTTTCTGGATTTACCAACTCTGGACCCTGGTGGTGGCCAGAGTGGCATAATCCACTGGCTTAGCTGGACCCCAGGTTTAAAATGCTTCTGTCCTTGCAATGGCTTATGATTTGCAAAGACAAATGAAATTACACCAAGAGAAACTAAAAACTATCCAAAAAAAACCCCAACCAAACAAATCCTAAGAAAACAAAACAAAAAAAATATCCTTCTTTTGCAGTAACTAAGTATTCATGAGGTTCACACTAACTACGGTAATAAAATGTAGTTGATATTGAATTAATCTTACCAATTTGATGCATGTGGTAAGGATGATGGCTGCTTCAATCCTTACTGTACCAGAGATGTATAAATGTAAATTGTGTTTTCTGAACTGGAGCTCTCTTTAATGTTGACTTCTAGCTGTGTTGCAGCTAAACCCGTGCCCAGATCCAAGACTGCAGACGCTCACACACAATTAATCTCACAAATTTATGAATGCCAGAGCATGGAGCAAAATGAAAACAACTGGAGGAATGTATAAGGGGAATAATTGGACTGTATCCAGATGTGCATGTGTAAAACATCACTGATTGACTCCTCCCCCATATCCTGCCCGAAGAAAGGATTTTTTTTCAAAAATAAACTGGGGTTATTTGAAAGAAGTTGTGGTGTCTGAATGAAATCTAATAGGCAGGATTAGTAGTAATTAGGTACATTCTTTGCTCATTGGTTTTTTGGTTTTGTTTTGGTTTTTTCCAACTCTTTAAGTATCATTGAATTTAGCAGACTGTTTGCAGTTTCAGTGTTACAGCTGGAGCTTTTGCCTCGCCGATTTGAGCTGCAGGATAGTAGAGGAGAATCACAAGGATTGCGTGTGTGTTTGTGTGTTACGCATTGAAAATTTTATGAGCACTACCAGGCATTTTTAAGTTCTGTATCAGGAGATTTTTGTGGTGAAGGCTGGTTCAGAGGCAGAGGGACACTCGAAAGTTTTTATATAGAGAGCATTTACTAAACAGAAAGGGAAAAAAAAAGAAGTGGCCCTTCCTTGTGTTCTGTCTACAGATTGGAGTGGAAAGGAAGGTGGTAAATGTGCTGTTACCCGAACTGGTTAAATGTCAGGCTCAGGACTCGCAGCACACACAGGCAGGGCCACCGTTGTTCCTCTGCCACTGCTGTTTGCTCTTACAACAGGCAAGAGAAGGCAAGAAAAAGGGAAGGCAAAGGAAGGAAAGAAGTCTAGACTGGAGAAAAGTCAACTTTTGGTTTACTGCTTTGTTGATTTAAAAAGGAATAGATAAATCTGGCATTCCCATAATTATTTTGATGCCTTTTTTCTATACTTCCTCTTCAATAAATCGTGTTGCCCACCTTTAAACACTTGTGTGCTTTCTCAGCACAAACTTTTCCTAGACATTTTGTAACACTTATTTTTCTCCCCAAATTAAAGCAGCAGGAACTTCGGCTGAGTTTCACAAAACACCCTCACCAGCTTGCTCTACTGTCTTATGTTTACTTTGGTTCTGTACCCAAGTAGGTTAAGAAAAAAGAAAGAAATAGCTCTTAATCTTCTGAAAAGCTGCAATCGATACTTACTGCGGAGAAGGCTTGTAATGTTCTGATTCTTTTTCTAGTCCTTGCTCACACAGCACTGTCCCTTAAGCCAAGGACATGAAAATAAAAAAATTCTTTGGGGTTTGGACCACGAGACTGTAGCCACCTCCCTCCACTAAAGCCTTTATCACAGAAGAACTCTGTGCCGATTTCTTTTCTCAGAATTTTGTTTTGGACTTCACTCTTTATTTTAGCTCTGCTCAAAATGGGGTTGAAGCAATATTACAGTTCGGCTGCTGTTGAAGGGATGGGTTAGAACTTAGGCTTTCCGTGCTTCAAGAAGTTGGACTTTTTTCCCTCCTCTAATGGAAAAGGACATGCTGAACTGTTCAGGCAGGCTTTTAATGCCAGGGATGTAAAATCCTTGCACTCACACTGAACAAGCACAGAGGCACAATACTGTTTCTACACCGGGTATAAAAGTGCCTGGCACAAATCTGATTTAATAGAATATGTGAATATGTTTTTGAACTTAGTGTCACAGTGTTTCCACTAGAATACAGTGATAGATATTTTTTAAAAATAGTCATGGTCCTTGAATAAAGAGCTCCAGAGGTTCATCTGAAAATGCTTTATAGTTAGAAAGACTCTTTAGAAAAGAAGTAAATTCAGAGTTGCCACAGCTCGTCGTGTTGCCTCGCTGAAGCTGCAGCAGCTGTCGAGGTGAGATGGAGTTGCCTTGGCAACAGCACATATTGTATAACAGCACCACACCACCATCAAACCAGTGAGGTGAGAAGTAGTTTAAAAGCATTACTAAATTTTTATGGTACGTCTGCTACATTTTCAACCTTGTGGTTGGCTGAGTTTACTCAGTGTAGCCTTCCTGGAGCCCAGAAAGCTCAACTGCTGAATTCTGTTCAGAGAAGAAAAGGGAGGGGGGAATCCCCAATTTGTGTTCGTTTTTTTGTCTTTAAATGCTGAACTTAAGCTGTCTCTATATAACTTTTTTTTTTTAATTATGCTTATGCTCATAATGCAGTTAATGTTTCACCTAAACTAATTTTTATTTCCTTTTTATACCTTTTATTCCAAGCTTTTTTCACTGTTTTGAGTAATGAAAGCAGGAGATATTTAGAAAAATCTATTAAAACTTAGCAGAGAAAGCCTCCAAAGATGAAATTGGCCTGGTTTTATGGTTGCATTACAAATATGGGCATTCAAATGGTGATGTCTTTTGTGATGACACACAGGAACTAAGCTTTCTTTCCAGTTTGTTGTTTTCCAGTCCTTTGTCCTTCCCACAGCTGCTTAATTTAATAAAATATAAAATCACTTCCCACCTCACTATTCACAAAGGATATCTGTTGCATGCCCCTCTCTCTGTATTATGGATTCAACCAGAGAACTTAGAATCTATTATTTTACGAGATTTTATTTTTCTGAGTATATTTACTTACAAAGTATATCTTGGTGGAGAGATTGGTCATGTACATTTTTCACTTACCTTCACAATTATTGCCCTTTTTGGTTAATTTTGACAAAGATTCAGATAATCTTGTGTCTTTTTTGGGTGGTGATATTTAATGGCATTAATTAGAAACCAGGCAAAAAACAGGAGGTATGTTATTTCATGATTTTAAACTTAAATCTGAAAATGAAACAAAAGACCCCTTGAACAAAAACATGGCATGAACCTTAAGTTGAGGGGAAAAAAGCAGCAAGAGGAGCAAGTGTTGTGAAAACCCTGCAAATCACAACCACCTGGTTAGAGTAGCGAGTCCCATGTAAATTAAAGAAGAACTGACTTCAGTTGCAATGTTCAAAAAATGAACCTCCAAGACGCTGCCCAAAGCTCTAGTTAATAATTATTGCAAACAGCTTGGAGCCAGCCCAAATTGTCCAGGACTGTTGGATCCTCTCAGGGGTTCATGCATACCACAGTGATTATTGCATGCTTTTCCAAGCTCCATTGTGTGCTCTTGCTTGTGGGATGTGGTGCCTCTAGTGCTGAACTGTGGAACTCTGTGTCAGAGCTGTCTCAGCGGGTATGGTCACATTTCTGCTCCTTGTGATCTCTCAGTCTATGGGAGCTGCTTTGAAGTGTGCTGGACAGACCTGAGAAATGGTTTCTTGTGCCTGGGAGCTAATGGAGCTATAGAATATATTATAGAAGTTATCATAGCATACCTAAGTGCTGTTGGAGTTACTGCTGCTGAGTTCTTCAGCATCAGAGGCTATTCCAAAGCATCTCTCCTGCTCAGCTGTATTTCAGGCACCCGTGTTGATAACCTGATTAAATTTCAGGGCTCACTAACATGGATGTAGCCCTTTGGACCCAGGTCTGTCCTACTTCCAGTTCTTCATTCAGTTCAGAGTTGCCACGTGTAGAATGACAACCTGGTGACAAAGAGCAGTCTAGCAGGACTTCCTCCTGCGTTGAGTTCTCTGTCCTTAGCACAGGTGAGGCTGGATTCACTCTGCCAGTGTTGGTCAGTCTAGCAAAGCATCTTTGATATTTGTGGATTTTGAAGACAAGGGGGAAGAAATTGAAGTAGTAATGATGAGGGGAGGAATCTGTCCTTTCAACAGACTTTAAATCCTACTAAACTATCTAGTCTGAGCATTCCTTTATTACTAGCCCATGCAATTTGTTGTGCAGTTGCACAGCTTTACACTTCATACTTATTTTGAGTGAGGTTGTGTGGAGGCAAATCTTACCAAGTAGTTAGCAGTTTGTAAATAATCCTCGTTTTCCTAACATAACATGGTTTTGCAGCCTTTGAAATAGGGTCTAGCTCCAACATCAGAGGAGAGTGTATGTTACTGGGACACTGGCAGATGGCCTCCAGACTTTAGTCATGGTGACAAGGCTTGTCAGCCCTTGGGGCAGGAAATGTTATAGCTATTTTTACAGGACCAGTCTGGAATATTCCCTAGATGTTCCCACAGTGCAGGTGATGGTAACAGTCCTGTTACCAGTCCTGAGTTTGGCAGTAGATTGACAGAATCTGCATTTCTCAGACCTACCCACCTTTTTCTGCTCCCATTGCATCATAGACCCACACATTTGAATGTACATTTTTACCAGTAATCAGAATATGACTCAAGATCTGCTGAGCCATCTCTCTTCATTGACCGCAAGTAAGAAACAGAATAACTATAGCACATTTTTGGCTGAAACATTTTGTTAATTGCTTATGTTAGTAGCTTGGATGAGTGAGCTGGCCTATTAAATATTCCAGTGGTTTTAAGTAATGGCTTAATTTTTGAAAGGTATTTTCTATTAGCTGAGGAAACCAAATTATTGTCTTGGCAGTCAGAGCACAACACATGTACTGGAGCAAAAACTATGAGGAAGAGGGTCAGAAAACCGGGTAGGACGTCAGGCTGGTATTTGTCACGATCATTTCTGTGTTCTGCTCCAAAGATTTGGGTTTTTCCCCTGTACATCTTTGAAGGTCATTTTATCTGAGTCTATAGAGAAAAGACATCACTATTTTTGATTTGTTGATAACATCCCATTGTGGAATTGTATGGTAGATGTGCTCCATTGTTCCTTTTTTTGATTCGTTTAGGGGCTGTCTAACTCATAGATCAGATCCTTACAGGAATGGTATTTTAATTCATTCTCTATCAGTTTAGAATGGCAAGTGAGAGGCTGATATTTGAACACACTCATTTTGGAAGAGTTCCCATAATGCTTTCTTTTGCCTTAATGTCCTTTCTCTGCTGGTACTGGGGGGACAGACCAGCATCTGCCCATGCCGTAGGTAGAGTTGTTGAATTTTGTCCTGAATTGTTGTTTGTATTTCAGGTCTTGCTGTCTGTCTGTGCCCATAGTTGCCATCACCACTGAAAGTGAAAAACATCCTGTCTTCTTGTGGAATATTACACTGAATAGCTCAGTGGATTGTCCTGATGGTCACCTTGGTGTATCCAGCTGGAGAGGATTGAGAATAGTCCTGAAGCTTCATGTCTCTGAAACTTGATGCCATTTGCAGCAGGGAGAGCAAGAGCTCTCTGAATGTCCTGCCTGAAGCTCCCATAGGTGCAGCTGGGAAAGGGCAGGCAGGTCGTGAATGTCCAGCGTGTAACTCTGGTGACACTGGTCCCATACTGGGCTCAGAGCACACGTGGGGTTGAAGCACTCTGTGCCCTGGGCATGGAGACGGCTGCAGCTGTGTCTGCAGTCTGTCTGCAGGGGCTTTGACTTGACTACCTGGCTTCTGGGAATCTTGAATAAGTGACCAAGGCCCTTCTTTTCTAGTTAGGAAAGGTGACCATGGGGTAAACAAGTCTTTCAGGCAGTGTTGGCATACGCTGGATCACATCTGTTCTACTGACTGCTAGAATGTGGGGCCTCAGCAAGATCAACACACTGAAACAGGCATAGAAAGAAATCATTTGAGTATGAGTTGATGTACCCTTGTGTTCTGTTAAAGTGAAATTTGTTATTTTTCCTGTTCATGAAGTCGCTTAAAAAGTGGGAGAGAATGGAGATGGTATGAGGATGGTAAAAAGTATCAGTGTAAAAGATGGCAGTGACTTCAGTCTGAAAATAAGGAATGTTCTAGTTTAATTAATGTGGGATTAATCACTGTAGATGAGACTGGCTACAGGACTAGGTACAGTATCTCTTCTGTTATTTGTTTTTCTATAACTCCTAGTCGATCTTAGGTTATTGATAGAGGTCATGAAAATGGACTGTAACTTTCATTGGTGTGAGTAGATTTTATGTGATCCATCATCTGTTACAAGAGACATCCCATGTGCTAATGCATATTTCTAAGTATATCTAATGTGCTGTTTATCTAATTTTTTTTTCTTTTCATTTCCCACTTTTGCAATGCCCTTTTATTTTTGTTGCCTGGCTAACAAGTGAGAAGTAAACTCAGGGTAGTGGTTTAAACATTTTGCAAGAAAGAATAGTCTTATAAATAAAACATAAGATGAAAAGTTAAAAGCAATGATTGGGTTTCTGATTCTACTGTTTATCTTGTTGTTAAACTCACTGTAAAGAGATACTGTCAACATAAAAATCAGACTTCAGTCTGCAGTTTTCTTATCTCTTAGATGTAAACAAAATTTTACCATAATGAAAAAGCTAAGGAAAGAAAAATCTGCTGTTTTGACATTGTGTATATGACAGCATTTTGAAAGTAGCAATTCCTGTCCTGAATCAGATCAGTGTGTTTGTCAAAGCAGCAAATGCCAGATGCTCAAGAGGAGCTAAATCTAATAGAGTGCTGCAGCCCCCACAGCAGGCGGCTGGGCAGCATTTGGCTCCCTCCCTGGCTTTATGAAGCTTTTTTTGCCTTGCATGGGTTCCTTCTTCCTTTTCTAATGCAGCTGGGAACATCCATAGGAAAAGATTCCTTGAGTCACACTGAATTCTCAGTCTTAAGGATGCTTGGCATAAGTGCAGGTCATAGCTTAAGTATGTGCCTTGTTTAAAGAAACTTCTGTTTATCAGCTTTCACAGAGGAAATGCAACAGTCAGTGACTTGTTAGATTTCATCTTCTGTTTATATTGGAGAAAACAATATTCACAAACACAGAAAATTTATGTTAAAGCTACAGAATGGTAGGTGGGTGCTTAGAGGAACAGGTAGAACCTTACACTACTGAATACAGTGTTGGGGTTTTTTTTGTTCTAGATTAAAACATAAAATAAATGCCTCTTTGATTGCAAACTCACTGATAAAAAACTGTGCATCTTCCCTGTAAGACTTCCATTTAATAATTAATCTTTATAGAGAGCACATAGTTCCATTACAAAATGCTTAAAGTCAAAAAACCAAATACTTCCTGAGCATTTAAGTGCCAGTGGCCAACAGTGGGTTAAAAATCCTGCACATTTTTGGTAACGTTAGAAGCCCTGATGGGTGGGGTAGGCAATGGGCGTTGTAGTGTGGATGCTTTGCTAACCCTTTGCTGTGCAGCTGCAGGACAAATGCTCTGAAGCCATGGCCAGCAGCAAAGTGGATTCTCAGGGAGCTCTCTTTCTAAACCCTTCTCTGTGCAGAAGAGATGGGGTGATTTCTGCTGCAGGAAGAGCAAGGATTTTAACTGTTTTCTAATCCCTAGCTTTTTTTCTGGTAAATACTGTAGAAAAAGCCTTGCAAAAACAGCTTTAAAGAGTTAGGAAAGCTCGTTAGCAACCAGTTGCCAAAATATCTGTTTCTACATACTCTACACAAGTTAGAATAATCAAATTAAATGAAAGGTGGTTTTTGCATCTGGTTTTGGATCTGGAAATAAGTTGATACAGACATTCACTGGGCAGTTTAATTGCTGTAATAAATTTGCAGTAAACCTCGTGAAAATAATATTTTCTTTTTTCACTGTGAAGACAGATACATCCCTACATAAAGAGAAGTTTGCTTCCTTCTTTGTCTCATTGTCGACAACTGTAAATTTTCAGTTAGATTTTTGTAACGGGTAACTACATATAAGAAATCCCATCTGTATGAAATACTATGGAAAGTGTAGGCATCCACAGAGGTGGTCAATAAGCTGTGCTGCTAACAGCAGAAAGTCTAGCAAGAAATATATTTTTATTATGCTTTGGGAAAATAGCCTCTGAAGATTCCACACGGGTGCTTTGTGGGAGGGCATTCCACACTGCAGGAGCAGAACAAGTGCCTTTAGGCATCTGAGGTCAAAATGTGGACAAAGACTTCAGACATTTATAGTTGTGTTTCTCCCTGCTTACAAAAAAAAATACTCAACAGTTTAGGGACAGTTTGTATAGCAAGCTTAATTTGGAGATAACCAACACTTTATTGGCACAAGTTACGTGAAACGTAGAATTCTAAGTTCTTCATTATTTCCATCATGATCTTCTTTGCTGTGTACAATGCACAAGTCCTACATGCCTTCTCAAGTCCTCACAGCCTTCATGTGAGACGTGAATTGATGCTTTTCTGCAAATTATTTGCCACTGAGATGATGGACCAACACCCTACTCTACCAAATGGAAAAGATGAGTAGCTGGTACCCAGCCAGGAGGGGATAAATTAAGGTGTGGTGCTTTATTTCCCAAAGCCTTGAGCCCTTTGCTTTTGGAGCAGACCCAGATGTTGAGCTCCTCAATGGAAGATGAAGGTGCCTCTATGGATTGAGTCTCCTGCTCAGCTGGACTTGTGCCTCCTCGCTGGATTTGGTTTGAACTCGCAGTTCATTCCACAGACTGGGGATTCTGATGATGAGTGAGCACAGGGTGCTGGTGCCTTTCAGCTCCACACAAACAAGAAGTTGCATCACTCCTGATAAATTGAGTTTATTTGGTTCTATTAGAGGCCATGTCTCGTGTCCCTGTCTCAAGCATCTTTGCCAAGCTGTGTCTAGCACACCACCCTGAGCACCTTCCTGAGGAGCATGGGAGGGGAGCTAGGACTTGGAAGAGTTCTGGAGAGAAGGAGCTGGTGGATCCAGGCCTAGAGCTGGAATATTGTCTGTGCTGGGATGGAGCAAAGGGGAAAAGAGGATGTGCTTGAAATACAGAAGCATTTGAGACTCTCAGGCTTCCCTTTTGGTGGAATCTGTATGTTGTCTTGAACAGCAGAGATGCTGCTTGCAGTGTAAATAGAAGAGTAAGAGCAGGGCATAGTTCCAAGGAGCTCTTGAGCATTTTAAATCAGGTTTGCTGCTTTTTTCTCTCTCTGTAATTTAGATAAGAGGTTTACACATATCAGTTGCAGAGTTCTCTTATTACTTCAGGCTGTTGATTTAAAACTGAGCACTTAAGAGAGCTGAAGGAATGGGGTGGGTGCTTAACTGAACTTTGCAGTTTATACTAGTGCTTCATTTTCTTTAACTTAATTTTATTTTCCTAATATCTAGCCATAATAATTTTTACTGCTTTATAGGCTTTTCAGTGAAGAGTAATCTAAAAGAAGGATTGAACATTGGAGCTGTCGTAACATGTCAACATTGCCTATTAATGGGTTCCCCCTCTACTGAGCAGTAGGCCAGCTTTTTCCTTGGTGTGTCTGTTTTAGTTAAAATACCTCATTGAGTTCTCTACCATGAATCTGTATCATGGTCACTGAAAGTCCTGGTGATGGTGAGGCATGTGTCCTTTGTTGCTTTATTGCCTTTGGGAACATTCTCTGTTGTGCCAACCCCACACCAATCCGTGTGCTTTTGATATGAAGGATGATGCTTTTCCAATGATTTTCTGTCTGGCTCTCTAAACGAGAATATAGAGATATGTCAGTTTTCCAGATGAATGATTCCACTAGATCTCTGTTAGATCAATTAAGTAGTAGTTTGGATTCTGTATTAAAAATTTCTAGCTTTTCCTGTTTGTGTGCCATGACTAAGTCAGTCTACAGATATTTTAGATAACTGTGCAGCAGTTTCTTCCATGACCTTTTCCTAACTTTATTCCCACCTCTACAGTTACTTCTCCACATCACCATGTGTTATAGTTACCAACAGGTCTTGTTACTTTCTCATTTTCATCTTTCACTACTCTGAACTGCTTTTTTTACCTCCTTGTTAGATTCTGCTCTCTTCCAGCCCCACCTCCCCTTTAGGACATGAACAGCAGAGAAAGGAGTGTCATGATTCTGTAGTTAACAGTTCTTTTTGAACAAGTCCAGAGGAGGCCATTGAGATGCTCAGAAGGCTGGAGAACCTTTCCCATGAGGACAGGCTGAGGGAGTTAGGATTCTTCAGCCTAGAGAAGAGAAGGCTCCAGGGACACCTTAGAGCAGCTAAAGTGTAACTTAGGAGAACTTCAAGAGAGCTGGAAAGATACTTTTGACAAGGGCTTGGAGTGATAGGACAAGGGGTGATGGCTTTAAATTGATAGAGAGTGGGTTTAGATGAAGCATCAGAAAGCAATCCTTCCCTGTGGGGGTGGTGAGGCCCTGGCGCAGGGGGCCCAGAGTAGCCGTGAATGCTCCATCCCTGGAAGTGTCCAAGGCCAGGTTGGACAGGGCTTGGAACAGCCTAGGGTAGTGGAAGGTGTCCCTGCCCATAGCAGGGGGTGGGAATGAGATGAACTTTCAACTTCTTCCAGCCCAAACCATTCTATAGTATGATTTTTTTGCTTTTGAAGCAGTTCTGTGTCTGTGTGGATGTTTGTGTGAGGGCAGTGAGGACTTTCTAAACTGCAGAGTAAGCTGAGAACTTGAAGCCTAATTCAAATCAATTAGAAATGTTTTCTTATGGAACTCAGCGCCTGACATCAGTCAACTTTTGTGTTAAATGATCCAAATCATGAAATAATGAAGACTTTTTGGCTGTGTTGTTTAAGCTGAGAGAACTTAGTATCCAATGGTAATTAGAGTATAATTATTTGAGATTGAGGGGCATGCATCTGTTATGGTATATAAAATTTTCCTCCTTTTCAGTGAGCAGGAGAAAGATTCCATAATGTGCTTCTCTTCAAGGTGACCTTGTGTTTTAGTGCTCTGAAAGGGTCTGGGATTTTATTTATGCCTGCAGAAAACATCAGAAGTCACTGATATCAGAGGTTCCCATCCTCACTTCCCCTTTAGGAGCAGGTAGTGTCAGTTTTGTAAGAGTTGCAGTGTACGGTTCCAGTCGATTTACGAACAGTGTCCTTCTCTGCAAAAAGCACCTACAAGTGGTGGCCTTTGTCCGCACACAAACTGGCCAGAGTTGTCTTTGCATTTCTGTCATTCCCAGCTTGTGAAACACTTCTTGCACCAAACGTCTTTTGCAGGAGATGTTGGAGGTGAAAGGAAAAGGGAAGTGAGTGCAAGAAAAGCAAGGGGACTCAGGATCACCTGTAAAGGCTCTGTGCAGCTGCCAAGTGAATCTGATTTTAAACCATAGTTTTGTCTTCTTAAACTAAACTGTATTTTTTCCCTTCTGAATTAGGTTCTCCCACCCACATTTCCAAAGTGTGATCTCATGGCAGGTTGAAATGGATTTTGAGTCCTTTTATTTTCATTAGAGAATGTGAATTTCTTTTAAATGTAAGTTTTCCAGGCTTATAACACTTGGTTTTTCTTTTTTGAGTAATGGCAATTAGTTCTGTAATGCATTTATTTAAATATACATGCATTTAGCCTTATCTATTGTCATGTACTTTTTTTCCTGGGAATTACTAGTAATTATATTTCAGTAGTGTATTAGTATAAAACCCTCATTATTTCAAGCTATTTCAGTATAATGTATTATTAGACATTTAAAACAAATCAAAACTACTAGACAAAAAAATCTAATTTTTGTAAGCTTGGGAATATCCTTAAAGGTGCACGGAATATTATTTCAGCAAAAGGAATGAATTGAGACAATAATTAAAATATACATTTAGTTTGAGTAGTGTAAATGCAGAGAATGGATCACAGAAAATCAAATTGCTGAATACAATGTTAAAATAGTGCTCGGGCAGACATAGAACACTTTTAATGAAATTTTTATTTCAGTATTTTATTTCAATATTTTTGAGGCTTTTGAAGGCCAGAGGGGAAGTTGCTGGATTCTTTTATATGTTTTATATTGTATTTTTTAAATTTTGTTGCATGGACAACTTTACAATAAGATGCCCTCCCTGCTTTGTATCTTTGAGTGTCCTGAAAACAAAATGTTTGTCCTAAATGTTCTTTATTGCTTTAGAACACGTTAAAGGATGATCTCTGATAACAGAATTAACTGTGTGTGAAATTAGGTCATTGACAGCTAATAAGATGGTTTACACAAGTAAGGCTTAGTTGTATGAATTCAGTTTTCAGAATCCATTGTAGAACCAACTTCTTTGTGAAAAATGATAGACTTGAGAGTTTGATAGTTTCACTATTCTAGATTCCGTACTGAAATTTGATTTTGTACAAATATTTGTAAGTTAGCTATCTTGTTTTCACTTGGATTTTTGTTGTGACCACACTGCTTTCCCATGGAAACACTCTCAAAATGTCAGTGTTAGAAAGCAGTTGTAATAGACTTTTTTAGCGGCAGTTCCTCGTTGGTTGCAGTATCTGTAAAATTAAGGAGTAATGGAGTATATCTTTCAAAGCTCAAGTAACAAGTAATAGGAGTGTTTTGACATAGAGTTTAAAGAGAAAAAAAAAACAACTCATGGAATTTGGTTTCCTGCCCAGAACTTTGACTGACTGTCTGGGAATTCAGTGCTGCATGTCAGTGTTATGTAGAATTGCTGTATGTACACTGCAGTGATTCTTTACAATTGTTATAGTGTCCTGCAAGTTTAAGGCCAGGGAATTTATAGTTTCCAATATTTTGAATCAGGATTGATAAAGACTTAACACTGTTGAGGAAGTGCTGCACAGTAAATAATTTCCTTTCTTCCAGAGAGGCAGCAGTCATCAGTTCATCTTCCTTGTCCACATACTGTAAAAATTCACCATTTTTGCAGGCGCGTTTCAACTTTTGGATTTGAATGCACCTTTTTTATTGTCTTCTGTGTTTGCAATAATGTCATTACCTCTTGCAGCACCATTGTTTTGTGGAGTTCTCAAGCTCTTGGAGACTTTCAAAGCCATCGTACCTTTCGTGGATTCTTTGAAACAGCTGAGGTTAAGCATGTGTTGCCAGTGCTGCTGAAGCAAAACTTCACACTTTGTTTATTGAATCTTTTAAAATCTTATTTTCATAATATCACTTCACCAACAATAGCTATCCAAGCTGCATGTTACAAATTTTTAGAGCATGATGAAGATAGTTCTTACAGCTATTGTGATCGTTGGTTAGAGGTTTTTTCCTTAGGAAAGGGCTCCTTTCTAATTGTGCTCTTGGGGAAGCCAACTGACAGTATCTTAACAAAGATGATTAAGTAAATGCAGGTGTTTGTCATCTTAACACAACCTTCAGTCTACACAATGGTGTATTCAATCTGTATTTCCCTCCCTAAGCTAACAGCATGGAATAAAAGAGGGTGTTAGGTATGAATCAGAGTAGTAGTTGATTGCAGGAATCCAGACATGGGAGAACTGGAATTTTTTAAAGATGATGTTATTTCATACAGAGGAGAAATGACATATTTTTAAATGTCACTGCAAGAAAAGACAAGGTTTGGCATTAGTCTGGATTGGAAGAGATGTGGAGAAAAGTAGAAAAACAATTAAAAATACTTTTGAATTATTAATAAGGTTTTTATTTTGGGATAGCAAAAGAATATTACTGTAAGATTCTTCAATCTGGCAGTTACTGAAGACTTCATCCCCGTTGCAAAAGCAAGGGAGATGCCTCCTCCCAGGTGCTGATACTCTTGAGAGATACTCTCCTTGCCCAGTTTTTTGTGCTTGTCGCTCACAGCAATGATGATGGAGTCTCTTGTTAGCTGAGAATTTGTTGCTGCTTTGCTAAGAATGAATCTGGCAGCCAGAAGCATCACAGATGTTGTCTCCTGACTTCAGCACCCCACTTCCCCCCGTGCCCCTTGCAATGCTCAGTGGCAGTCCAGCTTTGTTCCTGGCTCTTGGTTGTGACAGTGCATGATCTGCCTCAGCACAAACCTCTGCCTGTTGCCTCTGACAGAGGGAAACTGATCCCACATGGCTGAGGATGTGCTGTTGATGCCTTGGAGAGGCTGGCTAGACAGAGTGAGAAAATAAAGTAGGTATTTATTGAAAGGCCTTCAACAGGCACACCCTGGGCAGTGCAGGAACCTTGCAGAGGGTACACCCAGGATGGATGATGGTCACGAGTTTTTCAGACAGATACAAGTTTGGTCAATTTGCATGTCAGAGGTTAATTGTCCAATTACAGCTTCAGGTAATGAAGTCATTTACTCAAAGTTTTCCCCGCCAGTTCACTGTTGTTTACATCTCTCGGGGCCTGAGACAGTAAGGTGTCCTTGAGTTTCAAGCCTAGAGAGAAATTATTTTGTCTGAATAAAATGGGAGAACAGTAGCTGACAGGCTATGGGGTTTTAGAGTTATACACTAAAGCACTACTGATCTGAAAAATATAAAAGCTAAAACTTAAGGCATTACTGTGAGTTTGTGCTTGCAGAGTGTTTGTATGCCTGTTTCTGCTCGAGCTGGCTGCAAAGGTGGCTTTGGATGATCTGTCCTGGACATGGCACAGCCTGCTCTGGGCCTGTAGGAGTGCCAAGGATGGCCAGGCTCTAAGGCTTTGGTGTTAGGGGTGTTACCCTGCGCGTGGTTCAGCGAGGGCACAAGAGTGGGCTTGCATGAAGCTGACAGAGGTGATCTGTCAATAAATGACCCAAGGTCTGCCACCACACAGAAGGCAGTGACAACACTTGAACAGTCCATGGTTATTTAAGTGTGAGGATGTCTCTATCCTTCCAGAGGTGTTGCTGTGTGCTTCCCCAAAGTGTGCTCCCTCTTTCTGAGCTATCTGCCTGAGTTCAGCACCTGCCAGGCTATTTAAAGGGAGCACATGGCCAAGGCAGTGCAGTTTGTCCCTCTGTTTCAGGAGTGTGTTTTTAAGGTGTACTGTAGGGTTGACACACTTTCCCTTGGGGTGATGCTGGAACAGGTCCTCTGTTTTCTGTGTTATGCTGCAAGTGAACAGCTGATCAGCACAATTAAAATGATTTGCAATGTGTCCAGTGTCCTTCATGGAACACACTTCTGCCTGTGACAAACTAACATACAGTTATCAGGAAGGAGCAACACTTGGACATTTGCATTTAATCTGCAGCATCTGCAGATTGACAACCATCATATTTGGCAGCTCTCCTACACACACTTCCCTCTGCACACACTCCTGGTGGTAGAGGTCAGGAGGAGACCAGCACTGCCTGCCACCTTGCAGTCACTTTTTTTGATGGCAGTAACTTTGATGAAGCCAGTCTAGAGAAAGGCAACAAAGCTGGTGAAAGGGCACAAGTCATATGAGCAGAGGCTGAGGGATCTGGGGTGGCTCAGCCTGCAGAAAAGGAGGTTCAGAGGTGACCGTATTGCTCTCTACTACTATGTGAAAGGAGGCTGTAGCCAGATGGGGTCAGTCTCTTCTCCCAGACAACCAGCAAGACAAGAGGAAATGGCCTCATGTTGAACCAGAGGACCTTGACACTGGATCTTTTGAAAAATTTCTTGGTGTTCTACTAACCTTTTTTTCCACGTTGCTGTGCCCCTGTTTGTCAAGTTCCTTTCTTTGGGTTGAGTCAATCCCTACTCGCATTCCAGTACTTACTGGGGTAGGTGATGGACATTCAGAGGTGGCTTCTGGTTGAGGAGAGTTTGAGAACAGAGAAAACTGAAGGTCACCTTGAGGAGCAGCTTTGACTCTGAGCTTCAGGAGTGCTTCAGTGTGGGACAGCTACATGGGAACATTCCTGATGAGTATTTCTAAGGAGATTTCAATCTAACATTGATTTCCACGGACAGAGGGCTGCAGGTTTTGCTGCACATCACTGTAATTATTTTAGGATATCTTTTGTCAAATTCTGAGACACGTCTCAAAACCTTCCCTTGAAGATTTGATGGCATTATGTGACTTAGCATTTGAAGGTAATGTTTTTAATATGAAGTAGAAATTGTGCTTGGTGGTTATGGTGTACTCAGTTTTCTTTGTTTATTAGTTATAGGAACATCCCCAGGGCTACTTATTTTATAAAAACAAAAAACAAGTACGTTGTTGAGATAGGGTAGTCAGGTGATTTTATCACTCGTGTTATACTTCAACAGTTTTTCTTTGATGAAATTGATAAGCTAGAGTGTATTTATACATGTGATGTAGAGCAAGGAAGGAGATAGCTTCAGACAGTTGTCTCAGAAGTTAATGTTTTCCATGACCCAAGTATCTGGCTTGATTTAAAAAAAAGAGAAAAAGAAAAAAAAGCTGAAATGTACCTTTCAAAAAGTGCTGCTATTAAAAAAAAACAACTGAAGAGAAGGGGTGCTGGGGGAGAAGTCTTGACACCAGAAGCTCTGTCACAGCAGAGTTTCGCTCGAATGTCTGGAAAAAGTCTTGTACTTCTGGGATGCTTTCCAAAATATTTTCAATGACCATTGCCACAGGCGTGAACTTCTTAATGTATTTTGCAGTAATCTCCACCACAGTGAAATTGATTGCTGTCTGAAAGCTTTTAATGATAACAAGCAAGTAGAGCAGAATAAGTGCCATGAGCTAATTTGTGTGTGTGCATTATGTTGCATGTTTAGGAGTCCTGCAGAGACAGATGCATCACCTCAGGAAAGTCCTGCTTAATGTTTTTTACAGAATTATGTAATTGCGTATTTATCATTTTACATCTTGCAGGAAAGATCTTTTTTCTGCATACACAAAGGATGTAGGGTCTCTGGAGATACTTCTGTTGGTACCCAGGGAAAGGTCTCTGGTGGCTTTCTGAGTTTGAGCTTTTCTAGGGTTCACTTTATAGAGGCTGAAGTAGATAAAAAGCCAGAGGAGTTTTAGAAAATGGCTTTCCAGCAGACAAAAAGGTACTGTATCAAAGGTGCATCTTCTTCATGTGCTTACCAGGGAATTTCAGGAGGCTTATAAATGGAAGATTCTCTTTCTATCTTCAAGTTAAGGGCATTGAGGATGCTGAAAATACAGTGCAACTTACTGGGTTTTTTTCCATATAATCGTAGTATTCCTAATGCAAGAGATCATTAGAACTAGAGACGTTCATCCACCCAGACCATCACCTTTCCAAGACAGAAATCTGAGCTGTACTTCAAAGAGAAGAGATTTCAAGAATTTATGTTTTTTCTGTAAATAAAAAAAGTCCCACCACCAAAACACGTGTATACATATATATATATATAAACCACAATATTTTTATACACACATGCATATATGTGTGATAATGAAAACTGTTAATGCAGTTTGCCAGCTGAGAAGCCTCATCTCTCAGACCCTAGTGGGTCACTGTCCCTTTGTGCCTGCACAGACATGCTGCTCCAAAGCCCTTCATCCTGCACTCCTGCTCCCACAAACCACTGTGGTTGTTGGATGGGCTGCAGAGGTGAGGAGTGAAAAACAAAAACTTGAGCACCAGCAGAGAAAAACAAGCTGTCCTAAGCAGGCTTCATAGCAAGGGATAAAAGGTTAAAGGATACATTTATCCCCCTCTACCTTCGGAACAGCCACTTGGCGCTTCCAGCAGAATTTTTCCAGACTGTCACTGGCTCATCAGTCGGGGCTTTCTCTCCATTTTAAATGCCAACATCACTTCAGTTCAGAGGAATTGCTGGCTTCTTTCCCAGACAAGATTTCCCAAATTCAAAATGACCTTTCAAGATCCTAACTAATAGGAGCTAAACAGAGATTTCCTCTTCATCAGGCCCTTTGTCAGATTGATCCTTTTACTGACAGCACAGAGCAGTGAAAGACCAGCCCTTCACTTGTGATAATAAACACCTCTTTTGGAGAGGAACAAACTTAACACGGAATTTGTTAAATACTTTAGAAACTATTGCCCTTGCGTTTTTGATGCACTGATTTTGTAAAGGTTGAGGGGAGTACCAGTGGAATTACTAGATTTACTTTTTTATTTTTTTAATTTTTTTAAATTTAATACAGCCATTCAGACTCTGCAATGGGATGCCTAGACACACCCCTCATTACTGAGGGAAATGGGGGAAAGATGTGCAGGCAGCAAGCCCATAGAATTAGCCAGGTAGAGCAGGTTTGTTAGCTCCCACTTGAAGGCCAGCTTGGCTGTTCAGCACAGCTCTCCCCAAGGATTCTGTGCCCGTCCTCTATTCCAGGCAAGGAGAAGGAGGAACCTGGGGCTGCCTAGCTCTGAGCAGGCAGTTCTGCTCTAGGGTGTGCTGTAGGAATTCAAACTGTAGTTTCAGCTCCCTGGAAACCTGTCCTGCAAAATAGAGATGTAGAGACAGCCTACCCTGATGTCCTTCTGGGAAGTCTTGAAATGTGGCAGGATAGAAAATGGCTTTCAAGGAAGAACCGGTGACCATTTCTTGTTGAAGTATTTCAAATGCAGAGTTGTGAACTCTTCATTTTTCTATTCCTGAAGAAATGTGGGCGAAAGAAAAGTGCAGAAACAAAATGTTGATTCTTACGAGGGAAAAACACTGTGGGAAATGAGTGACACTCTGTAAAATGAAGAATAAGGCCAGCCTAATGATTTACCATTAGCATCAGGTTTAGTCCCATAGCTGAATTCTGAAGGAACAGCAGAGATATAACAAGGCTCTTAAATTTTTTTAATAGTGTGTTGTGATACCAAAAGATTGGGAAAAAATTGCAAGTGCCAGAAGTATGCATAATTGCCTGAAAAAATAGTACAAATGCAAAATGTAGAAAGATAATAACTGAAACCTGAAATAGCTTGGTTCTATCATGGGATCTTTCTTCCAGCTATGGTTTCAGGTTTGGCATTTTCAGCTTTGATTTATATAAGAAACTCAATATTTTGACCATAAAGACTTGTAAGTCTTAAGGAATGTAAGATTTGGTATTTGTGCTCTGTGCCATGTGCTCTGTTCTTTTAACAGCCCAGCTTATCAGCCTGAGCCATTGTCACATTCTTGTCATGAAATTTTCAATTTGGAGTTGACTCTAGAAGACTGGAGGGGAGAGGTGCATAGATGGAAGAAATATGTTCTCATCTGCAACTTGTTAAGTATTCTTTTGCAGTGCTTTCATAAGAATGTTCGAATATTTAGGTACACATTGTTTTTCTGGTAAAGGAGCTCTTTCTTCATTTTATAGACGTGTTAGAATTATGTTTTCTACATCTGTACCCAGGAGCATGCTCAGGCCTGAATCCCACACTGCTAAGTAAATAACTTGCTGCATTTTTCTTCAGAATGTTGCAGTGGTGTCTGAGAATCTCATGCTTCATTTTTCGAAGTATGCTTTAAAGCCAAGTATGGTGAAGCAGAGACCATTGTAAAGATGTTGTGTGGCTTTGTCAACTGAGAGAAATATAAACTGAAACAGAAACACAGGAAAATTCTCTTGGGTATATTTAAACTCAGAATATGGTATCTCTTGGATATTGATTTGAATACTATAAAGGTTTCTATGAGGCATCTTAATAGTTTTCACTTTCATCAAATTCCACAGCGTAGGCTGCTGGCACCAGCAGCCAGAGCTCCGAGGTGTAAACAAGGCTGAGCCTTTCCTTTTCGGGAGGAAACAGGCACAGACCACCAGCAGTTCCTTACACTTCTATTATGTTTCTTCATCTTTCTTTAATACAGATCACTCTGGCTCAGCAGGTTCACAAGCCACTGCTTCTTGTGTCTCTGTAGAATGTGGATACTGCTCTGGTCACATAAAATACTACAGTACTATACCATATCTTCACTTTGGGACTGTTTCCTGCCTCTGCTGCTTAACTGTTTTGCCAAGTAGTTGCTTGGCTTGGATGTTCCACCTACAGGTTTTTGAGCCCTGATTGCAGGATATTTAATGATGCCCTGCCATCACTGGCTCTAGCAGAAGCAAGGTTGAGCACAGTGCCTGTGAGTCAGGTAAGTATTATCCCCAAGTATGAATGCAGAAACAAATCCAGAGAGCAGTACAGTGTCGGTCTGGAAATCTAGTCTAGAGGCAGAGATGCTAAGTTTTTTATCTGCTTTTCCCCAGCTTGTTCTTCATCAGTTTATGATTTTAAAGCAGTTCACTCTTTTGCTTGATCAATGCCTGATACTAATGGCAGAGGAATTTTGTGGATATCTGCATTTGCTCTCAGTGCACAGTAAATACTCCTGAGACTTGTGCTCTCAGCTAATGCAGAGAATGAATCCTGCTGTAAACCAGCCTTTGTTCCAACCTTTCCAGTGTGGCCTGTGCTTCCAGCTGGGAGCTTGATTTCTTTGAACTTGAGGTCCCCATATAGACAGGTTTTGGTTGGTGTCATGACCCTCCATTTCAAAGCTGGTGTTCTATAAGGCATATGTATATATATATGTATATATATATATATATATATATAAATATAAACCACAATATTTTTATACACACACACATATATGTGTGATAATGAAAACTGTTAATGCAATTTGGTAAGTGGTGAGCAAACCAGCTCAATTGTCTTGATGTTGCTGAAAGTGCAATTGGGCCAATGCTTGGCTTAATCCTGCATTTCAGAACCTGAACATCGTGTGCTTGAGTTGTGCTGCATAAACTTGAATTCTGTTCTCTTGTGGAAAAGAGCCTGTGCTGCTGCTGCTGCTGCGCCTTAGCCAGCCTGAAGTGACAGAAGAACCACCTTTGGTAGCTGGAAGAAGCTGAAGTCATTTAATGGTCTCTATCTTTGAAGCAAGCAAGTTCTGTTCCTCTTATCATCCGTTTTGCTGACGTGTGTCCAAGGTTTCTTTTGCTGTTTTCACTGAGCCTGAAAGTTCCAAAGGCACAGAATGCTTTTTGAAGCGGTTTCTGCCCCTGGCTGAAAATGCAGTGGAGTTCATTAGCCTGGAAGTGCTGGCTGAGACCCTGCTGGGGAAAGGGGAGCTGCTGTTGTATTTTTTGTATCCCTTGTGCCATTTTGGACTTGAGCAGTATTTATTTTTAGTACATTTAAACAGTGCAGAAGGAAGGGGCAGTTGTAATATGGCATATTTACATCATGTTGTCAGTTCCTGGCAGCTCCCTTGCCTGTCGGAGAACAGAATTGGTCCATTAAGGATGTGAGTGCTACTTTTGCCCACAGTGGTGAAACATCGTCTCCAGGGTGGGAAAGCCTCCCCAGGCCAGCAGGTTCGTTTGTTTTTCTAAGGTGGAGTATGGGGAATTTTTTTCATGTCACAGGGACAGGAATGGGCCCTTCCACCTCCCACTTTTTCCTTCTTCTCCTCTACTCTGGAAAAAGAGAGACGAAGTCTCTACGTGAGATCAGCATGTGCTGTTTTTTCCCCTCATGTCACGCTTAAGTTCTCTGCCCCTTTATAAAAATAAAAATCTATAAATAAAAAAGAACAAATGCTGAGGGGACAAACTGGACCCACAGTTATGTGCATGTAGTCACTCGTCGAAGTGTGCCTAGCCCCATTCCTCCCAGGCTTCATGCATTCCCTGTTTCTTTTGCTGTCAGCTTCTCAGGATGGGAAACATGCACAAATAGTCCTGGCTGGAGCTTTTTTTTGCCCTACCATAACACAATATTAATTGAGCTTAGGCTGAAATGTTGGGCTTATCTGCTGTTGAATTAGCTCGTTCTCCATTTCTGTATATTTTCTCCCACTTTGGAGGGAAAAAAAAATTGCAATGAGTTTTGCTGCCACACTTTAATGTCACAGTAATACCTTTCTCCTGGAATTAAGCAGTATTTAGCTCTGATCTCTCCTGAGTGACTCTGTTTGCCTCAAGCACCCTGTGATTTCCCTTTCTTGGAAACTGCCCTGTCTCAGCATGTGGGTAGGAGGCCATGTAAATAAATACAAACCACTTCTTAGCCTTCAGTAGGCATTTCCTTTTTCCTGGTGGTGCAGAAGAAACACTTTCTCACAGTTTGGCATCAAACATTTATATAACTTTCCCTCTTGTGGAATTTTTGTTTAGACAATCAGATTCTTGGTATAGTTTTTTCATCAGTTTCTATTTTTATTCATCTGTGGTTGCTTGGTTTGTCAGTAAATAGTGTCTGTCAGAAGAAACACCTCATCAGAAACTTCTTAAATTTTCAATAATTGAATGGTAAATCGTGATAAACCTATTCTGTAATACTGAAAGATAAATTTGAAAGAAAAAATGAAACTTATCTTAGAATTTTCTCCTTAGCTATGGTGGAATATATCTGCCCAAATAGAATATTTCTGCCCAAAAGATTTTTTTATATATCACCTGCCTTAAGTTTTTGATTGCCTTGCAGTCCAGCTTTCAGCTGAAAAAGACAACATTTGCTTTTGATACAAGGTTTAATATATGCTAGAATATTTTTCAAGTGTGTATCCCTTTGTCATGTCAGCTGAGCTAATATATTGTTATCCTTTTATTTACTGTACTAGTTAGGACATAAATTTGTAATAGCAAAACAGATCATATCAATACAAATCAGTATTAAAGAATAGGTACTTCTAATTTGCATGCATAAATATTTACAAGATTTTTATTTTGTGTTGTTTACCATTATTTATTTTTTATTGATAAAATATGAATTTACATGGCTTAGTTTTATTTGTCTTAGTGGTAATTCTCAATGAATGGGTGATAGTATACAGTCCCTGGGGAGAGCCCCAAGGCTTCAGACATACAGATTCCCTGGAAGCAGAATATAGATGTGAGCTGTGAGAAACAGCTACAGAGTGGCACAAGACTAGACTCCTTCGTGGGAGCAGATGTTAGGTGAGGGAGTGAAGAATATACCTATGTATCTTCTTTTGTAAGGAATAATTTCTAGGGTGGCTAAGATAGAGGCAGTTTCAAAATGCATCAGATGCTTTTTATGCAGTTCACAGAATTTGATAACCTTTGTATTCAACAACAAGAGAAACCATGCTTTCCAGAAGGGCTTTTGAAATCTGCTTTTTCCTCTCCTGAGGCCTGCTAGGAGGCTGTCTAGGAAAGTGAGCCTTTGTTGGCCATGTCATGGTATTTTTATAGTTTCACTCTTAGGGCCTTTCTCATCCAGCTTAGTTTTGCAATCTGCTGAAGCTCAGCCAAGATGAATTGCATCTGCCCTCACAGAGCACACGTTCAGCCCAGCCAGGACATCTTCCAGTTCTGTGCACTGCGAGCTGCTTGGTGTATTCTGGGAAACACATACAGGGAAGACTGAGTCCCAGTTCGGCTTGTCCCTTTGTCCTGTTTCCTGGCATACAGTAAACTGTTGTCCCATGCATATTTCTTCCTTGAGCCAACCCCCATGAGTGATGTCCCAGCCCAGAAAACTTCAGGAAGTGCAGTGGTGCTGGACTTGAGAGCTGGCTCTGGTGGTGGCTGGGCAGAGACCAGTCAGCCTTGCTTTGTGCTGGCTGATAAGGGACTGTGAAGGAATCTAAGCTCTCCAACTGTAGTGATTTATTGAAGTTCTGTAGGGTCATTGGGTAGCCAAATTCACAAAAACTTCACTTAGTATCCACTGGAAGAATTCCAGGGCATAAAGCCTCTCTGCACTCCATTGCTGCCATAGTGGCACCAGCCTTAACAGTACCTGAATGGCTTTTAGAAGCTGTTAAACTGTGCTGTGTTGGTAACCCTGTGAGCAGTGCTGTAGTGATGTGCAAGCCCAGAATGAGGGCTTTGAGGATAGCCTCTTGTCTTTGGATCCTTCTATTTAACATCAGGTGTGTTTGCAAAGCAAACTGGAGAGGTTAGCTTCAGTTTATCCATCAGTGCAAGCACTTAAAGAAGTTTAACACAATGGAAACAGCTAATAATCTCAGAGGGTTTTTTTTGTTCTGACATAATAAATTACCTTGGGAGTATTGCTAGTTCTTAATTGGAAGTGACATGAAGGAAGAAACCTGGAAAAGGTGAAATTACAGTGATTGTGCTGTAAATGAGGGTTGTGATGAAATTGCAAAGGAGTTGACTACAGCAAGAGTGAATAACTCATTCCTATTTGGAGAAATAAGCTGGTTAGATTTGAATCTGATTTTGTTTGTACGTGGTATTGTTTTGATTGATTTGTATGGGTTTTGTATTTTTCACTGGCAGAATGAAAGTTTATGTGTGGGTTTATTGAATGCCATGCTTAAATAATTAATAATAGCAACAAAGTAGAGATGAACTTATGTTGCCAGTTACTTCACTTGCTGTGCAGACATAGAAGAGTTCTTTTTTGATCAGACACTTTTATTTTAATGAAGTCTGACCCTTGCCTTTTTAGAATTCAGAGGAATTAAAAATAACAAATGTAGATGTTTATGTGTTTGAGGTGAACTTTTTTTATTAGGAAATGTTTTAAAAGGGTCCATGAAAAACAGAACTGAAACCGAGGTTTCATTTCTCTTGCAGGTAGGTCTATGAAAGATAAGCAGACATTTAAATTTGGGTATTTCCTTATGATAACAAATGTACCAAGGTCACTACCAACTCAACAGAGCTTGCTGACATCAGGCTTCTTCTCACACAGTGTTGTTTTAATCCATTCTTTTTTCTAGGAAAAAGAGAAGAAGTACATGCTGCCTTTGGACAACTTGAAAGTGCGAGATGTTGAGAAGAGCTTCATGTCCAGCAAACACATCTTTGCATTGTTTAACACAGAGCAGAGGTAAGAAAATGTGCTATTCTACAGATACTTCTATCAAACGGTCTCTAGCTGAGCATTTTAATAACTGTGAGTGCAGTTCTGCTGTTTCCACCATGTTGAGTACACAAGCTCTTGATATTCTTGATTTATCTGCTGCTTTGCTGTTGTATAACCATGGGATTGAGAGGTTGGTGTCCTCCAAGCCACTCGTGGGGTGAAACAGCCCATGAGTCAGCCAGTCCTTCCTTATGGCTGAATAATCATCTCCTGATCCTATTTTTGTTTTATTTGGCAGTCACCTATGCTTACCAAAACATTCATGACTTCTGTACCTTGTGACCAGATTCGACTGTGTAAATCACAAAAGCGTCATTGCTTTTCACTTTCTCCAGTGGAAAATCTTGCCTGTCATTAATCTCAGGCCTCATTTCATTGTTTGTTTGGGTTTAAACACTGCTGAATGGAGAAAAATTAGATTCCTCTACTTCTCTAATTAATAAAATCTCTGCTTTTTAGTTTTTGCCTGACACTTTTCCTCTCAGACTCTTCTCTGTTTTAAGTGGTGTGGGTGCTCTGTGGAAGCTCCTCCTGATGCACAGCCAGCTCAGATTACTGTGCACAAACAGTTGCCTTAAACGTTACAAAAAGCATAAAAGTGACATGTGATTTTTATTTTTTTTTAACTGAGGAGGAGAGTTGCATTTGTAGCTGTCTCAATGGAATTGCATTTTAGCAGATATGAGGCAATTTATGTAAGTTTTTTTCAGGCAAATAAGTAAATTGAATTGCAGGGGTAGCGTGGATAGATACCCTTATTTCCCTCTCCTGCTAAATTCCTTCACACCTGCTTCTCCCTCGCTTCACTAAAGCTTGGCATTACCTTCAGATATTCAAGATGAGGGCTGGATGTGGCTGACTGCAGAGGCAGCTGTCTTTGCTCCCAAACCGGCCAGACATAGTGGCCAGAATTTCAGAAGCAAGGAGTGTCCCTCCCTCCTGCAAAGCAAAAGCAAAGCACGGGATTTCTGGGCTGCCAAGTTTCTGCTGACCCCAGAAATGTGAGGACACAATGTCAGTCTCAGTCTGGAGCAGCCCAGGAAGGCTCTGCTGTGTCTGCTGACACCTCAGCCAGCCTGCAAGGGGACAAGGTCTGCCAGGAGATGCCCTTTGAAAGCATGTCACACACATACTAGCTGGGAATAACATTTCAAATGCTTCACCAGTTGTGTTTCTGAGGCACAGAAAAAAGCTTTGAAAAGCTTTTCATGTTCTTAAAAACGTAAATGATCTTCGGATGCTGGAAATGAATGTAATTCTGGTGATTCTTGCTGTAGATATGTGTGGATCATCCCAGCGTTGTGTGTACATCCATCAAGAAAGGTAACTTTGCCTGGTGGCTTCATAGCAGCTGTACACATTAGGTTACTTCCATGAGAAATTTGTTAATTTTAGCTCATTGTTTCTCCTTTGGTTCAACTAATGGCTTTGAATATTATCATCATCATTGAACTGCTGTGAAAATCCAAGAGAAGCATTTCCATTGGCAAGTTTGGGGTTTATTTAGGTGGTATATAGCTGGACATTCACATTTTCCCTTGATCTTTATCCATACTAGACATTAAGGATTTCAAAATCAGATGTCTAAAATGTTTGCCATGTCTGTAATAGCCCTGCCTTTTTGGGCTCTGAGTAGACCCTGCAGCCTCTGCAAGCTGCTCTAAAAACATCCTTACATCCACATGGGCATGTTAAGACATGACAGCACAGCAGTAAGACCACAAAATGCCTTTGCCTTGGGAGAGGCAGATCATGGAGTCAGTCTTGCAGCTTTAGGGGAGGCAGATTTTGTTTTTGAAGAAATATTTATTCAATTCTAATTAAAACAGCAGTTTCTCTGTTACTGTAAACCAGCTGATTTTTGATATTTCTAAAAATCTGCCTCCTGGCACAAATTGATCAAAACAAGATTAGTATCACTTTCAGTTGAATCCTGAATTCATAGATGTGTCAGCAAAAACAGGAATATTGGTTCTTGGGTAGAGTGATCTGGCTGGAGACTCTGTCCCCTATCCCACATTCTTAAGGAAACTGAAAGAGGGAATTGATAAAGATACATTGAAATAAGAATTCTTATTGTTGTTTTACTTTGTGGTAATCTGTTGAATCCTGGTTTCTGATGTGTGTGAGTGTGAGTATGGTTTGCTTTTCAAAGATTGTGTAAAAAATTAACTTAGCTTCTGCTTGGTGCTTTTTTTTTGTTGGGGGTGCTGGAGTGGTTGCTTTTTTTAATTAAAAAAACCTTAACAACTGAGAAAGAAATCAGCTTTCGAAGTCTGCTCAGTGAGGGTTCTGGTTATGGAACCATTTTGCTATTTAAGATGTAGATCATTAAAGAACAAAAGCAAAATCATCTGTTCCAGCTTCCATGATAGCACGGAGATTATTCTGTATCTCTTTTTCCCTCCCTCCCATAATCTGCAGCATGTTTTTCCTTCACTATGAAATCTTCATTAATGTTCAATTAAATTATTTTAATTTTCAAGCAAAAACTCTTTAGGAGAAGAATTTTAATAAGCTTGTTCTCTTTTTCATTCACAGCCCCTCACTGCATAGGTATTTGCTCCAGCCATATGTTTCTGATACTGTACATTTCAATAGTTTCCTGGATTATGCACTGCATTTTTTCCATTTATGAAAACCTTTCCAGCTCTGAAATGTAGTTACCAGGAAAATACTCATTTCACTGCATAGAAGGAAAAACCATCTTGAGTTAGCTGAGACTGGGGGATAGATGGAGAAGGAAACTAACAGTATCTGTCATTTTGATTTACTGCAGAAGTCAACAGTTCTCTGACAGGAATCAAATGTGACTTGGTAATGTAGAGTAAATGGAGACTGTGACGATTGATTTCACAGTGAAGATAAATTCTCATGAAATGAACATAATTGTGTGTTTATGAAAAGGCTGTGTTGTGAAATAATTAAATTATTTTCGTGTTACTTTCTAATTAAATCTTAAAAAAAAAAACAGAAAAAAAGGTGAGGGTGGGAAAAGGAAAACATCGCCTGAACTAGTTACAGTATTACTTAAAGAACAGGGGGTTTAGGTTTGTTTTTCTGACAAGTAAGTAATACATTTAAAGTTTTTGAATGGGCCATCTACTTAATTTATAGACACTATGGAAGACTATTGCAATCTCTAGTTTCCTTTCCTTAGGAGTACTAAATATTAAAACAAAGTAAATTCAGTGAGTGCCCTGTGATCCTGTGATTCTGGGCTTGGTTTTGGCCGCGTCCATCTACACGAGCCTGCCTTTAGTAACTGAAGTTGAGCTGTGGCTTCAAGCAGTGTGTCTAAACCTAAAGCTGTCGAGTGAGTGCTACTTTGTGTTAACCATCTTCTCCACAGGAAACTCGTGGCAATTCTGGGTTTTTTTAGACTGGAAAAAGAGATCAAATATGTTGAGTATTTTAAAATAATTGTGCTATAGGAAGAGAAAGAATGTTTGCAGTAGTGCTGTAGATCTTACTGTGAAATTGTAGCCACTGACTTTCTAGGCAGAGCTGAGAATGGAAAAGAGAGGATTTTGTCAGCATCTCAGCTCACATTCAGTAAATTAACCTGTCATATTCTCATTGATGAGTGGGTAAGACTCTTGTTCAGAGCTCAAAAACAAAGAAAACAAATTCTGTCCATCTGAAAGTTTACTGTCCTTACAGGATTTAATTCCAAATACTTGATTTATTATCCATGTATTTCTTGTAAAAATTATTCACTTCTTGGTGCTTTTTCTGTTACCCAAGTACTGTAGCCTGGGAGGAGAGCTGTAGTCTTAAATGTGTCTCCCTTAAGGATCTGTGCAAGTCCTGCCTCTCCATCTCCCCTGAGAAGGGCAAGCAGTCATTAGTCCTCATGATCTTGTCCTTTTGTTCCACATGGTACAATTTTGACAGATTGTCTGTTGTTCTAAAGTAATCTCTTGCCTTTGCAGTAGTGTAATTGCACTTCTTTCCTGATTTACTGGTCTATAAATTGTTGTGTTACTGTATTACAACTCCATTTATATACTACTTCCCTTTTAATTAAAGAAATGATGCTCAGTAAAAAAAACTGTCTTCATTTTCTAGAAGCAGAGAAAAAGCTTCTATCTACCTCTTCTCCAAATCTGGAGAGATGAATTCTCTTTTATAGGAGTTAGGGATTCTACTAGGTACAGGTTTCGAGGGTTATAAATGGTAGTAGGCTGAAGTGTTTTTAAGTTGGTGAATTTTCAAGCCTTCCCTACCAGTAATGGGAGTAGCAACCACAGAGTGAGGAAGGGTTACCTGGTGGAGAGTCCCTGATCAGCAGCCTTTCTTTGCTCCTCTTCAGACTCATTCCTTTCCTTGGAGCCAGAGGAGCAGAACCAATGTGTGCAATTCTGCCTTCTTGCAGAGGAAGATGCCACCACTTCTCTGTGTCTTTTCCTCTCCTGCCCATCCAGGACCCAGATGAAGCTGAGCAATGGTGTTGCTTTCCTCACCTTTGTGGTTCTGTGTGATGGAGGGGTGTGAGGAGCAAGTGCAAAACACAGAACTGTTCCTTTTGCTTTCACAAGAGTGGGTTCCTGAGAGCAAAATGCCCCTCAGGAATCATGGAAGCAGTGGGACAGAATCTGCTATCCCTGCTCCAGAGCTGCCTGTTTGTGAAAACAGATCTTTAACCTGGCAAACAGATGACTGTCCAGAGGAGAGTGAGCAAAAGGCCATTTTGAGGGCACACAATGGGACTGGAAATAGAACTGCCAGATGAGGAATTGCAGCTACTGACTCCTGAGTACACTCTGTCTGTCAGGAATCATATTGCACAGAGAACTGTGGTGTCTGATGGGACCCAGGAAATGACACTGGGTCTACTCAGTGAAAGGTATCTCTGCCTGTTTTGGATAGATGTTGTTGGCTGTGTGTTGCTCTGGAAGGGGATGGAGCACAAGTTGTTTCTGGCACTCCAAATGTACTAGAGCTGTAAGTACTGAATTTCTGGCCATGGGCAGCAACTGGTTAACTGCTATCCATATATAAGGGAAATTGGACAAGAGCCAAAATAAAGGGAACTAGTGAAAGGAGACCGGGTCAGAGGAGGTGTTGGATAGAAGCCAGGCTAAAGGAGAAAGCCTAAAATGAGATGTATGTTTAGTTACTGTTTTTGAATTACTCAGAAAGCTAAGCCCCAGGAAGAGCTGGACTGTAAGCTATTCAGAGCCCTCTCTGTTCTAAATGGGAGAGAGAGAATCTGTTTAATTAAAAAGCCCGACAAATTTAATCCAGAAAAAAAGCTGCTAACATTTCTAAACAAACTCCTAAAATGCTGGAGAGTACAATATTCAAGAATAGGAAAAATATACAAACCCAAGGAATAGCTAGCGTTGATTGCCAACAGCTTTCCCTTTTAAAAAAAAAAAAAACCCAAAAAAAAAAAAAAAACAACCAAAAAAACCACAAAGAAAAGAAAAAGGTTAGGTGTTTTTTTTCTAGAATATATTCTTTTTTGTCATTATTGACAGATATTTTCTGCATGACAAATAAGAGAGAGTATGGTGCAGGTACTGACAGCTGGGGGCAGCTTTTGTGTCTGTGTGGCCCCAGGGCAGATTCCAAACCAGGCTTCCATCCCTCACCGCCAAAGGCATGAAACCTTTTCCTCCAGGGACTTATGGAATATTTTAGTGGCAGTCACTGTTACTACTGTGGATTTTGGCCTGTGTGGTGTTAGTTTTGGCTGCATTTCTGTTCTGGGTTACCTATAGGACTCGAGATACTTCATTGCCAAGGCTGGCCTATATACTGAGCAGCATATCTTCTGTTCATTTGCACCTGAAGGTTGTGGGGGTTTGCGTGTGTTTTGGGTGTGTGTGCTTGAAAAGATCCATATGCTTTTGGGAGAGCACTCACATGACATAGATGGCAAAATCCTTAAGTGTTACTATTTCATGACATTGTCTCAGAGATTGTCTCCTTGGCTTTTCTGGATATTAAGAAAAAAAGAATCTTCAGAGCCATGTGTAATTAATTTTAATTAGCATTCATGTTGGAGTGATCTGATCTGGTACGCCTTGATAGAAAATGTTAGTCACTGCTGTTAACTCAGAGCAGATGGCCATTTTTGTTTCTTCAAAAGATATGATTTGTAGAGCTTCTGCTAGATCTTTCTTATTTGGGAAAAAAAAAAGTGCATATGCTCAAACCAGCCTTTGTGCAATTACAGGTGTCCAAAATCACAGGCTAAGACTAAATTTGAATAAGCAGAGTGTGCATAGTGCAGTTGCAGGTTAAACAGATAGAAAATGTACCCTTTCATCCAAGCCTACCCTTCGCAATAGCCAGAGTGTCTGGATTCTGTTATTTTCTCCCCTTTTCATTTTAGGTGACTATTCATTAAACCCATATTCTATATGTTTTCATTTTCAATCCAGTGAGAAATCCCTAAGAATTGAATCTTTTGTGTTTTTCATGGAATAAAATGGGACCAATGTGCATTTAGTTCTAGATTTCTAATGTTCAATTCTGCTTCTGTCTTAATAGAGATGAGATGTTTACAAAGAATCACTTTGAAATCCCTGTAAAAGAAGATTTTACTTTATCTTTTAGTCTGTGAGTAGCTTCACTTGAGTCAGCGTGACTGCTGAAGTTAAATACACGTTTGTGTTCTTTGAAGGATTAAAGTAGTTTATAGGTCCAATTCTAAAATTTGTCACTAGTATTCTTGCTGTGTAATGGTTGTTCTGTCTCCTCCCACATGGGCAAGAATAAATTCATTTTAATTAATCTTGGTTGGTATTTTCTCTCTATGAAAAGAAATGTTATGCATATCCAGTGCAACTTTGTCTAGTGAAATCCAGATCCAACTCAACCTAAAAGCTCTCCCTGCACATGGTTATATGTGAGTATGCATGAGTATATATGCACACATGTTGACTGGGTTTGTAATGTGCCTGCAGTGGCTACCCTTCAAAATCTTCTAGGCTTGCTGGAGATAAATATTTAACCTTATCTTAGTAGTAAGAAATTGCAAGAGATAGAGTCCACCTTGATGTGCAGCAGTGGATGTGCTCAGCATGTTCTGATGTGCAGCCACCATGGAGGAAACCCACTGGTTTTTTTGCAACACCCAACTGGTGTTGCAGGGGCTGTTCTTTCTGGGTGAATTTCAGGTGTGTTATTCACTCCCTGCTCCTGGACTGCAGAGATTTGGTTTGTATGCAGTCAGGCCTTCCCTAGGCAGTGCTGACAGCCCAGGCTTCAGGGTGGCTGGAAGGGAAATCTCAGTAACTCACAGCTGGGTCAGTCTTCAAACTTACCTGGCATTTCTCACTGTCCTCGAGGGCACTTTCAAATACCTTAATCCAGTCCTGATAGGATTCTTTTGTGGTGGGAGGAGTTCAAGAAACGCCTATGGACATTTCTGTATTAGGCCCTGAAATAGATAGGGGAAAGGAGTCAAGAAACCAAGGTAAAAATAAAGTGAAGAAGTTGTAGGGTACACAAAGTCACAGCTGGGTGGCTGCTGGACTTTGAGGTGATGGGCCTGGCCTAGAGGGGCATGTCCTGAGTGTGGAACCTTTCCAGAACTGGAAATGATGCTTTTAGTCCAATTGTCTGTTCATCCCCATGAGCAATTATGTTGTATTTTTAGTGGAAATGCAGTTCCAAGTTGAGGTTTATTTATCTAGAGCACAATAAAATCTGCAGATAACAAATGGTAGCCTTTTGTATTTTTCACTCTGGGAAAAAAAGGCAGTGTTATCAGGATTATGCTGATTTCTAGTAATGCCACTATAGTTATATTTTCATGTATTGTGCATGATACTGAATTACAGTGATGAGACTCCAGGAGGAAGTGGAGTAGTTAGATGTGGTAGATGAATACAGCTTTGCAGTTTTCTCAGTTATGTGTTCACATTCAAGAAATGGTAAATGTTCAAGGGAAATACTACTTGCAGATGGTACTCGAAGGCATGTTCCCATTTTCTGTACCTGTCTTGTTTCTGCAGTCCCTTAGACTTACAGATGCCTGAATATCAACAAGATTGGTATTGTTCATCTTTCCTGGTATCCTTTATTCTGTCATAGTCTTTGATGTCTAACATCCCATTAGGCTGCTGTACAGATGAGGGTGAGAACATGACTTCACAGTATTCCATGTGGAGAATGTAGGTGAGGCTTGAGTAGTAACTGGTGCTGGGCTGATGTCTTCAGCAATTTTAAGAAGTAGAAGAGCAAAGAAAACAGAAAATCTGAATTTTTTTCAAGAACATTTTTACAGCTTTCCATGAGATGTCAGTGGATTCCTAATGAGTAAAGCATGTTAATATGTTTTTGTAAGATTCCACTGGTAACAGGAAAAGGACACACTCTTCTCAGAAGTTACTGAAAGAAGTTACTTTGGCTTTTTTTTCCTTTGAAAAGTTCCTATGCTTGTCAGCCTTTCAGGGAGAAAGACAGGCAGGGGCAGTCTAGCAGCAGGGAAGACAAGCATCCCCTCACCTGCCCTGCTGGAACATTTCTGGGAGCACTCAGGGTGTGCATCCTTCAGTTCCTAACCATGCTGTGTCCTCGGCAGTGGAAGAGAATGAGCTGCACTAAAAAAGAGCTCTCAGATCCTACAGGGAGAAGGGCCTGGGAGATCAGGAGACATCAGCTGCTGGGCCATGAGGTGTCCCCAGCCCCAGGAGAAGTCCTGACACAGAGACAATGCACGACTGTCAGCTCCCACGTGTTCAGAGTGCTTGGCTGAAATCCCTGCTCGCACAGCCACGCTGCTTGGAGCAAGCCACAAAATGCCAAAAAGTGTAATATATAACATGACAGGCCTGAAAAATTGTTTTCACAAGCTGGTGTCATGTTGTTTTGCTATTGCAGATAAGTGTTTTTGGAACTTCCCTATCACTAGGTTTTACTGCCTTTATTTGCTCTATTGTTATTTTTAGTCATCTTTGCTGAGAGTACCCTTTTACCATTTCAGCTTCCTCTTTCTTCAAAGTTATAGCTGCTTTGTTATCTTAGCCAGAAAAGCTTATCTCAGTAAAAGTTTCTTCTAACAATAAATAAATTTAAGCTTTTTTTTTTCTGTGGCAATTTCATTATGCTTCTCTCTTTTTTTTTTTAATTGACTTCTTTCTTTTGTTTAGTAAATGCTGACTTGGAGTTCCACAATATTGCAAATCAAAGAAAATTCAGATATTTGCTCAATTTAAGGTAACAGCATCTGATAAGGTCATCCAGGCTATTATTTGCTTTAAGACAAGATTAGTACTTTTGAAGTCAGGGAAGAAAAAGGATTAATTTTAAATTTCTCAATCAATAAAAGAATCCACAGAGCTCTCAGTTGTTCATCCTGTCAGTGGCTTTGGCTAAACTGTGCCTGTTAGTGCCTCTTTGTGAGCTTTGGGGCTGGTTTCTGTGGGAAGAAAATGCCCTGGTGGCACCTCCAGTGTGGGTTTTTGAAGGGTGTAGTGCAAGCCTGGTGCTGCAGGCTCAGATTTAGCCTTTGAATTTGGTGAGAATTGAGTCACCAACGTAAGGAAATAATTCTGAGTATGTCCTTTATTCTTTGCAGTTTTGAATTCAACCTGTGAGCCTGCTAAAAATGACCTCATTTTGCTCTTTTCAGAGTGGGTGTGTTCTGGTTGCTGTACTGTGGTTTCATTGGTGATAATTTAATGATTTGATGTCATGGCTGCTTCATGCTCAGGTTCAATTACACTTTTTTTACCTTTTTTTTAACCTGTTTCCTGAGACTGCCCCTAAAAAGCAAGGCTGTGAGCTGCCTGGTGACAGAGAGAATCACTTCTGTGAGTGGGAATTACATCAAGTCAGTTTTGTTCCAGCAGTGTAGCGGTGAAATCCCACCAGTCCCTGAATGCTAAAGAAATTTGTCTAGACAGTGACAATAATAGCTTTATTTCCTTGTTCTACAGTGAATTCAGTTTTTTCCCCATCAAAATATGTGGGAGAAATGACCTCTGTAGTTGCATAATGAAACCAAAGGGCCCCTTGTCATTGAGAGTGAAGCAATCTCCATCAACCCCTCTCCTCCACAGCTTGCTAAGGGAAGAAAACACGGAGATTGATCCTTGTGCAACTGTTAAGATCTAGCAAAATGTGGTTTCCTAACCCTTTTCAGCTAAGCTCGTGGCCTTTCCTAAAAAGACTGTTGGCTGACAAATTTACAATGTTCTAGTCTGTGTATAGAATTGGAATTCAGAAACTAATGGCTAAACCGTAAGGGGAAAATCTGCTCTGTTTATTGAGGAATTCACAAGAACCACCTTCCTACAGATGTGTTTTTCCTCCTTTCTTTTTCTTCCATTAAGTGATTCCCTGTATTTATCTCATTATGTGAACTACCTGTAAGAGGTTTTATTTAAACATGTCCTAGTTTTCTTACTAAGATGAGAGACATCTGAGGTTTGTTTTGTTTGTTTAAAAATATCTTGATTATCACTGCTGGTTTTTTTCTCTTTTACTGACAATGTCTAAAAACTGAAAAGAGTATAAAATGGACTGAAAGGACTTAACGTGGGAAGAAGTTGCATCAGTGATGATTTTGGTATTTATTGGTTACAGCAGCAATTCGTCACAAGCTATGCTGTTATGTTGGCATGTCTTATGTGTTTGTCCTCTTCATCACAACACCCTTTTTTCTCCTAAAAGTGTTCTGTTTTAGCAAAAGCAGGAAAATTGATTTTAAGTAGTTTCACAGTGCTTTTAGCTGATTATTATTTCCAGAGCTGTGCTGTAGATTCTAAGATATTTTTAAGTACTCCATGTAATTATTAAAGAAGCACCTGTCCAATAAAGTCTGTTGTCCAAAACAATTACCAAGTAATTTCTGATCCCAAATGCTTTGTAATTTTAAATGCTGTGTGCATGATAGAGAATAGTAAAATGCTAGTTTTACAATGTGGTGCTCTTTGTTCTAGGAATGTTTACAAGGATTACCGTTTCCTTGAGCTAGCCTGTGACTCCCAAGAGGAGGTGGATAGCTGGAAGGCATCTCTGCTACGAGCCGGTGTCTATCCTGATAAATCCTCAGTAAGTTAAAAGCTCACTGGTTTGCCAGTAGCTGCTCTGTTTGAGTCAAAAAAACCCAACTGTATCATCTGGGAAAACACAGTGTCTGCAGATAGCTCAAGAAAGAGCAGCCTTTTCGTTGTACAAGTCTGTGGTAATTCCAAAATATTCATAATGAAATATTTTAAGACCAATTTGTGCGTCAAACCTCAATGTAAAAAATCCCAACCAACCACAAACCAAACCTTCCAACGTGTTTTTCATTGGATCCATGTAGTAAAACCATTGAGCAATTTGGGGTTTCCTGAGCTTCGCTGTTTCTATTAATGTTTTCTAAGGTAAAGATGTGCTTTGAAGAGTTTACTCCCTCGAGCTCTGTATTACAGAACTGATAGAAACATTCCAGGCAATCATGTATATTTATTTTACTCATTCACTGCATCATTTTTTTGTGTATGAAACACATGCTAAAGCTTTCCAAAGTTTTATTTAGCTAATCATCATGTCGAGCAAATTGAACAGGATACAATAAAAAAGCCTCTATTAATTTACTACAAGTAACAGAAAGCTGGGAAACAGAATATGTCCAGCTACTATTTAATATTTTTTGGACCTAGATATCTTGATATTTTACTTCAAGTGAAGGTTTGATGAGATGTATCCAGAGAGAAGGCTGACTAGCAGAAATACCTGGCATTTGAGCCTTTGAAAGATTTTGTAATGCACAGCTCACCTTTCTGCAGTGAGTACTGGATGCCTTTGGCAGAAGATCTGCTCTGAGAAATGATGCTTTGATTCTGATGAATTTTTTCTTCTTCCTGATTGTTTTCCATGGGAAGGCCAAGTTCCTTGAGTCCAGGGTCTTGTGCTGTCTTCTCTCTTCATCTTTTTCTTCCCTTATGGTTGTGATGCCTGCATGGCTTCCAGTACAATTCTGTCTGCATCTCCTCCAGGAGCTATTAATGCAAACAAGCTCAGCTTATTCTCTTCATGCAAAGTTTCAAGACTGCCATAAAAAGATAAATAAGAAATTCTTATACTAGTGGATTCTCCAGTTATTATAGAAATAAACAGTGATAATGGTAATGATGATGTGTTTTTTTAGAGAGTAGTGCAAATATGCATTTAGCAAGAGACTACCAGGTATCTGAGAATTTACCTTTAAAAAGTAAAACAGTGTTGGTGACTTTTCAGTGTGTTGCCTGTTCCAGTAGATCTACCCCTACCTAAGAATATCAGAAGCCATGTAAGGAGGATTTGTTATGAGGGGTTACCTAATTAATTACTTGGACCAATATACTGTGTTGCTTTGGTTTTTTCTTGCTTAGATTTTAATGCTGAGTTCACAAAACACTCTTGCTGCCTCTGGTTTAATCTTGTATTCTGTGATGTTTTTATCATATTGGTTTATCTGGTACTTTATCCTTAAACAAGACAGACTAGTTGGATTTCTGAACTTCTCTTCTGTCTTCCTATCTCTCCCTTCTCCCTAAAAATACTTGGTATTCAAAATATGTTTACAAAGAATTCTTGGTTTTGTTTAAAGTTGGTCTGTGAAAAGAGTCTTAGATGCAAGATGAGAGACTTCCTTGAAAGAAGTAGAAGGGAGTCAAAATACAGTTCTCCTTTGAGCTGGAATTATCTTTACATTATAAAAAGAGTAAATATTATTGTTCCAAATGCCTGTAGTTTGAAATTTGCTCAGTAGTTTATCAAACTGTTCAGGAAAGATGCTCCGTGCTACTCTAGGCCTCTAGAACTTTATTCCTAAAGGACCAGGTGTTCAAATGTGGACTGTGAGTCTGCTGTTAGGAGTTTTGAACTTTGCAAAGCAAAATCTCCAAGGCCCTAGGTACCTTGGAAGAGCCAGTAGATTCTAAATAAAAATGAGCAGCGTTTCATGAAAATCCTGTGCATGCTCCTTGGTTTCACACCTTCCTCTGACAATGTAAAATAGATTTAGAGACTCCCCCCAGTCTTTTATTCTCCTTCAAAGATTGAGAGACCATGTTTTTAAGTAGGAGGGACTGCCAGGAAATGGCAGCAACTTGTGTTTACTTCGGTGCTTCCCCCCAGCTTCATGATCCCAGAGTTAAAAAGGCAAAGAGGTGCCTAAGCCCCTTCCCAGACTGAACTCACTCTCTTTACCTGTGAGGCACAGCTGGGAACTCTGAGTATCCAGGGCTTTGGCACCAGCAGTAGAAGAATTGCTGCTTAGAAATGAAAACTAAAGGGAAAGTAGGAACCTGGCACTGATTAAAGAGCTGTGTTCCGAATTCACACCAAGGGCAAATCTCTCAACTAAGAATATTCATTTTTCTGTTGATTTTTTTTTTGGTAGTGCTACATACAATTGTTTGATTGCAGTGGTAATGGGGCTCAATACTTGCTGCCACTAACATGGAGCCTCTGCTGCTCATTTAATCCTGTAATTTAAGCTGAAGTCCAAAGTTCTAGATTTATAATCTTTCTTTCTGCCTAAGCAAATCTCATTAATATTTTAAAGGCCATATCACCCCCTCCTCCATTTCCTTGCTTCATTTTCCTTGTCTTCCCTGTCCCTCTGTCCATGGGGATGCACAGAGTGACTCTGTTCCCATATTCACTGTCCCATGAATTGCCTCTGAGCAGCCCTCAGTGTTGCTCTGCGAGCCCCTGAACTCTTTGCAGTTTCCAAGTCACCTCCTTCCCGCCATCCATTTGCCTTTGTGAGGCCGTGGGCTTTGACAGCCACCCAGATAGCAATGAATCAGTGTTTTTATTTTTCCAACCCATATGCAAGTCAGCTTGCTTGATATAAATCATCCTGTGGCCAAGTCACTTTGAAATGAGATATCCATTTACCAGCTGACTTTGCTGCTGGCTTTCTGGACTGATGCATCCAAAACCCTCCTTTTTTTGTTAAAAAATGACTACAACATTGTGACTAACCTTTCCAGACTCTATTTCTCAACTGGTGTAGGCTGGTGTTTATTTTGGCTGGCTTCCCACTGTATAATATACACTGTTCCTGCCAGCTCATGGCAAAACTCACAATTAAACCAAAATAATAGCCCAGATGTTTGTCGTAACTTGCGCTGCAGACTTTACCTTGTTAGCACCGCCTACTCCTTCTCCCCCCATGCCCCCCAATGCCATCTCTTCCTTATTTTTATTACTAATCTAAAAATTCAGTATTTGCTTTTTAAAATGCTTTGAATCTTGAAATTTTCCATTAGCTGGCAAGTTGCAGGGAACGGCTGTCGTGGAAGGCTCCGCAGAGAGGGTTAGTGGCTTGCTTTGCGTACTGGAAGTTCAGTGTTCCTAACGCACGAAAACCCCTCTGGCTGCCGTCCCATCCCTAGATCACTTCAGGCCTCACTTTCCTCCTCCTTGTATTTGTATCCAGCGACTTCCCAGGAGCTGCTCCTGATTTCCACCGGATCGGAATGTTTGTGCAGTGAGGAAAACAGCTCTGCTGAACATTTAAGTCCTTTGCGAATGTTCTGTGTTCTCCTGGAAGCTTTCTCACTACAGGATTCAGTGAATGTTCCCTGAGTCAGTTCCTCATTTGGTTTGAGCCATTTCCAGAACTGTACAAGTTAGGCTGAATGCATGTAAAATAAATATAACTAATATTTCTTTTTTTCCCCCCTCTTTCTTCCTTGCTGCATCCTGCAAAGGGGAGCAACAAAGTAAGTTGTTTGTCCTTTTACAAAACCCTTTTGTATCCTGTCTGAAGGACTTCGTAATGAAAATTCGTTTGTCTTTCAGTTCACACAGCTATTGCCTGCATGCTCTTAACAGCAAAATGTGATTAAAAATGTGGGTGCAAAAGTGTCTTCAAGAAAAACTATAACTGGCTCTTTGTTTTAATTTTGGGGAAAGAGTGTTAAGTGTTGCTGAGCTGTTTTTAAGGAGGTTCAGTAAGAATGATACTATAAAAGTATTGGGCCCAAAGATTATGAAGGTGTAGTAATAAAGACCTTCTGAGGAAAGGTTACTACAGTCTGATGAAACTCATTACAGCTGGGTTTTTTGACCATACATCAAAGCTTGTATTAATGGGCAGTTATAAAAACCCAGCACTAAAGTCTTAAATAACAGATTTGCTGGCGTTGTTGGCTAAGCTGAACTAGATCAGTGTACTGGCTTTGAAGGTGCCTTAAAATGGATGGAGGAGGGTGGGGTCAACATTTGACTTGGCTTCTAGACCCTTGATGTGTTCCAGCTGGACAGCAGCAGAAGGGTGTGGGGTGTGGAGAGGGAGAACTGAAATATGCGTGGTAGGGGCTTTTTGAAAGTAAGCAGCACATAAAAAGACAGTTTTGCTGATGTTGATCTGATAAACGAATAATCATGCAGTTCCCAGGGTTAGGACTTTTTAATGCCTTTTTACTGAGCTTAAGAATGGAAGTTGCACATCTCACACTTTGGAATAAGATGTAGAGAGAGTTTGTCATACTTCAGAAAGGAGTTATACAGCTTTTGTGACTTTTTTCCCTCCCTCCTTTCTGTTTTGGTATATTAACCCTCAGGAGGATGAATCTGGAGCATCAAAAGATGTTTCACAGCAAACATTGAAAGTAGCCTTTGAATATTGCCTGTAGCATCTCTTTGTGAGCTGGAAGCTTTCTAGGATATTTGGGAAAGACCCAGGTGGGTTTTAAAGGTTTTGAAGGTTGGGGAATTTTGTCTGCTTCTAATTTTCATATTTTTAACCAGTTTTTTGACCGCTCCTCTCTCCACAGTGTCTGGGCTCAGAAACATCAAAAAAATTCTGTTTTGTTAGTCTGCCTGAGAAAAGGTGCTCTTAGTGTTGGGTGTGGAGGGGTTAAGAGAATTGGTGAATCGATGGCATGGAGAGAGGGACTTTACATAGGAGGTGGTGTGAAATGTAAATGTTAACTGTGTACACTAAAATGTCAAAGGTAGTGTTTATAATGTTTCTTTACGACATGCTGAATTAAGGCTTTGCTGCTGCAGGGGATGCTGCTCTGATCTCAGAAGAGACTGTGGTGCTCTGTTAAGGGAAATGGGGATAGATGGGACACCACTGAGCTCTTGGGGCTGGCACAAACTGACTCTGGAGGTCAGGAGTTGCATGGACCTGCTCTGTTCTCCAGAGCTGCGAGATGTGGGGCACCCCAGGGAGGTCAGCACCAGAAGCAGCTGACAGATTTCAGCAGGAGACCCATGAGCAGAGAGAGGAGAAGCCTGTGAGACGTGGAGATTTGGGAGCTCTTAACTCTTCCTTCACTCTGAGCCAAGGGCAGTTCTTGCTGTAGGTTCAGAAACATTCTCCGTCTGGCCTGGGTTGGCAGCCAGAAGATAACTCCAAAAGAAATCTCCAGGAAACCATCCTAATCTTTCTCTTTGACCCAGTTCCTTGTAAGGATTCATGTCTCATCATCTGTGTGTCCCCCTTCTCCTTCACACAGATCATTCCTGCTGGAGTCTGGAGATCACCTTATCCCAGTTGGACAGACAGAACCAACCTGCAGCTGCCTGCAGAGGCTCAAACCTCAGTCTCCCTGAGATTTCTGTACCTAGTGGAGTTGGAAAATGACATGGATAAACCTGAGAGATGACCAGAGAGTTTCTGAGAAGAGGTCAGGGGGGAGAGGAATGGCAGATTGAGAATGATGACAGTGTCTTAAAGCTTCCAATGCATCTTTATGCTGAAAAGCTGCATAATCCTTCCTTACTGTCCTGGCACAGTTTTCCTGGGTTGCTAGCAGAGCTGTAACCCTCCTCCAGTGCTGCCCAGTGTGGTGGTCATGCACTGGATCCTGTCATATGTTCACATGTCAAGATCCTGTACTCACCCATCTGTTCAGTGTGGCCTCTTTTATACCTCTGCCTTTAGCTTTGCACTCTTGGACTTAAAAAAGTAAAAATAAACATTGGAGTAATGAGTCCCTAAGAAAAAGGGGGAGGAAGGGAAGTGAAGAGGGTTTATAATCGTCAGCGGACTACTAATCATTTTTATTTTTACTTTTTATCGTTGCACAATCATTACTGTAAGTGAGATTTCTCACATGGTTAAAGATAAATATATCTTCAGAAGCTTTGTTGGATAAAATCTGTAAAAGGGGTCGTGTAGAATGAGGTAATGGAGACCTACCTCATTCAGCAAGCACATGTTGGCAAGCTGCATTTTGCTAATATTAACACTGAACTCCACAGCCTTGCATGGGGAATGAGTGCAGAATTGTCCAGAGTTGTGCAAGGCGCTGTAGCTTCAGCCCAGCTACTGAAGACAGAGGAGCTGAGAGCTTCTGACTGTCTTAACCCACCACTGTGGATTTGCTGCTTACCCTGTGCATCTTCTTTACCCTCATATAAAAAACAAATCCCCTCAAAGCAGCCCTTCAGATGCTGCTGTTTGAAAACAATGTCAAAGCCTGATTCTCCCACAGTCCCATCTCCATGTGCTTCTAACACTGTTAGGTTAAAAGAGTAGATCGATGCTGGGACCTTAGGAAATTTTGATTCTGAATCCCTGGGCACTCAAGCAATAAAACAGAAGCAACAGAAAAATCTCAAAACCTTAAAGTGCCACTTTTAAATATAAAAAGTCACCTCTCTTTTGTCATCATTAAGCCCTGAGTTAGCCAATAATTCCTACGTGATTCAAAGTACCAAACACTTAAATGCTAAGCTCAGACTTGAGAAACTTTGACTTGGAAAACTGAAATATCTTTAAATTACTTTTTACAGATAGTGACTACAAATTTCTTGCCTTCTAATTATTTTGCATTGCTGTGCTTGCTGATACCCTTTGCAGAATGTGTAGAACTAAAATCTATAAACTCCATTTTCACATCTTAGTGGAGTTGTCACAGTGCAGACTATGCGGCGCATGCAAACGGTCACTGAATATAAAATCAGTGTAGTTTAGTTTGAATTTTCTCTTAGGAAAAGCAGAATCTCCCTGAAAAGAGAAGGAAAATACTCTTCCTGTCAGGTCAGTTTGCCTGTTGGTCCTTCAAATACTTTTTGGTGACATACTAATGGCTTAAATTGAAGCCTTTCTTTTCTCTCCCTATTTTTTAAAAACTTTTATTTTATTTAAAGGGGAGTTAGTGTGACTAAACCCAGATTCCAGATCAGCTGCTTCATTAAAGAGTCCAGATGTCCTCCTGTCTCTTGAGACAATCCTGGAAAATGTGAACATAGTGAAGTCAGGATCCTCATTCTCCCTGCATATATGACAACAGTGCTCTCAGTTCGTGTGTTTTGTGCTTGGCTCTTCCATGTAAATGCAGGTGCAGTGCCAGAAGCTGGAGGTGTCTCACACTGGAATAAAGCTCTGGTACTTTCTTTTCAAGTCTGGCCATGTTTCTGGAGGGGCTTCAGTTCCCTCCCAGACACAACTCTGTTCCTGGCTGTGGTGATGCTGTGCCAGCTCCCCGGCCAGATTCAGGCTGGAGGTGAGTGGTTCTGCTCTGGGATTGCTCAAGTCCCTGCTCGGGCCAAGTCCCTAAAGTAGAAAAAGTAAAGACTTGTTTGGGTTTGTTGAAAAGCAAACTGCTGATATGTCAGAGGGCAAAACAGTGTAGTCAGAAGTGTAAACTCTACATTTACTGAGTTTACTTTTTTTAAACTAGTATATTTTAGAAAAGGAAAGCATGGAATTCTAGGAAAAGAAGAATTCATTTCAGTTGTGACAAAAGGTGGCTTCAAGCCAAGTAGGTTTAAAAATAACTTTTAAATGAAGTGTTAATTTTTTTTTTCAAGTGGAAAAATGCCATAATTTCATAGACAGTGTTTCAGTCACTGCTTCGAACAGATGAGTTGGATTTTACAGGGAAGTCCCAGTGTAAAAGAGCAGCCCGAGGGGGTGAGAGTGCATGCGCACACGCGCTGGGTCAAAAGCAGTCCAAAAGCCAGGCAGGAAAGGAAATGGCAGCCTGTTTTCCAGTCCCCTTCTCACTGCCTCACTGCTCCAAAGATGTGAAAACATGCTTCAGATGAAAGCTATCCTCTGCTTCTCGTAAATATTCACTCCTTCAAACAAAAACTAGATGAAACCTTGTTCCCCAAATGTTGCTGCAGAAACAGAGCAGCCCTGGTTCATATTCCTGTAAAATAACTTCTGTCCCGAGAGAGTTAAAAATGTCCAAGGGAGAAGAGATTCACAGGATTGCATCAGTTGCAGGGAGTGTAACAAGATGCAGGCTGATGTTCTGAGTGATTCCAAAGGCAGTCTCCGCAAAGCTGCTGATTGGGGTCGGGGGTTCAATGGCTGTCACAGGGTTTTATGTTCCTGCTCTTAGCTGAGGCTGCTGACATTAAGCAAACTCCAGGAAATTCAGAAATGAGCAAACATTTTTTATTTCTGTTATGTATTCACGGTGGGCTCTTTACTGTGCTTTTGGCAAGGTGTCTGCATACTGAAAATATTTTCAAATTCTTCATTTTTTTATGGAGCAGCTACTTTTTGCACCACTTCCACTCCGATGAGGGATTTTGGTGAAACTCTGCAGAAAGGTGAAAGCTCTCTGGCTGTGAAGTTTCAGGTCATGGAGCATGAATGTTAGCCCCATTCTGGACATTCAGTGAGGTTTGCCCTGGGGAAGGCACTGAGGGTGGCCAGACTCTTTGGGTGCTTTCCCAGACCTGGTCAGTGAGCACTGAAAGTTGGCTGGAGGAGAGGAAGGTGCTTCTGGGCTGTGCTGCAGCAATCTCAGCCACAAAGGTCTTTTGGAGCCCAGGCTGATTGCTGCAGCTGGAGTCCCTGCAGCTCCAGGTCTTGGAATAATTGTGGTCAGGAAGGGCAGGTTGCTCCTTTAGCACATGGGATCACTCCTGAGGGGGACTGAACACACAACTATCATAGGGTTTTGGAACAATCCTAAAATATCTTCCTTGTCTTCTTAGTCAGTAATTGCACAAAAGCTGGAGAGTAATTAGGAGTAAATAAAAATTTGAAACTTTTTTTTTCCCTGCCAAAAATGTCACCAGGCTCACTCTTCCATAGCATGTACAGTGTAACAGGAAATGTCATCATTGGACATGAGGGTGGAGGGCAGCTGGGGAACAGCCAGATACTCCTTTTTTCTCATCTAGAAGGGAAAACAAGACGATCAGGAGAAACTGAATGTTGCTTTCCCTGACTGTGTTTTGGACAAAAATGAAGATATGCAATGCCTACTCTGACACATAGTTCATCCTGGATTTCTTTAACCTTCTCTACCTACCTTTTTTTTTGGAGACAGGTTTATGGTTACTTTCCATGTGCTGAGTCAGAATCAAGGCCCATATTAAGGGTGTAAAATCCTCCATTCTGGAGCTGCATTCTTTAGTTACATAACTCTCCTTCCATGATGTCATGTGTTCCTGTTCTGTGGTCACACCTCAGCTCCTGTTTCCCAGCTCCATTGTGGCCTTTGACTGATGTTTTCCCTGTTCTTCTCTGTTTGGTGTATGACACTTGATATCTCAAGTGTGCCAGTTTTGGAGAATGGTGATTTCCCACTAGGAAGAGCTGTCTGTGGACATGTTCAGGTGTTTGATTAATGCAGTTTTTTGGTGACTTTCATACCTTTGTTCCTGAAGCCTCTGTTCCTGCAGCAGAGAAACAAGTGATCTCATTCTGTTTTCTTTATATTCTTCTCTTTGAAACTCAACCTCTGCTCTTCTTCTTCTATAAGCAAGTTATTTATAATTAAAATAGAGAATTACATACCATTGTATGTGCTACTGAGTTCAGATAACACGTCACATTATTGAGGTAGGTAGAAGCTCATTGGTGGGTGGGTACAAAATCACCAAGAGCTGTAACACACAGTGTCAGGCCCCTATCAGACCCTTCAGCAGCAGATACTCAAACTTTCTGGTTGCATTTGCTGCACAGTATTATCCTGACCTGTTCAACAGCTGAGGTTTCTAAACTGGGTGGCAGCAAACCTAAGGGCATTTATGGAAATCAAATAAAGAAACTAACCTGGAGAATGGAAGATAAAGTCCATGAGAAAAATTAGTCTTGTGCAATATAATTTCATGTTCAGTTGTAGTATGGTTTAATACTGTTTGATTTTCAGATCTAGATATTCTTCCAGTAGAAGCAGGAACCTTCTTGTAATGAAGTGAAGCCTTTCCAGTCACAGGCCAGCTGTCCCTGGCTGTGTTTTGCTGGCATTGTGTACAAATATGTAGTTGTTCATGGCCACGGCCTGGAAACAACTGCTGTACCATATTTCCAAATTATAGTTATTAAAGGTTATCTGGCTGATTCAGACAGCACATTCTCAGTAGTAGTGTGAATGAGATTGTGCTTAGCTCTCCTATGGACTGACCTGAGCTCTGCTTAGCTTAGCTTTTGTCCACTTTTGCAGCTGCATACAGGGCAGGCATCCTCAAAAAGCTCAGCTTCTCTTTCAGATCACCTGTGCCCCAAGATGTGGCTGCAAACACTCAAGAGATGTGTTCATGTCAGCTCTGAGCACCAAGGGCAGAGTTCCTTGCTGTTCCTCAGCTGAGGGCTTTGACACAGGTGATGTTTTCTCTCACTGGAATTGCAGCATGGTCTGCAGTCCTTAACACCACCTGTGTTGCCCTTGGTATGGTAAAAATCAAAGCTCTTGCTTAAGGAAACTTCACCTTCAGTTGTCTTTATAGTTTGAAAATATCAGCTCCCTCTTTGTTATACACTGCTCTGCAGAAAATACCTCCTAATGTGATGGGTGAATGTATGGGCTCAGAAATGTTTTAATTTCAGCCAGTCTGGGTCATGTAGAGGCTGGAAGATGCACATGGGGAAGTCAATGGCATCACTTCCAGAGAGTGAGAATTTCACCTGTTGTGAGTGGGGGTGTTGTCCTTGGTGTTGCATGACTGAGGAGACTTTGGGTTTTTCCGGTGCTTTTTGCAGTCTGATTAGCGTTCTGCTAAAATAAAGTTTTCCTTTCGTAGAACCAATCCTGTCTTTGTCTCACTGGGGCTGTGATTTCTGCCTCATCTCCCATTTCTTTTATTGAGTTCCCTCTTCTTTGTACAGTTTCTTTTGTAAGCCCTAGCATGATGCCTTCCAGCAGCTGGTTTTAATATTGGGAATAGATACTATTTGTCTAGAAGTTGCAGTTGCAGACCAGGATCCCATTTTACAAGCTGAGAATAAGAACATGGTTCCTGGCAGTCCAAGAATGGCACGAGAGAATCAATGAATTATTGCAGGACGAGTGTTGTTTGTTAAAGGTTTATCACTAGCACTAGAGTGCTTCTAGAAACAGGGTTTTGGGGCACACTACCTGTTTGGCAGTGGTCTGCCTAGCAAAGGACATTTGTTCTTTAAAAATACATCACTCCAACATCTTTTGAGTATGCAGGGAATTCTTTCTTCCTGTCTTTTAAATATAAAGGGGATTAATCCTCCTGTTCTGGTTATTTCCCAGATACTCTTCAGTTCTTCTCTGGAGTTTGACACTTGTTGATTTGAGTGTCCATCCTTACATGGTGGAACCACCTCAGGTTAGAGTATGAAAATTGCTCAAAAGCGTGTGTTGGGTCAGTTGTTCAAGTGGTAAAACATCAGTAATCCTTGTGAAATATCCTAGATGCAGGCATGCATATGAAGTTCTCCCTCCTTTTGTGTACCCAAGACTGTGTGTGTATTTTCCAAGACCCTGGTTAATGTCTTTGTTCAGGCACACTGGATGGGCTTCCTTTAGTGTATATAACCATCAACGTTTTCCCATCAGAATTCTGGTCTTTTCTGATGGGTTTCTGCTGGGGAATTGCATTTTTAGGAGTCTGTGTTTAGAATAATCAATGATTATTCCTTCCAAGTCTGGATCTCTTGACTGTGAATTGCTTCACTCTATCTTCATTGACAGTGGGTCCCTGGAAGTGCCAGGTTCTTAGGTAACTGTCTTTGAGCAGCAAAGCAAGGCAACTCAGATTTCCAATGGAGTACTTAAATACACATCTTTTCTCTAGTGAGGCTCTCAGTGTGACCTGTTCTTCTCTCATACTTTGCTAGGGTTTTTTTTTTCAGGCAAAGTCTTCCTATCAATGCTCCTTTTAGTTGAATCTTCCATTTGGGATATTGGAATGATTTACTTGACCTAAAAGATGCTCTCTTTTTAAAGGAGTTCCTTGTATCTTGCTTGCAGCTGCTCATGCTTCTTCGGTATTGGTGGCCTTTAGCATGATGCTTCATAGCTTTTTATAAAACATGTTTCATCATATGGAGAAGAATAAACTATAGTCACAAATACCTGGAAGATTGTCACAAATTCTCCATTTCTTCCAAATTCAACCCCCAACTGACAATAGAAAATTACAGTTCAAATACTGGTGATGCTGCTGCTTTTGTTGCTGAGCATTTGGGTAAAAACACTGCTTTACTATGGTAACTTCTCAGCCCCTTGGGAATGACTGTTCAATGCTTTCAACCTTCTATTTTTTTTCTTGACAATTTTCTGGCTATATCCTGGAAAGTTTCTGGAGTCTGCTATGGCTCTACAACCACTGAGAACGAAGTAAAACATGTTCTATTCAGTGTGTAAAGGTGTAACTTGGGGCAGAGGAGGTTTCCAGTGCAAAAGAACATGTCCACATTCACACATAGACTAAAAACTCATCAGAGAGTGAGATAAAATTGTTAAGAAAGTTGCTCCCAGGTTCCTACTCAGTCCTCTTGGATATCTGCAAAAACTAAGTGGTTTTGCTACAGAACATAATCTCTGCTTGACACAGAATGTTTCTGTTAATATTCCTACCTAGAATTTCCTAGTCAGTCCAAGTTCAGACATCACAGTGTTCAGATCTGGTCATTTGTTGGGAAACCACTGTGATTTCTCATATTTCTACAAATTTACTGAGTTTAAAGTCTCTTGCTGGAAGGTATACTTAAAAACACATACTTCCAAAATGTTGTGCTAATTAAAAAAAAAAAAAAAAGAGAGAAGAAAGAAAATAAAAGGAAAAAACCTCTTCATAGCCAAAGAAGTTCTACATTGCAAAGTATATCCATCCCTTCTTTGGACAGGGGACTGTTCTTTGCCAAGTCTGCTGTGTATCTGATAAGATGCTCCAGAGAGAGATGCAGTGACCTTTCGACTCCATGTCTTTGGATGTGGTATGGCAGGATATTTGAATCCATGACATTTAGTTTTAAACCTGCAGAATGCATTGAAATCCAGGTATTTATTTATCTTGAGAGTGCACCTGCATGTAGTCAACAGAGGAGCTGTAACAAAAAGCTTTTTTCCCCACTTTTCTCCCAGTTTGGATTAGACATGTCACACAAGAGCTGGAATATGAGGCAGACTTAGCAAGCAGCCACAGCAGTTCTTACTGACTTTTGGGTTTCCCAAAAGGATCTGTGCTCAGTAGGTTGTTCTTCTGCCAAAGGTTTTATCATGTGGACTGAATATTGTAACAGAACAGACAGCACCATCTTCATGTGTTTTTAGACATGTTATTTACTGGGGTTTCCCTGAAGAAAGCTTGGGGATTCTTTCCTTATGAGTCACTAACAAAGTGGTTGTTTTTATGTAAACTTTCCTTCAGCTGGTTAGAGTTGGAACACAGTGTCTTGTGCTCTTTCTGGGGTCTGACTTTCCTCTTAATTTTTTTTTTAATAGTTGTCCCTGCAGCCAGCAGGATGGTTTGAACCTCCTGGCTTTCCCTCACAGTCTCTCTGAGCTCCATAGTCTTGAAAATCTCTGTTCTGGCCAGCCAACGTGCTGGTGGCGATCACTGCGTGTGTGTGATTCCACTTCTCAGCTTTCTACCTTGTGCTGCTTTTTCAACTCTGCACCTTCCTTGTGGTTTAAGGGAGAACGTGCTGTTGACATTACCCAAACTGGAATTTGCATTTCATGTGCTGAAATGAAAACAAAATTTAAAAGAATGTTGATTGTTGACTTCAGCGGCATAAAGGTTAAAAGCTGTAAAGTGCTGTGTTTCCATAATGGAAATCACTGGAGCTGGAGAAACACATCCCTTCCCTTGCCTATGCCTGAATCCTTTCCCACCCTCTTTCAGTGGTGCAGAGTTACTTTTCATGACCTCCCTCCACAGCTTTTGAGTTCAAGCCCAACTGATGGCGCCAGGGGCTGAACCACAAGGAGATCTCTGGGCCAGTCGTGCCTGTGTCAGCCTTCTTGCCAGGCAGATGCTGTGCCCGCTGCATCTGTGCAGCCCACTGCACTTCCTTTTGGGGTTTTTTTTATTACATTTTACATTCTTGAGCCTGAGACAGGAGCTATGTTAAATCTACTAACCCAGTAATGTGCCCATAGGTGTGAAATTCTCAGCTACGCTTACCAGCTTCTCTTCCGTTCCCTGACCTCACCTCAGATATTCAAACTCTGTGTATACTGTGTGTAATCATATGGCTGCCTGACTTCACAGGTAACATACTCTGTATTTACAGATCTGTTAAGATGCAGGGCATTATTTTAACCCAAGAAGTATGCAGAATTTGACGAGTCTTTTTCATAACCCAAGATTGGATTTCTTTATTTTTACAGGAACAGGAATGGTTTAGCTGGAATGAAAATGTTCATTCCACTGCATCATTAGCTACAGGCAATCTTCAGTTGAAGCCTAGCCCATTTTTCATGCTAAAGCTCTAGCAGTTTGATCATTAATCAACATGTAGGATGAATTTCTGGGGCTGAGAGAGCTTGTCTGTATGCCTGTAATTTAAGATTAACTCTTTTTTGGTTTTTTCTTATGAAAGGAAGGTAGTCAGAAAACAAATTATATTTTAAGGAGTTCACCTCTCTCTCACCCCTTTCTACCATTCCCCTTCTGATAAACATCCCAAAACTTTTCATGAGATGGATACGGAGTTTTAGTTGGAGTAGCACATCCTCAAGTGTGTCATTTGATCCTCCAGTAAATCTAAAGCCATCTTCTGTTAGATGAGATCAGTCTCTGACATGGTCACTGTCTCAAGTGTCCTTAGTACTGATAGTCCAGTCCAACTTGCTTTCATCACTTTAAATGTTAATTTTAGGGTCTTGGGTAAAGTTTTTCCTTCCCTCCTCCCTTACATGGAAGCTGTAACCAGCAGCCCACAGGAGCACCAAGATCTATAGTCAGCTATTTACCTGCCTTTTCAGCTGCCTGCTCTTCTCTCACAAGGTAAAAGAGGACTGATGCTCCAGTTTGGAGAGAGCAGTGGGACAATCCTGCTTCAAAAGGCAGGAATTGTTTCCTTACACTGCTGTTTTACTCTAGTCTGACCAGGCTCCCAAATTGCTCTGCACACACCTGTGGAACATGCACTGCTTCTCCAGGCACATGAAGAAAGTGCTCAAACAATCTCCTTGCCCAATAGCTGAAGAGAAGTCTTCTCCAAAGACCACATTTCCTCTTTTTCCACCTCCACTGAGCAGCAGGAGCAGCTTTGGGTGGATCAGTGAGTGCATGGGAGTTTTTGGAGAGCACTATCCAAATCCCTTCCCTCTCTCCTCCCTTATGTACTCCCCAGCTTAACGTGAGAGCTGCTGCAGAGCCCTTTCCAGCTTGAAGGCAGGGGAGGATGGTTTGGAACATGGACAAGGATCTCACGGGGGAGGAAGGAAGAGGGCCATACAGTTCATATGAGAGGCAGAGTTATTCCAATTTAACTGTCCAGGGCTCTCAGAGGCTGCACTGCTCTACCCAGGGGAGGCTGAAATGCAGTTTCAGTGCATGAAAGTAAAATACTTTTGTTCTCAACATGCAGCTTCATTTGACTCTTAAGGAAATAGTGCAGCAGCCCTGGGAACAGGAGAAGTGTCAAGTGTTATCTCCTCCATCAGTGCCCAGTCCTGCACAAAGCAGTGTTACCTCTATTGGACATGCACTGCTCAGAACAGAGACCACCAGCACATGTGCTCCTTCCATGGCCACATCATAGCAGCGTTTTGGAATCATCTGATGCTCACTTGGCTGTGCCTGGGCTTTCCTTTCCCTTTTTATTGGCAGCTGATGAGCTCCCTGTCCTGTGCAGCAGCTGTCATTGGTCTGTCAGCATGCAGCTATGATTTGACCCTGTTTCTGTTTTTCCAATCCTTGAAGTTATCTGTGTCTTCCAGGACTGTGTTCAATCTCTCATTGTGTTGACACCACCTCACAATTCTGTCTAATGGGCAGAATCAAATTTAACTGGCAAGTTCATGCTATTTTATTTCAGGAAGACCCATCCATTCAACACTTTGATAATTAAATCCTTCAAGGCTGCTCGTTCTTCTTTCTACATTAAACAAATCCTCCAAGGCTGCTAGTTTTTCTTTCCACATTATACCTTATTTATCTGTTAGAGAGTTGTTGTACTGCCCTATTCTTTCATTAATACTCATCTTTATAAGCTTATTTGCCAGCCTCCTAAGGGTATCACTTTGCTTAACCAAAGATCTGTCAAGTTTTCTTTAGTCAGAAAAATCAGTTAACTTACTGAGTTTGGCATGCTCTGCCATCTTTATTTTTCTTCTTTAAATTTTGTTTAAGGTCTAAGCTCTTTAGAAGCATATTCAAAAGCCTTGCACAGTGTCATGGTTTCACTAACAAGCTTGCATCAATTTTCTTCTCATTTTGTTGAGTCTGGGTGCTGCACTTGCTGTTCCACAGAACGAAGTGCCATGCTGGTACCTTCACGCTGTGATTCTGCACCCACTCCATGGGCAGTAGCAGGAGCTGCTGCATTACTGAGGTTGGATTTTTGTTTTGGTTTTTTTTTGATTTTTGGTTTTTTGGGTTTTTTTTTGGTTGGTTGGTTGTTTTGTTGGTTTTTTTTAAGTAGCAATTTATCCCCTTACTGCTTCCATTCACATCTCCTGCCCTGGTTAGGAGAGAATGACTTTCACGTGAGAAAGCTGGTGCAAGAATTTTGTCTGTGACAGTGTGGTCAGATAGGAAGTTCAAGGCAGATGGCTCAGGTTTTCTGGATGACAGAAAATTGCCCACAAGTGCCAGTAATTCACACTCCTGTGCCAGCATTTTCTCCTTTGCCATTACCAGTGAACTGCACGCTGACACAACAGCCTGTGATTCCAGACCATGGGCTTTCTTCTGTGCTTCCTTTGCTGCTTCTCTGGCCACTGAGTGGGTTTTGTTTTCAGATTCTTTCATTTTTCTCCTGGTTCAGTTCCCATTCCTCTTGCACATTCCCTCAGGTCAGTTGTTCTCTCCGTGCCTGTTTCCATAAGCCCTCACTTCCTTCAGCAGTGGTTCTGTGAACCTTGGATCACATCCTCCTGGATTTTCTTGCCACTAACCCATGCCCCTGCACTCACCCATCCTGTCTGTGTGTGGGGAAAGAAGGACATGCTTTTGTAGGCATCTGAACTGCAGTTGTGCTAGTTCATGCTGAGGTAGGTGTCTGTCTAATTCTAGACAGCATTAGGCACAAATAAGAATTGTTTAAGGTGGAATACATAATTATCAGTTGAAAAATCTGCACGCTCTCAGATTCCTTGTCAACACTTCATGCCTCAAAATGTGCAGTATCCAGCAGCTGTGGTGTTAACCTTTGCTAGGCCATGCTGAACATGTGAAAAACCAGTAATTTTTGTGTTTGCATGGGATCTTTGTTTGCTGTGATTAATGGTCCACTAACAGTGTCCAGTGCAAGTTCAGTGCAATGTACAAAGTGTCTTTGATGCCAGACATTCTACAGTGCTGTGCAGAAACCAAAGTTTCTAGTTGTAAGTTTCTAATAGTTGTAAGCCTGAGAAGACTGGAATGTTTTCAATTTACTTTTAAACAAATGACTTTATTGTGCCATTCTCACATGGGAGTAAATTCCACAGCCTTAGTGTCACATTAGACAAAACTTTTTTACCTGCTGGTTTCTGTTTATACTTGGAGAAAAGAAATTAACCTCAGTTAGGAGTTGGGGGGAATAGGACAGGACTATTAAACTCGGTGGGAATTCTGGCAGGGGTTTTGCTGGGAGCAGAGTGGGATGCAGGAGTGCAGGATGTAGCTGGAGGATGATTTGTGGTGCAGTGTGGAGTTAAGAAATTCTTTGTGCCTGAAGATCAAACTCATGAAGGACACCTGTAGGAAAAGCATTAAAATGGGTTTTGCCACTCCAGAAATGTAAGGAAGCAGTTGTAGTCTTAAGGAAATGCCAGTGGGTGCTGGGAAGGAGATTCTTGGTGGCTGTGGCTGGGGATGGATTGGGCCCAATTCCTGAAAGGAGCAATTCTCCTGGAAGTAATGGGGGGTGTATCCATCCAGGAATGACAGCTCCTGGCCTCAAGGAGAGAAAGTGTCCCTGAACTCACCACATTCTCCTCTAATGGTAGAGATTTTCAGACCAACACAGGGAAGTTCTGAAAGAATTATACTTTAATACTTATAGGATGGACTAATACCATGAATTTGTAAAAAGATGAAATGTGTGCAAAATGCCTAAGTAGGAACATGGATCCCTCCAGCATTGCTCCAAGTGGGAGACTCTCTCCTGATAGTAAGTGCATTGTGATCTTCTGGTAGATAAAATGCACAACCCATTCCAGTGACTCCTTTTGATTGAAACATGAGTGTACATTAATTACTAACAGAACCAAGAACACTGCATGGTTTTTTCAACTTCTCACTTGGCCATTTTTTGTGCTGAACCTTTTTTTACAAGGCTTTTGTCTTGGCTTGTTCCATGGTTTTATGGTTTTATTAAACCACATGCAATCAAGAAAAGGATTTGAGTTTTGTTTTGACTAGTTGTTGCTTTTACTTGGGCTATCTACAGTTCTTTAGTATTTTATGTTATGTCACTGTATGGAAATCCAAATGGAAAAAAATTATAGGTTTAAATGATGCTCAGGTAAACGCAATTGCAAAAATTGGACAAACAAATCCCCTCACCCGAAAACAGGTGAGTTTTTAGAGTCTGTTGTCTTCCCTCTGTTTCTAACCTACATCTGGTCTTTTCCAAAACAGCAGCTCCTCTCTGTGCAGTGTCTTCCCATAAAACCTTACCTCAGTTAAAAAATGAACAATGCGAATGGTGCAAATAATTTTGCAGTGTCCTCAGAGCCCTGAAGCCTTTGCTGCTGCTTGTTTGGCCTCTAGAGTGAGATACACTTAAAGGTGATGCAAAATGTGGATGGGGAAAAGGGTCTGAGAGTTATTTCCACTTCAACTTGTGAAGCAGGGAAAATCTTTCAACTAGGTTTCTTCTCACTGTGTGGCCTTTTTCCTATGAAAAATCAATGGTGTATATTGATCATTACTGAAAGAAACCAATGTATAGCAGGTGACAGCTTTTACTCATACTGAGTCAAACCTGACATTAAGAGTGGTACTCTCAGTGGGGTCAGAGGCAGGGCCAGTCCTTCCCAGGTGATGCCTGTGCATGGTTTATTTCCATGAGTAGAACAATGATTTTGGTACGAGTCTGGATTTTCCAAACAGTCAAAAATGTATTTCAGGACTTGTTCTGGTCCAAGTCCTTTTCCTGTGTAGGAGAGCACAGGATGGCTGAGCGTTCCTGGGCAGCAGCTCTCCGCCCTGCCCCAGCAGCAGGTGCCCAGCTGCCCTCTTCAGATGGGAAACACGACTGTGCTGAGCAAATATCAGCAGGCCTGGGGCTGTTTGGGGTTTCCAGACTGGGCAGAGTAAGGAGCAATTATGTGTTTTTGCCTAAGATTCTTCCAACTCTCTCTAACCCACTCACTTCCTGGCCATCTGGAAAGGCAAGCCTCTCACTTGCAGAATGTCTTGGGAAAAAAGAGGAGGAGGGAATGTGCTGGGCTGGAAGTGTCTCATCCCCTTTATCTCCCAAATGCCTGTCTACAGCAGGGAAATAACCTGTGCTTAAAGGTGGCTCCCCGGGGTGCCCCAGCTTGGCAGACTGCTGGGGAACACGGCTCTGAAGGCAGAGGGGGTCTCAAATGAAATGATACTCGAGTCTTGCCACAAAGTCTTAATAGTCCATGAGTTTTACTACAGCCATAAGGCTATAAATTCAGGGATTTTGACCTCAGAGTCTTTGCGTATGTTTAAAAATAGCTCACCCATCCTCATTTTATCACTTCATATACTCTGACACAATTTTGGAACCTGCCTCCATCCCATCTAGCAGGAGAACACTATAATTAAGAATCAGTTTTGAAAGGCTGTTCTCTCTTAGCTTAAGGCAGAATAAGGCTTTATGTATTTTGCAGGAGATTATAAACAATTCATTGGCTAAAATTAGCAGTAAAAAGGGAGCCCCAGCTCTTTCCTGCCCTGTGGTTTGTACCACAAAGACTTAGTGTTTTTAAATCATGACAGAGCTCTCTGAAAACCTTGAAAGCATATTATGTATGTGTCACTTTGGCTCACTTAGGAATAGTCTCACCTCCAAGCCAGAAGGCCATGGGTTCAAATTCCATGCCTGCCCCTGGATATAGCTGTCTCCCAGTAATTTCATTGCAGAAAACGTTTAGAACCATAGGGGAAGAAGAGGGAAATTTCCTGTCTGTAGCTCCACTGTGAGACTTTCAGTCCTTGGGATGGATGATACATTAAAGCAGGGCTCTTCCCCCCAGCTTTGCTCAGCAGGCACAAGCCCTGGAGCAGGCCAGGGAGAGCCCTAATGGGAGTGGCTGTTTTTTTCTCTTCTTGACAAAAGCAGTTGTAATCCTCAGGACTGTGTGAGTGAGCCACTGCTCCTCATCATGCTGCCATGAGGACAGGGTTTCCTTGGCATCGTTGTGAAGGATGAGTCTTGACTTTACCTTTTGCTGCTGATCAGTGACAGAAAAAGGAAAAACAATAAATCCTTTTGAACTGAAAACGCCATAATAGGTCATTAAAGAAAGTTAAACTGCAGAAATAACCAACTGAAGTGCCAAGTTAGGGTTGTTTGTGGCAACAGCAAAGCCAGGTAATTTTAACTGCAAAGTTAAACTACATATGGTCACAGTTCTAATCAGTGATGTCCTTTACCTTCCCCACAGAGAGGAGGTCAGAGTGATTTAAGCTTTAAACTTTATAGTTTCATTGTGGTTTGTGCCAAAGGGAATGTGGTCTTATAACATGAAGTGTTTATGTTTGTTGCTTACAGACATATGTATTAACTTACCAAAATCTCACCTTCTCTTAAATAATTTTTTTTAGGAGGAAAAAAAATTCTTTCATTTTCTACTGCTTTTATAGAATACATAGAAGGGGTTTGTCATAGCTATACAAAATGGAAGCCATGTCATAAATGTTATGTACAGCATAGTTGCTCAGAACTCATTTCTTACCCTGAAAATAATTTTACCCAATGTCTGTTTTTGTGGCATGAATACAAAATGCTTCTCTACAGATGATTTTCTTTTGCTTAGAAATATTTGTTATATTTCAGTAAAGCGCTCAATGTTTTCAAATTCCTCCTCTGCTCTGTTTTGAGGCTTTTTTGCTACAGCAATGTTGCAGGTCCCATTTTTGCTTGCAGCTTTAAAGGAGACCTTAAATGGAGACTATGGATGTGTTGATCATTGATGTTGTGCTGGGGTAAGAGTTTCTGCCAGGATTTGTAGCCCACTGTCACTCTGCCTGGCAGAGGGCTGATGGAAAATGCACTGATGTGGATGAGAACTTTGAATCTTAGGACCTGAATTATCAAATGAAATGTTTTGATGAGAAGTCTAGCCAAGCTATGTTTGAGATATGATTAACATCTGGGAAAGGCAGATGTATCAACATAAGATGCTGGTGGTTCTTGTGTGTCCACTTACTAAATTAGATTAAATACATTCCTCTTTCTTACTAATTTTTTTTTGCAGATAGACAATTACTGTGGGTACTACAGAGACTATGAGAATTGGGCCAAGAGGTGGAGAGCTAATCCATCTTGTCCTGGCAGGAATATTGGCTCATACAGTCACATCTGGGATGTGGGTGGGGTGGTCCCTGCAAGGCTTGAGTTGGTAATGGGCTGTCAAAATTCGGGGTAAAAGGTGGGCTAGGGGCTTGTCCACAAGACAGATTTCTCTTCTACAATGTGGTCCATGCTGGGAACAAAAGATCGAGAACCCTTCCCATAGAGCCTGGCTGAGCAGTGCTGGCTGAATGTGAGCAGAGGGAAGGAAATGATGCTGCTCCAGAGCACAGAGGTCCAACTGTGTGCAGCTAGTGTGGGTGCTATTAAAATGCCATCTTCCTCTCCCTTCTCCTTTCCTTCCTCCCTTCCTGCCCCTCTGCTGTCAGCCTGGCCGAGGAAAAGTCAAATAACGTACGACTGTGTTCCTTGGCATCATGACTGCAATTTCCCTTTAGGGGCTTCAAACTTAAGAATGGGAGGTTTTAAATCTTGCTGATTTGTGCTGTTCCAGCAAGCATATGTGTGAGGAAAAATAACAATGCCAGTTCGAAAGAGAAATCACAAGTGAGAAATCATTGCTGCTAAATCAGGTGTTGCAGAGGCCAGTGGAAAATTCAGACACCAAGAAAAGTAGGAAATTACTTTGTTTAGAGCTGGGAAGGTTAATGAGAGTGAATTAGAAAGTGCTCTCTGTGTATTCAGCCCCTAAGGATTTGAGCAAAGTTAGAGGGATTTATTTACTGATTATCCAGACTATACAACTGGCAATAAGATTAAGTGAGGAATTTTGGAACATGCTGACATTTCTTATTTGCATCATTTACTATGGAGATCATTTGTCGGTGCTGCACTGAGTTTGTGGTGAACCAGGGCTTAGTCTGGCCCAGCAGAGACGGATCTGGTACTTCTCATGGCTCGAGGGATGTGGGGGTGAAAACAGTTTAACGTCCTCTTTTGTGTCTCAGAGAGGAAACATCAAGTTTGTCTAGGTGCTTATCAGGGGAGAATTTCAGAATATTTTCCTAGAAACCATTAATTATGGAAAAGAGCGGAGTTATAGGGGACACATTGCATTAGATCAAGTAAAAATAAAAGACGAGGTTGTAATTTATAGAGCCTGGCACTGGATGCTGTACAGAGCTCCCCCGGTGCAAGGCCCCTCTGAGCCCATCCCTCTCAGCATGCACATGGAACTGCACAGGATCTGCTGCCCTCCTCCCCTCCTCCTCCTCCTTCTCCTCTAGTCACACTTACTTCAACCGGGCTGCTGAGTACCCAGAAGTTACCACCTCAGCTGGAACAAATGAGGAGGAACCACAGGAGTTCAGTACAGGGTTCATTTCAAACAGAATTACCATTTTAATTCATTATTCTGGGTACCTACCGCTGAAATGATCACATTTGGTGAAAAAAGTGCAACTCTTAGACACAGACATGTTAAGGTGTAAGCTGCACTTCACACGTCATCTCAGCCAAGGTATTTCACTCAGCTCCTGTCTGTGCACTGAACACTTACTTGCCCCATGTTAATCTCGAAAATAAGAAAATTCCTTGTTCCTAAAGGAATCCTTCAGCTGAGCCTTGTGCACTGTTGCTGGAATAAAGGAGAATTTTGTTAGTGACCCTCTCTTGCATGGTTACTGCTAAGGGAGGTAAATAACAGAGAAGAGAGGCAAGGTGTGATTTCAGTCTTTGTGTTAATACTTCCCTGATCAGCCTCGTGGATGACTAATTTTCTTGCTTTCTGTTTTCATCATCTTTGGTAGAAACTCTGGGACTTGTATTTGTTTTGGTTCTTAGGGGACTGCATACCACAGCCAGTAGCTTTAATCCTTTAATCCTCACATGTCTGGCTGATGCCTCCACCCATTGATTGCCTCCTTTCACAGCAAATGATCCTATTCCCCTCACAGTTAATGGCCACTGCTGGATCAGGCTGCTGTCTCTGGGAATGTGTTTCATGCATTTGGTAACAAATCCACAATAAATTTCAGCCTGAACATCATCTGGGCCAGTCGTTGCACTTTGAGTCATCATCATCACGACTTGAATTCAGGGTAACTCACCATGTTTGCGACTTCCCAATACCCACTGACATCCTTCTACACTGAAATAATAGCAAATACCATGCCAATAGTATCTCATATCCTAGATTTTTTTTTCTAATGTGCTCTTATAAATATGGGGCACTTCATGTGTTGTTATGACAAGGGAATTCTTTGACTGAAAAGTTTGCAAATTCCACAGTAGTATTTGTTTTATAAACAAAGGTGCTGTTTTCCTTATGCTAGCCTCTTTCTGCTTGTGCTTGTCCAGCAGTCTGTTCTGAAAGGCATGAAGCAGCTGTTGGCCCCCAGTCAAAATTTGCAGTGTAGGGAGGGTTATGTAAAAGTCCTTTGTGTGAGAGACGTACATGGCAGCAAATGGTGAAATTGGAGTGCAGATTCTGTGAGGGGAGAAAGCCATTCACAGCAAGGTTTTATGTTTTACTTGATTTTTGCACAAAACAAAAAGTAGAAGATACTGTAGTTTGGTTTTTCTTTTTGGGTTTTTTTTGGGTTTGTTTTTTTTTTTTCATTTTCAGAAATCCCTCTTCTTGTTGCAGTGTTGTGGGTAATTTCACATCACTTTGCACCCAGTAGCACCTGCTGGAGGGCTGGAGGGAAGGGATGTGAGAGGTTGCCTATTTCTTTTTCTCAAGGAAAAGTCTCATTACCTAGGTCTTTTCTGAGGGATGCTTCTCTAATCCTTGGAAGAGATTTGCAGCTCTCCTAGTCCATCTATTTTTGTGCTTCACTGTTCTTGCCATATAACACTTTCAAAATTTGACATCTTTTGCTGTCTGCAAAGACGCTCATCTCTGCCCTTCCACAAGTGATTTCTTTTGAACTCATCAGTCCCAATTTAACTTACCTTTCCCTTCAGGTGTTATATTACAGAGACCTGAACCATCTTCAATGGCTTCCTGTGAACACTCTCAAAATGTTCCTTAAATTTCTGGTGGTGTGATAAGCAGCACTGGATGCACAGTTCTTGTACTGATTTTATAATAGCAAGACGTGATTGTCTCATGCTGTGTTTATATTGCACTGTGGACACAGCTCCTTTTCTACTGAACTGCTCCTTGAGTGGCCATTCTCACATATAAATGTTTTATTCCTGCCTAAGGAACCCCATGGTGGGATTCTTGGGGTGTCCTGTGCAGGGCCAGGAGTTGGACTTGATGATCCTTGCGGGTCCCTTCCAACTCAGGAGAATCTGTGAAGTCAAATACTTTCTATTCATAATTAATTCATCCAGATTTTGAAGCTGTTTCTCTAGTCATTGTGAACTCCAGTCCTGTCATCTAACTTGTTCACATTCCTTTCCAGTTTCTTTTCATCTCTACGTGTACCAAACCCAGGCTACAACCCACCATCCTGAGCATTAAGACTTTAATAAGCACATTATAAACCACACCCATGAAAGTTCTCCACTTTGCCTGTGAGCCATTGACAGCTTTTCTATGGCAATGAACATCCAACCAGTAACTGCAGGGAAAGCACACTTCCAGTAATGAAAAAGTCACTTGAGATTGTGTCAGAAAGCTTTACTGAAGTCTGAAATGTGTGGTATCTGTGTTAATACCTGTAAGATCCAAAGCCCTGCTCTAAAAGGAGATTGGATTGATTTGCCACGATTAGTTATCAACCAGTGAGATGGAAGTAAATCCAGATTTCTTGGAGTTCTGGTAATACATCATTCCTCTCAGTCTCACAGTTCCAAATCAGCTTCTTTATGGAATAAGGCAGAGAGAGAGCCTGACAGATTGGGAATGGTTGGGATGGTTAAAGCCATGGAGGTACCTGGGGAGCAGCGTGTGGGTTCAGCAGGAGGATTTAGCTCATGGTTGTACTGGGCAATGTCTGTAACCACAGAGAAGAATCAGAGTAAATGGTTCTTTAAGCTAATCCAGAAAGTGAAATACTTGTGAACCAAATTGCACTAGGGTGTATCATTCTTCTGGGGGTTATGAAGTGAGAGAGACGGTGTGTGTGCGGGAAAGCCAGATCATAACCTCTGCTTAGAGCAGTTCAAGGCTGCTAATGAAGGCATAGAAGCTGAAAGGGGCAGCCTGTGGGTGGCTCAGTAAAGGGAACAGCAGTACAAAGTCAGGACATGCTGAAAGCATGGAAGAGAGTGGCAAAGTCACCCTCTGTGAGGGAAAAGGACAGCTTCCAAGCTACCCGGGAAGTGTTCTTTTTCTGCTTCTTGCTTTGTTGTAAATATACAAAAGTAATATATTGTCATTTACTTGTGGTTCCTTCCAGTAAGAAAACCTCACTGTGTGAAGCCATCATGTGGTTTGAGCAGTCCTCTGGCAAAAGGCACGCTATGTACAGCTGAGAGGATCTTAGCTAAATTATATATCCAGCATCAAACTGCAATGAAGAGAGGATCAATTGTAAAGATTTAAGGAAAAGCAGGGGGGGTTAGGACAACTGCAGTGTGCTGAGTGTTGGTGCATTAAAGAAAAAACTTACTTGGACAGGGATACATAAAATAGATTTTATATGTATTTTTGGCAGCTGTGAATTAAAATGTAAATACAATCTGGCTGGAATAATTAATTCTCAGGTGGTTGTTGTTGTTATGAACTTGGAACTGTAAATGAAAGAGCCAAAAGCAGCTTTTAAATGAGCAATTTCTTACTGCAGCCATGGACATGTTTCGTACTGTACAGAGCATTGCTTTGCTGCTGCTCTGATTTTTACCCTTGAGTCAGTCACCTTCCAGTCTGCTTCCTCTTGGTCATTGTTAATAGAATGCCTTTTTGATTACAGAAAATTGGTTGATACACTTCTGTAATGAAAATGCCAGACAAATGCTCCTTCTTGGAACTGACATCAGGAATGTTATACAAGACATTCTTAAATATGCTGGCAGCTGCCCTGAATGTAATGAAATCATGGAAATTAGAAGTATTGCTCTCTCTGTGTGGCCAGCTCAGGACTGTTTTCAGTGTGTTACCCAGTTTTACTGTGAATTTCAAAAGGAATTACTTTTCATTAAGTTTGCTTGGGACATTCTTGAACTTGTTTATAATTTCTACAATCAGAAAAATTACCCTGATATTCTAAGGTATTACTCCTTTGTTTTGGATTGCACACAGTTCCTCATGCCTGCATCCCCAGTACCAGACTAAATCACTCCCCTTGCAGCAGAGAGTTCACAATCTTCAGAAGATCAATAACTTTTCTGGTAGAAATGATGAAATCCTATTCCCACTGCAGCCAGCAGTAAAATTCCCACAAAGTTAAGGGTTTGGATTTCACAGGCAATTTTTAGTCTGCTCTTGTGTGACACATTAGTTAATCCTTAACACGTTCTTAGTACAGAAGGTGTCCAAATGCAGGGAAGTTGGAGAGCAGCAGTGGTGTACCTTGGGTTTCAGTAGCACCTTCTTATGCAGGGATCACAGAGCAGCTTCTGAAAGACAGGTGAGACCCACAGCAGAGTGCAAGGGATCAATATCTTCTAGAGTGCAGGGAGCAGAAGGGAAGGATGTCTGGGGGTGTGTGGAAGGGTATATGGAAGCACCCCCTAGCTCCCACCTTACCTTCTCTTCATCTGTGTTTTTTTCACCTGTTGCTTCTTTGTAGCCTTGGTGTGTTTTCATCACGTACTCTGATTTAGAGTTTTCCCAGCTGAATTAATTTCCTTCACCTGTTTTTTAGCACTCTAGCTTCTTCCGTAGCTTCTTTGTTGGAGGTTTACAGAACTCCCTAAAGTAATTGCATTTGTGTTCCTTTGAAGTAGTAATGATTCTGTTCCTGTCAACAATTAATAGCAGCATTAAGCAAGAGTCAACTGACTAAAAACTTAGTCCAGATTCATGTGCTGTCACTTAACACTTGGTGTTGGAGCTAGTGAGTTCTGTTTTGGGGATGAGGAGCTGAAAGGACTGGGGCTGCCTTGGCTGCTGGGAAAGGAGGCATGGAAACCTGTTAGCACCTTCTTTGTTCTCCTTTCCTGCTCAGCTTGGCCATTCTGTTACCGGGGCAGAGAGCTGGGAGGGTTTGCTTTGGGTTTATTCAGTGAGCAGACTTTCACTGCAGGAGCCCTGCTGTAGGAAACAGTGGCAGGGGCTTGGGCTGAGGGACAACTTGCACTGAAGGTGGGGTCACTGTGAGCCTCAGAGTGACAAGAGCTGTTGAGGACAAATGACCTGGAGGTGGAATAGGGCATCTCCATCACTTGGGATGCCCAGCCTTACCAGACAGCCTCATTTCTGGCTGCTGCTGTTGGCACAGAGCTGAGGCAGCTGAGCAAAGAAAGCTTTCTAATGCCTGGAGGTGTCCTGGAGGGCACAGAAATCTGCTGGAAGCAGATTTCCATCTGCATGATGCGATGCAAACAAGATGGTTTCTGGCATGAAAAGCCTTCAGTTGAGAAATCAAATCATTAGGAATACTATGGCCAGAAGCTTTCATAATAAATTACTGTAAAGTAATGAAAGATTGATCTTTTTTGATTTCAGAGAAAATAAATCAACAGTATGAAGTCAGCTCTGTTACAGTTTCAAACAAGAGACTATTACCCTTTGCCTTAAAGATCAGAGACAAATTACTATTTTTACTTTACGTTCTCTTGATGAGGATAATGATAAACATCTGTCACTTTGCTGCTTAGCTAGTTAGGAATCTTATTGCAATCTGTAATTTAAAGAGTGAAAAAAAAATGAAAAAAATACATGAACAAACTGCATTTTTTATGGACAGCAAAGAAGAAAAGAAAGAGAATAGATGTAAAATACAGGGGAACTGGGAAGGGGGTATTTTTGGTCTGCAGTTACTTGGCTAAGATCTGCAGATATATGATAGATGTATGATTTTTTATTTATTTGGTGTTTCACAGGGAAAATTACCATTAGTTTTTCTTTAGGCATGGAGGCTAAGGAAAATAGTCTTTGTACTGTGACTTTTGGCTACATGCAGTTTCTTAACGAAACAATTGAGGTTTATAACGTCGTGTCTACCAGTGTTACAGCATTGAAAACCCTGTTTTCATCAAGAGCTCTTTCAGTGTCCTCCACAGTCACAAGATTTTTAGGAAGCACTGCTAATTATTTTTAAAGATCAGCTGCTTTTCCAGTAATTCACCCATACTTTGGAAAGTTCTCTTACAAACACTCAGTTTTGTTTCTAAATGGTACACTGGGTCTTATTTCTTAACAAAACTATAACTTAACACATCACAACCACGCCATTGCATTTAGACTGGACTGACCAAGCTGTAGTTTAAAAGGTTACAAGTGGTCCAACTGCCAATGCTGCGTGAGCAGAAGCAGACCCTGCACCAGGACATGAAACCAGGATTCCCTTCTTGGCCCAGTTTCATGCAGGGAGAAGCCTCTTTGGTGACATGTTTGCATATTTAGCACTAATGGCCTTTCACTGGTGGGTTTGATACTGATCTCAGCTGCTCCAGAAATCTTTAAAGCACCAGCTTTGTGCCAATTTTATCTAAAAGCTCTGTTGTAAATGGAGCTGTGCTGGCAGGGCTCTGGCTGATACATAACTTGTTCTCCTTATTGGCTTCTTCGGTTTTTGCAAGTGCTTTCTGTTTCTTCGTGTTCCTCATGTCCAAGGCCAGGCTGGCTGGGGCACTGAGCAGCCTGGTGTGCTGGGAGGTATCCCTGCCTGGAAGGGGCGTTGGGATGAGACGAGCTGCAAGGTCCCTTCCAACCCAAAGCACTTTGTGATTCCATGATTTTATGCCTCTAGGTACCCACAGAACAGATTTAGATTTTACAATTTGTGCTACTAATGTTCTGGAGGTCGTTTTCAGGGAGATTATTTTAGAGTTTGGGGAACGTTCTTTGTAGTCTCTGGGTAGAAATTCCATTCTTTTGGTGTCTTCGAGCCTCAGACAGCAGTTTGATTTTCACCAAAAGGTTTTTTAGGTTTTCCTATATTTATACAGGCCAGACTGAAGCAAAGTATAGGCCTTCTAGCTTCCAGTTAAAGTTCCTGGTATTTAATTAGGTCAGCTGTTTACATACAAACAAGTTTTTTTCTGTCCAGTGAAAAAGAGTCCTCAAATATATAATCCAGCCTTGAGCATTGGAAGCAATGATGCTTTTGCTGTTATCTTTTATAAATCCTTTGTTTATATAGATGCTATTCACATCTGACAAGTCTGAGACTGAACTGCAAAATTTATCACAAATGACTCAGACTTAAATAACAAGGGTAGGTTTAACCCCCAGAAAGGTAAAATTCAAAATCCAGACATGTGGTTCTGCTTTCTTGCATGGGTCCAGCTGGCTGAATGTGAATGGTAAAAGATTTTAGAATAAGTATTGCAATAAGTGATCTGAAATAATTTCTTGGTGTGACATTTACTACAGTGCATCTTGTCTGAAAACTTTCTTTAACATAAAATTACAAATTTGTGTGGAAATACATACATGTGCTTTGTGCAGAAGGTCTCATTTGGCATTAAACTTTAAAGGTCCAAATTTCATTATGCTGAACACTAATGTTAAACAAGCCAAGACTTTATATTTTAACCTGTGGACAGTCTTTGTATGAGTTATGTTGCTGTTTAAGTCCAGGGGTTTTTCTCCCAGTATATTTCAAGTTTACTTCAATCTGAAAGGCTTTTTTTTTTTCTTCTTTGTAGACTGAAACTGAAGAGAATGGCCAAGCAGATAATTTTTCAATGGACCCCCAGCTGGAAAGACAGGTGGAGACAATTCGAAATCTTGTGGACTCCTACATGTCTATTATTAACAAATGTATCCGAGATCTGATCCCGAAAACAATCATGCACCTCATGATCAATAATGTGAGTAGCAGCCACGGTTCTAAACTAGTTCAACGTGTCTGTCAGATCTCTCACTCTCAAACACACCTCTGGAATACAGCAGCAACAGCAGCTACTAAAGAGAAGAATAAATGTCACACTCGTAGACAAAATATTCCAATATTCCATGGTCCTTGGAAGTTCTGCAGCCTTCTTGAAGGCTGGCACACTGCCTGGAGTGCTTATCCCAAAATCCTAAAGAATTAATTTGCATCTTAATCAGAACATAAGTTATTATTTAAAGGTAAATCAAGGTGGGAGTGGTTTTGTTTTGGTTTTTATTTGATGTCTTGCTTTTGATGTAACAGGAAAAGGAATTGGGAGCTCCATGTGGGCAGCCTGGAGGAGCATTCCCGGAGTTGTGCTTCCTTGATTTTCCATCTGCAGGCCTTTGTCACGGGTTCATAAAGCAGTTTGTATTTTGTTTGGGTTTCTTTATATTTTCAGGTTACCATTTTCAAGGAATAAATCTGGAAGCTTTGGACACTGTTGTTTAGATAAGCAGATGTGGTTGGTTGATTTATTGTGTGTGTCCTTCTTCGATCTGAAGATTATTTGGTTAAAAAAACGCCTTTGAGACACTGTTGTTTTTCCACTGCAGTGGGATCTCAGCCTTCACATCCTGGCAGAGTTCTGAATGGACCTTGTTGAAAACTAAGCTTAATATTAGTGCCACTGCTGCCATACAAATTCCTAATGGGACACACAGCCCCTGCTGGTTCTGAGCAGCACCATTTCTGAGAGGTCATCCAACCAATCAGCCTTTACAAGTGCAATATGCTCTGAGGCAAATGTGATTAGAAGGTAGCATTTACTTTTGACTCAGAGCCACCTCTAGCCTTCATCTGATGGATTTCATTAGCCCTGTGGAATTTGTGTTGCACTTAAGAGTTAGGTGGTTGGACAGGAAATTTCAGTGGGATTTCCTGGTACATTTAATATGAGCAGAATTTTTGCGTGAGGGCAAGAGATTTTTCATTAAACTTCTTGGGGTTTAGGGGAGTCAGAATCTAAATAATGCTCTAGTCATGGATGAGTTTTTACAAAAAACCATGGGAACAATGGAACTGCCTTTTTTTTTTTTTTTTCTGGAAATCAGCCATGCTGTAGACTTCAGAAATTGAGTGTGTGTCCTCACTGCTCTTTCCAGATCATTGCTAGCAGCTTGCTGCTTTGACTTAGCCTATCTCCAGTGTCCTTGGAAAGGCTGGGGTTTAGCTTTCATTTCATAAACAGCAGAGCTCAGTGAGCAGTTGCTTTTGAAAGCTTACATTAAATTTTCTGCCACTCACCTCCTCATCTGGAATTGTTTAGGGGTCCCTGAAGTGTGTGCGTCCCTAGAAGTAGATTACTGTAAGATTTTGTGCTTTCAGCCTCATCAGCTGTTGGTGCCATTGATAAACCTGCCAGGCTGGCACACAGAAACCACACACTTAAAATATCACCAACCTTTCAGCTTACCTCGTAGTCCCAGCTGCATTTGGGCTTCCTAGTGAGCTGAGGCCTGCACCTCCATCCTAGAGTTTAAATTTGTGGCAAAGAATCAAAACATTTTAAAGAACTGTGAAGAGTGACACTACAAGCATTAATAAATTTCCTTCTGTACAGCATAGGCAGTAAAATACCATATTGAAAACAATAGGCAAAATAGCAATTTTTAAAAATTGGAGCTATTGAAAAGAGAAAGAAATGGTTGAATCAAGAGTGCTGAGCCCTGCCAAAGGGTTATGCAAAGATCTGGAAAGGAGTGAAGCTGTGATGGCAGGTGAGTGCTGTTGTGTGTGTGTTCCTTGGAGTATTCAGAAGTCCAACCCACCCACCAGGAGTTAAGTGAAAACACCTTCCCTCCCCATTAATGAACATATTCTGTATTTTCTGCTGCCCCATCATGTTGCCTCCAAAACTCTGGAAACAAATCGATCCCAAGGAATTTGTTACCATGACAATTGCAACCTCACGAGTTTTCCTAGAACTTCCTTTCCACTTTGTGGGCCCATAAACAAGCACTTAAAATTCAAGGAAAGTATCAGATTCAAACTCAGTGTACAGAAAATAATTAGATGCTGTCCCTGAGCATATTTTGGGGCCTAAGCCTATATGGTTGTATTCCAAGTGCATGCCTTGTTCTTCCCCTAGGGTGGATGTTGATTACCTTAAAAGAAAATACATTTACCACACAGAACTGCATTGAGTTACCATTACAAAGTCAAACATGCCCAAACAAAAAACATATACACAAATTTGTATTTCATGGTGCCTTGGTGTCCTGGATTATACAAGAGGGGTGGTCTCAAGAGCAGTCAGTGTATGCTCCATAAACAGTGCTGATAGTGATCTCAGCTGAGGAGAAAAGCTCCAGAGGACTTGGTACTGCCAACCTGCAGGTCAAGGGATGGGTTGTGTCTGCATTTGAGGCAGTGCCATGTGTTGTCCTCCCACTGAGGAGGTTCCAAGCCCACCCCGTTTCAGAGTGCCAGGGCACATTTGAGGCACTGGCATTTGGATGCTTGCTATGTTCAGCTTTGACTGGAGGCCTGATGTCCGTGAAGGAAAATGTTTTAAACCATTCCTGTGAGTCTCCTTTCCAGAAAGGAGCAAACATGACTAAGCACCACTTTCCCTTGCATTTCCAAGCTGGAGAAAGTGGCTCTGGTGGAAGATCTTCCTCTGTCTGGTACAGCACAAGAGGGCAGGAGATTGGTCCAAGAACCATCCTTAACACAGCAGAGGAGTTCAGGGATTTGCTCAAATCCTCTGCCAGTGACAGACAGGGACCTCTCATGATAATTGTCACAGGCTGATTTTTTTCAAACAGATATTTGTGGTTTAACAATGCGTTTACAATCAGCTCTGGCCTTAATCTAATTTTAGGACTTCTTTTTTTGAAGTGATGCCATTAAAATGCTCATTTCATCGAGCAGAATGTGATGCTATTTAACTATGATATCTGTTTTTAATGTGGAGGTTTAGCAATCACAAGGAAAGTAGTATACTCTGGCTCTTGATCAGTACCATCTACTGGAAAACAGCATGAAACTCATGGAAAAATTTTGCAGGCTTGGTAAGAATTTGTGAATCTCCTGTCATACGTGAATAGGAAATGACAGCCAAGCCCAGGCAATATGATTTTGTTTCCCTCTGAGCTCTGTCCTGGCTGCCTGCTCATTGCTGGTGACCAGAAAGGGTCTCGTGCCTTGACCTTGTCTAAACACAAACATTGCCTTAGTCTCACTGTCAGGGTTTAAATCACAAAACTAGCACAAGCCCATGTGCAAACGGAGCTCAGGTTTATGTAATCAGAATCCTGGGAATGTATTATCATCAGTATCTCCAGCTCAAAAAAGCTTTATGGAGCAAAGCACCAGATGAGAAATAGATCAGAACAGCAACAAGTCTCAAATGCAAGGATTTAGTAGGTCAGCAGTTGGTCTATTTACCACAGTCTTATTTAATCAGAGTACCTCTAGCTTTTTATGTCTCTTAATATAGCCCAGGTTTCCATAACCAGGGCAGGCATAGCAGGAAATCAATACAGTAAATTAGATTACTTGGAGACTTCTCTCTTCAGTTTGAATGTGTGTGGATGAGTTATTCAGAATCTGACAGACTTGCTGGAAATGAAAGATGCTGTCTACAGTAGAGTAAACTGTCACTAAGAAAGTAATTGACAGGTATGCCATAAAGCCTGAAAATTCCCATTCCCTGGGGAATTTGTATCTGCCATTTACTTCCCAGTCAGCCCTTTACAAATGGCCCAAAATGGCAGCTGGGAGCTGTTGGGAAACCTGTTTGAAATGAACTGTAAGCAGAGGTGTCACCTCAGAGATGCAGACTTGCAGCAGAACTGGTGTAAGGTAGTAAGAGAAACTGATTAAATCTCCTGCTTCCATTGATCTCCTCCGGTATTTGTTCAGCATTGTATTTTCCATAGAGATTTTTGTTTATTTCTTTGGTGGCTTGGATTAATTTTTTTTGTCTGCTGAAATAGGTAAAAGAATTTATCAACGCCGAGCTGCTGGCTCACTTGTACTCTTCTGAGGACCAGAACACTCTGATGGAGGAGTCGGCGGAGCAGGCGCAGCGGCGGGACGAGACCCTGCGCATGTACCAGGCGCTGCAGGAGGCGCTGGCCATCATCGGGGACATCAGCACCAGCACCGTCTCCACCCCTGCTCCCCCGCCCGTGGACGACTCGTGGCTTCAGCAGGCACGCAGGTGAGAGCCTCACATCTGGGCTGCCATGAAATCCAGGGCAGGCAGGTGTGGTCAGCCTGACTGGGGCACCACTGTGTGCAGGCTTTGTTTGTTTTTGTTAAGGTTGGGATTCAATGTGTGAGGTGGGATTTTTTTGTTTGGACTCAGGTGTTTATTAGTTTTTATCTCTATTAGAGTTTTATAAACCATGAGTTCTACAGCACTTCACTCTAAGAAACTAAAAATTGAGTTGTATTTATTTTTCTACAAGGTTTTTTAAGGATAAACTGTCTAATTAAGAAATGACACTTAAATTATTTTTACTTTTAACTTAATAACTAACTACTCGTGGCTTGTAATGAGGACTTTTTTATTTAATTACACAATACTACTCAAACTTGTGAAGAAGAAGGTGAAGAAGAAGGATTAGCTCCTCTCTTAAAACTTCTATCTTGTTATATATATATATTACTATATTCTAAAGCTTTAAACTCTAAGTTTTCTACTGTGTGATATTGCACACTTCTATTTAAACTCCACACCCACAATCCCAGTTCTGTCATTTAATTTTGGAAGCCTTCTCCATGGCCTCAGGTCAAATGCAGTGTTCTCTTGGGGGTCAGTGCCTGGCAGCACAGAAAGTCTAAAATTCTCAGTAACTAGGGTTCCAACAAGATCAGGAGCTCCCTCCCTCCCTTTTTGGGAAGATGCTCCTCCAGGTCTTAATGACATCTGTGAGGAAAATCAAAACATTTTCCCATATATAATATGGGAATATGTTTCTATATATAAACATATCCACCTATTCTTTGGGTATGTTTATGTGAGCACCAGACACGATATCTGCCTTGCAAAAGACCATCCAGTGGACTTACAGCTTCTCTGATGTTTCAGATAGCAGCTGCTTCTGTCACCCCAGCTATGTATCCACTTGGCCTCTGTTTGCAAGCTGTTATAATAATTCAGCATCTCAGGCTCCATGTCCTAGAAATTCCACTTAACAAAACACTATTAGGACTTGAATAATAAAATCCATTATATTTACCTTTTTGCTTGTATGTTGTCAGTGGGAAACACGTGAGTCTTAATTGTATGTGATCCTGTGACACTGATGGCAAAGGAAAATGCCAATAAAAAACATCTGTCGTAAGTTTTAACTTTTGTTTAAAATGAAGTAAAATACATCAAAGAAGACTGAAAACCCAAACCCTCACCTTACTGAACTTTTAAAATCTCTGCTATTTCACCAGATCACCTCCTCCAAGTCCTTCAACTCCAAGGAGACCTACATTGAACAATCCCCCAACCAGACCTTTATCTGGCCGAGGACCCGCTCCTGCAATCCCCTCTCCCGGCCCTCAGGCGGGGGCTCCCCCAGTCCCGTTCCGCCCAGGACCTCTGCCTCTGTTCCCCAGTGCTGAAGCCCATGCAGGACCTCCCCAGGTTCCCTCTCGGCCCAGCCGGGCTCCTCCCAGCGTGCCAAGGTAAGAAGCTTGGTGTTCTGCTGGTGGCATGGTTCTCTCCCTCTGGCAGGACAGACAGACTCTGCACTGCTCCGTGGGTGGGAAGGCGAGCACTGTTGTCTTGTAGCAAAGCAAAACTGGGCATTGCCTGCACAGTCAGAGGTGTTGGATGGAACCATTTTTTAGCATATAACCGGTTTGAAGAGATAGGAAGATTTATTAGTTTTTAAAAATTCCAGTCAGTCAGTTGGAAGACCCTGATTTGTTTGTACTGAGAACCCCAGTTCTGGTTGTGTTGTAGCCTCATAAGGGCTCAGAAAGAGAGAGAGGGAGAGAGGTCACCTACCCCCATGAGGAGAGGGGCAGGGGTACAGCTCCTCACTTCTGCACTTCTGAACCCTCACCAGAGGAAGCAAGGGCTCTCCTGGGAGAGAACAAGAGCAATTCTTGTAGAACCAGTGGAACAAACTGGTAGGAGTCTGATTCTTGTCCTGCAAAGCCAATAACTTCCAGCCAGTTGGAAGCAGTCCCTAGTTGTCTGACAGAGTACATCATATGGTACCAAGCAATTAGTTAAGAAACAAGATTATCTTCAGTGCACTATTTCCTTTCCTTCCCAGGGCTTTGCATTTATCAGGACCTTTTAAAGTAGCTTTGAATATTGTATAATTTTCTATGACATTAACTGGTTTTTTATATGTTACATGAATAGAATGTCCTTAATGTTTATTTTCACAGTGATGTAATACACATAATCACATATATATATATATTTTAAAAGCTCTGATTCTGAGGGATTCATTAACTTTCTAAATTATGAGAGGCATGGGCAGATAAGGCAATGTTGGAACAAAGGGGTTTCTCCATTTTTGATAAATTAGCTGTTATATTGAAAGTAGTCACAGTTTAGAAAAAAAAAGAGCCAGCTGAATAGGAACAAAAATAAAACATGCACATTTTCAATTTTAAAAATGGTAATTGAGAAAAGAAGCTTTGGAGAAGAATTTTCTTTTAAATAGGTGAGATCTGTCATAGTTGTCATAACTTAAATTTGAGGCTCAGTATTTCTAATATAATTACCCTTTATAATAGAAAGCATAAATAAATGAGGTATATCAAAGGAATGGAGTATTTTAATATATTTGCTATGAAAAGGATGTTGTTGCATCAATGCCCCGCCATGAAACACTCTTTCACCTTAGTGGATATCCTATAGCTTGCAGCAGGGACCTCTGGGGAGAAACCTGGAATTGCCTTTCCAAACTTTGTGCTGGAAGGGAAGAACCCAAGGACCATCCCCTCACTGGGAGATCCTGGGGCTGAGCCCAAGTGTGCTGGCCCTGCTGCTTCCTCTGTGCCATCAGAGGCCACATCAATGGGCTGTAGGGATGAGGTGCAGTTGTGCCAGCTGTGCTGCCAGAGAGAACCATGGCTCCCGTGCCTGCCCTGCAAAGCAGCGCGTCTCCTTCCCCTGCCTGCTGTGGTTGTGCATGGACACTGCTTTGCCAGGGTGGCTTGCCAAGAGCATGTCTGATGATCATCTTTTTCATGCCAAAGTGATAGGTGGGATGGAGACCAGAAAGGAATTTTCTAGCACGCAAAAGACACATGGGTAAGCAGCCTGGGAATGACTCAGTTCGGGACCGCCACTGGTGGCATGAAAAGCAGTGGCAGATAAAGGAGGTCAGTGATTTTTAAATACTGTAGCTGGATACAGAATTGAATGTGAGACTGCCTGACATTTTTGTGGAAAAAAATAATCTGCAATACACATCTTCTGGACTAGATCCCAGTTCTCTCTTTTAGAGCTATGAAAGCCTCAGACAGAAAAAAATCTCAACTGCTAAAGAATGAAGGAAGGGTTTGCCATTCTGCTGAAACTTCAGGTTTCTTCTGCTGACTAAACTGCGAGGGAGGAAATCCCAGGGAAGGGGCTGCAGGGGAAATCACCTGAGGGGGACAGTGTGGCCAGCTCCTGTGCCTATTAAATGTTTCTTTTGAGCCCTGGAATTTCAGCTACGCTTGGTCTGGTTTTAATAACAGCCTTTGCAGGATCATAGGAAATTGACTCAGAAAATGGGTCTGAGATATTAGAAGGGGGAAAAAAGAGTTTTGAGGAAGAGTTCTTGTGGAAACTTGAGCTTTTTCTGTGACTTATTTTTGAACTGGGGCGCTGTGCTCTTGACTGTTCCACCACCATTTTCTGCAGTGATTCCTTGAAGTGTTGGGACCTTTCTTATCTAGGGAAACAGTTAAGTTTCCTGAGAAGAAAGTAGTATTTTTAAAGTTTATCTCACTTTTCTAAGGAGCCTTCTGTTGCAGCCCTTGTCCCTGTCACATGGAGCTGAAAATCCTGACATGCTAAAGAAATACAAAGTTTCCATTTTCTCCTGTTCTGCCTTAAGATAAAAAGATCGTTTTCAGGGGTAAGACTTGGACTGTCCTTGTCCAATGAGCAGATTAGTACACATTTGATGGGGAAAATTTGGCACTTTACAGTGAGATACAGCCCCTGTCTTTGAAAACACAATTTTTTTTTCTTCTACTTTATTAGGATTTATCAAAGGAATTGTACAGAAATGGTGAACTCTCGGCATTTTCTCACTGTTTCTCCCTTAATGTACAGGGAAAGGAAAAGAGTTAGGAGAGCAGGAAATAATTTTCTTCACTGCTTCGCTCTGATTCTAAAGCTGGTTTGGGTTATGTGCTCTGAATATTTCTGTAAGGAAACAGAAACTATTTGCATGATACATGCCTCTTTTAATTAATCCCACTTGAGGTGGGTGGATCTCTCCCAGCAAAGCCTGTGAGCAAAGGCCCCTGGCTTTAAGGGCTTGATGCCAAAGCATATATGATTTGTGAAATACTCCCCACTGCCAGAATCTGGATTATTCCCCCTCTCTCTTAAAAGGCTTCAGTAGTATTTTGAAAGAAAATGCAGCTGTGTGCTTGCTTTGGTAAGACTGCTTTAAGCAGGCACTAGAAGCACTTCAGCTTACCCTGATGTGTGTTTGCCTGCCAGTGTGGAAAGCCTGATCTTGACCAATTTAAGTTCTACTGTGGATGCTTGATTTTTAGCTTTTAAATGTCCTGAATGGGCATCTCAGCTTTGCCACAAGGAGAACAATTGAATTGGAAATGTTTTTTCTCTTGGCAGCAGAGCCCGTGGCGTTTGTGGGGGTGGAAGGGAGCTGCCCTGTTCTCCCTGTGTCCTGCTCTGCAGTGCTGCTGTGGATTCACCAGGGCTTTCCCAGCAAAGCCCTGGACATGGTTCCTGACTTTGTCACTGAGACAAACGTGAGCCCAAATGTGTGAAACCCTGGAGCACGTGTGTCACCCTCAGGCAGGCTGGGCCCGCTCCCCAGGGGCTGGGGCTGGTGTTTACATGTGAGGCAAGTCGTGGGGAGAAAATTCACGTTGTGCTGCTCACACACTGTCCCTACAAATTTACTTCCACCCACAGCCAGGCAGCAGGAAGGGCTGGTGGCAGCTCTGCAGCTCCCCTTTGTTATGCCACCAAGGCTAATTCTACCACCTGCTGTGTTGGTAGCTAATCTACCTTGTAAGCCACCAATACATATTTCTGCCAAACTGGCAGAAAAAGGTACTTTTACCTGACAGTAATTGCAGTTAGAAATTTTCACACAAAGTCAGGAGCAGTGCAGAAAGCATTACTGCCTGACGTCTCCCAGCCCACAGGCTCCCACTCAACCCTTTGATTGCAAATATCAACCATTCAGGAAGTTTTCTCTGATGGATTTTTATGGATTAGAGTTCTTTGAAAATATTTAATGAGATATCTAACCCCGTGCATTGAATGATAAGGGGATTCTGTGCAAAAATTGCACATGATCCTCAGAATAAAACCCGTCATAGTGCATAGGCATATAAGGCCAGAAGGGTTATCCTGCCTGAGCCTGGGAATCTTCTTTCTCCTGAAAGTTTGACCTTGCAGCCTTAAAAGCTTACTACTGTATTTTTTAATGGAATATAAATTGTAATCAAATAGTCATTGCACCAAATTCTTCTGGCAGGATGAGTGAGAGCCCACCTTAGAGTGTTTGCATGCTGACTTGGATGATCTTAATCTGAACACCCAAGTAGGAGAGCACAGCTCTCTGTCCTCTTTGAATGGATCTTTGGCAGAAGTTATATTCAAAAAGTATAGTCTGCAATTAGGATTGTTTCATGCAAGCAAAGAGACAAAAGTGTTACATGGATGGAATTCAAATTCCTGCTGAACCTCAGGAGAAAAGAGAGCCAAAGAATAATTTAATTTAATTCTGCATCTCATGTCTGTGATCAAAATATACAGCTACACAGGCAAAACCAGAGCCCCTCCAGGGGGGACACTGCCCTTCTGTAGTCAGTATGTTTCCAGCTCTGCCTGTCTGAGGACCCCAAAATCACAAGACTTAGGAGAATATCAGTTATTATTTCTGTGATTTCTGCCCAGAGGGAAGACAGCCCTGTGTAATTTGTTACTAGTCTAATGTACATTTCTTGTTGAAATGCACACCCAGTAATTTGTTACTTCTGCTGCTGGCTGCTTCAAGCAGCAGCAGACTCCATTTATTTTCTCTTATCTCTTAGAAAGAAGCTCTGCATTTTCCCCTCCTCCACTGGGTCCTTTTTCACTCTTTTCCCTTTTTTCTCAGCCTTTCCCTCTCTGTCCCTTTCTTGACCATCCTGCTTGCTTCCTCTTTCACTTCCTCCTTTCACTTGGTTTCCTGCCTGGTACATATTTGTCTCCCTTCCCCATGTATTCCTTCCTTTCCTTCTCACCATCTTGGTTTCTTTCCAACTTATCCCCTCCCTGACACCTTTGTAAAGCTATCACCTTGCATTTCTGTCTTTTAGAGTTTTTCAGACAGTTTTCAAGCCATAGAATGCAATATTTGGCAATCTTTCTCAACAGCAGCCTGGTGGCAGTGGCTGTGACATCCATCAGAAACACGAGCTCTGCTGCTTGGGGCAGTCACACTGCCAGGTGCAAACCTGGCTCATCTTGCTTTGGTCATGGAATAGAATCAGAGAATAGAATCACAGAATCGTTTGGTTTGAAAGGGACCTTTAAAAGTCATCTAGTCCAACCCTCCTGCAATGAAGAGGGACAGCAGAAGCACTGAAAGAAGGAGCATTCTGCATGAGGATAAGTATGGGAGGGCTTGGCCAGAAAGCAGGTCCCAGCAGGTTGTAAAAACATGTAAAATGTCACAATACAGCAAGTCTGGTGGTTTCATTGTAATTCTGCAGTACTGATCTTTTGAGAAATTTGGAATGGCATTTGCACAGAACTGATTCTTCAGCTGCCTGAGCTGTAATGCCATGAGAGATACAGGAGAGTCTTCACTTCTGTTCCAGGAACTTCAGTGATTACTGCCCCTAAAAGGATGGCTCTCTTTTAGACTGGCAGTAGGATTTTGTTACTGCCTTCCTTTATATTCCTCTCCCCCAGATGACTGCCCTGAAGATCGAGGAAAACAAAGGTCATGGGATGCCAGACATTACAGCCTGGGTACCATGTCTGCTGCCACTGACTCTTAACTTCTCTCAGCATCTCTCTCCATCAGCCAGAGGCAGGCTGTCCATATCTTCAGTGGCCCAGGAATTTTCTGATGGGCAGTTCACTGTGGCAGCTGAACAAAAGTATTTGAAGAATCACTTGTTCTGCATAAGGTTGAGGTTTGATCTATCTACTGCATCTCAGGTAGCTGTAATCATCTTGAGTGTTGCTCCTGAGCTACTTGCTCCTGCCTTATTCAACCAAAAATTGTTTTAAAACAGAGTGACATTCAACTGGGACTGTTGCAAGTGACTTTAAAAGTTCAGCAAAGAGGATCTGGCTGTGAAATGGCTTTTCATTACTCTTAGTGTAGACCAGACCTATGTGATGGGGACGGGTAATTAAAGAGATGCAAGAGTGGGGAAGACAGAAAAATGAGGAACCTGAAAAACATAGAAAGAAGTGATTCTGGAATAAATATGATGTTTCAATTGCAGTCCTCAAACATAGTAGGAGTGTCAGCTGATGCACTGAATGAATTTCAGCAAAAATTTGAGTCTGGTTTGGTTTTGGTTCTTTTTTTTCTTCCTTAGCATCTTCTCTCTCGAGATACTGTTAGTAGAAGGAAGTGGCTTTATTTTTAACATCTCTCTACTTGAAGAAAAAGAGTCAAGCAATAGCAGTTGTTTGACAGAAATACAGGAACCTGAAGAGGTGTTTTGTCCCAAGAAATTATTTAGTTTCATAATGGAGTAGTTTAATAACAGTTGCCATGAAGACATTGCAGGATTAGAGCGATGATGTTGAGCGGAGAATTCCTGCCTTGTCTGAAAGAGTGGGTGAATAGCACTGCATTTCCAGGCTGCCTTATGCTAGAAGAGAAAACATCTGAGAGTACACAGAGAGAAACAGTGATGATTTGAACTTCCTGCACCTGCAGGCATCTTGAAAGGCTGTCTTGAAACTCTCCTGTGCCTCACGAGCTGTATTGGATCAGTAGTGAACGAGGGCACTCCATGGCTCCATTAACAACACTGGTAATTCCCTTAGTTGGCATCATGGACAAGAAGAGGTCAACTCCAGCTGGAAGTGACAACCAGGACATTTGCTCCCCTTCTTGCACCAAGGTAAGTCAAGAGGAGAGAGGCAACAAGGCAGAGGAAGATCAAAGCTGAGTAGGAAGGAAGAACAGAGATGTATTCAAAAGTGGGGTACATGACTCACACTGATGGCAAACAGTGCAGCTACATGCAGACCTGTGCACAGGTCCTGAGCTGCTGTGAAAAGATCAGATGTTCTTCCTGCTGATTTTGTCACCCTTCTGTTGTCATTTTCCATGCACAGAACAGCATTCTGAATGTTCCCACTCAACACTCCTAACTTTCTCTTCTTCATGGCCAGTTGTGACCCTCTGGACCACCCTAACCTAGGGTTTCTGAAAGGTTGGGACAGTATTCCACAGATGAACTGCACACTTGCTTATTTGACATGTTCCCTGCTGAAGGGCAAACAAGAACATGCAGTTTCTTAAGAATAATAGTCTGTCTTGGTCGCTCCGTTGAATTAATTTTGTGTTTATTCAAGCTGAGCTTTTCATATGACACATTAATTCCCTGAAGTGACTAATTTCAAAATGCAGTGTTCACATAAACATACAATATATTTGTATGTGTGTGTGATGGATGTTAATTTATTATGGTCATATAGAAAACATAACTTGAGTTGTAGATAATAAATTATTCTGCTGGAACATCATATTTTGGACCACATTGCCTCTGAAAGGAGTATCTGTATTAAGTTAAATCACACACAGTGGAACCTCACTAACCCTAGTGCTTTCAAACAGTGTAAGCCTTTGAATTCATAGAGATCTATACTGCTGCAGTGTAGTGGTGGCCAGTGGAAGGACACATTCTTCCCATTCACTCTTTTTTTGTTGTTGTTTCTTTCACTTAAAAGAAATAGATATCTGATAAAACAGCATAATCGAATAACCTTAACTTGCTGATACTGAACAAAAAATTTCTTCTACTCAGAGAGCAGCTGGGTCATTTGCAGTTTTGGGGTTCAGCTGTAGGGACTAGCTGAGGCAGTCCCTGGCAGTACAGTCTGAGCACACCCTCTGTGCTTTGTAGAGCCTGACTTCAGCTGGAGAACTAATTCAGAGCTACCAGCCACCCTCAAAAGCTGTGCTCTGTGCCTGAGGGCTTCCCTTCTGACTGGCCTGACCATAGTGATCCTGTGGGCAATGCTTACTTACAGACATACTGTGTTCAACAAAATGACATTTTCCAGTACAGAAACAAACCTGAGCAATTTTCACTCTCTTGGACCATTACACTGGGATAAGGGACCATCTCAGGCAGGTATTCCCCAGCTCCTTTCACCTTTCATCACCACTCCGTGCGGTTTCTCATTTCCCCCACAATCACCATCTCCTCCTGATCCCTGTCTGTGATTCCTGCTTTACTCCTCCTAATGTCATCATCATTTTTCTGCTCTTCCTGCTTTGTTATGACCTGTGTCACCATGATCAAGTGCCTTTACTCCCCCGGGCTTTCCCACTTCTACTCCCAAGCTGATGTTTGGGAAACGCTGCAGTAGCCATGCTGCATCTGCTGTAGGACAGAGTTTAAGCGTGCACAGACTGAAGACTAATTAGGTCTACAAACCATGTCTTGCCTCTGTTTTTCAAGCGTGATGGGTACAGTACTTTCACTTCTGGTTTGGATTGTCCTCCAAATCCTGAGGCTGATGGAGGTCGAGAGATGCCATATAAAAGTTAGGTTGAGGCAAGAACCAGTAAGAATAGAGGGTGTGGGTCTCTCATGATCTTACTGAAACAGAGAAAACCAGAGAAACAGTACAAAAATAAAATCAGCCAAAGCATTATAATTTTCTCAGGACCAAGCTATTTAGGTCTCTAAATAATCACCCAAACAGGAAACCAGATTTATTCCTTACCTGCAGTAAGTCACTGTACTCTTACCGTACGCCTCACATTCCAGGTTTGTTCTGTCACCTAAAACAAATTTGCCTGCAGTCTTAAAGCTGCTTAGAGATTTGAAGTATTTTCTTGTGAAATTCTACAAAGACGATGTCACGTATCAGGGTACTCTGAGAGGGTTGGGTTATGGGGAAACCAAGATGATGGAAAAGGGAGAGAATAATGGGCTTCTGTTCACAGCTTCAGATCTATAGGATGTATCGTAAAACAGAGTTCTGTGCATGCCTTCCACAAGTGTTCTCTGGTGGTCACAAGCAAGCGAGAACGTCAAATATAAGTGGAAATGAAAGCCTTTTATTTCGAAGTCCTCTGGCTGTGCTGTGAGAAGCCATCTTCGAGCGGGGCCTCCCATGGTAATTACAGCCATGCTTTACTGAAAGCACGTTTTGTGCACTCCATGTGGGGAGCGATAGGACTTCTCAAAAGGCAAAGGCTCGAAGAACTCCCATGTGTTTCTCATCTAATTTTAAGTCTAGACTTGCTTTATTTAGTTTCTTTTACTCGGCATTTGCCTAGCTAAAGCTTTTAGGAGTTCTTTTAAAACTGGAAACATGATGGCGTGCTGTTTAGGTTAAAAATAAATGTAAAAACTTTTCCTTTTTTAAAAAGTTTTTGCACGGGGGTAAGAGCTCCCCTCCGTTCAAAACCCCACTGAGCTTTTCAAAGGACGAGTCTCTGCAGCAACATCAGGGAGTTATTAAATACATACTTAGTCCACAATTTTCATTGGTAAATTCTTTATGTCTGCTTAATGCATGCTAGTTAGAAGAACTGATTCTTTTTGCAGACTCGTTCACTCAACCCCGGGGGGACCTATGATCTCCTGCCCCTTTTGCACTAACTTTTACAGTTTCCTTTTTATTTCTTTTTAAAAAAAAAGGCAGCAAAACAAATAACAACAACCCCAAAGACAAGAGAATGAGTTAAAAGGGCCAGGCAGCGGGACACAGCCCGAAAACACAGCTGAAATGTTGGCGACAATAAGCAGAAGGATTTCCCGCAGCAGCGCCGTTTCTCTGCCGAGCTGGAGCCGCCCTCGGGCTCCGCTCGCCGAGCGCCGCCCGGCTGCGAGAGCGCGGAGAGAGCGGCCCGAGTCGTCTGCGCCGCTATCATCCGCTGGCCTCAGACTAAACATTGACCTGGGCTTAGTCACATATTTACTCACTGCGATGGCAGCTAGCGCGGAGCAGGGCTGCGGGGGAGGCTGGTTTTGCCCGGCTTCCCCCCGGGCGGGCCGCGGGCAGGCTGGAGCTCCCCCTGCCGCTCTGCAGGGCCGGCTCCTCGGCGTTCTGAGGGGCCGGCGGCTCCCCGGCGAGCCTCGGCTCGGGATGCGATGGTGCCGGACCCACGCTCGGTTCCTCAGAGCTGTGCTTTGTGCAGCTGCCCCGGAGCTGGTTGCTGGCTTTATCTCAAGGTGGCCCGGGCTCCTGCACCGCTCCGTGGGCTCTCAGCCACTGCTGCGGGTGTGGAGGAGCCAGGGAGAGGCGAGAGACACGGGGCTTGGCCTCGCCTCTTGTTTTTGGGGTTGAGATTCCCGTTAGGGAGGGAAAAAAGGTCTGAATGCTACTCCCAGTGTAAAAATGGTCATAGAATGACTTGTCACTTTAACAGGGAAGTCTAGGACAGGCAACTTCAGGGCTTGTTCATTCCTTCACTTGGACTTGAGCTGCAGCTCATGCCCGTCAGTCCTGTGTGCCAGTGAAAGGAAGGGGAGCTCTGTTCACCAAGCTGAACCCCCTGTGCTCTGCCCAGGGCCTCGGGAGCACGGTCCCCCTTCCTCCACTGCTGGCACGGGGAACTGCAGATATCCCAGGAGACTCTCAGCAGCAGAGCTGGAGGGAAATGGTGCTGCTGCAGCTCTTTTCCCAAGTGCTGCCTTTCCCAAACATTGCCACTCCTCTAGAAGGCTCTGCAGGTGGGGGCCCGGCTGCCCCAGTCATGGTGTGAGGGTTAAGGAGCGGGAAGTGCATGGGAGGCAGGCAGCACCCTTGAGGGGCCGGAGCTGAGGAGGGCTGTGCCCGGTCCGCAGGACGTGTCTGTCCAGGCCCGCGGGTGTTTGTGTCACAGCATCCCAGACACACGTGAGAGTACCCGCAGGTGGGACAGAGCACATGTGTCTGTAGGGCAGTGGCACAGGCACACAAGGATGGGTGGCTCAGCAGCAGCTCCTCATCAGAGCATCCCCTTGGGGGTATCAGCTTCTCCTGGAAGCGCTTGGTACTCTGCAGTGGGCAGGAGCTCATGGGGAGTTTCTCTGCTCAGGTCTGCACTGGGCTTGAATGGAATTTCAGAATAGAGGTCACTAACAGTGCTGGTTCAAGGAGGAAACAGAGCTTGGGCCTGATTGTGGTTCAGGTTTGGTTTGACTGATTACATCCAGGAAATCCTCCCACTGTGCTCTCCAGTTTCTGCTCCTGCTGTGTTAAATAGCAATTTGGCTAAATTGCATTATTTGAATGCAGTGGGCTGCATTTAACCTGGTATTAAAATGCATGTTTGGGCTTTTAAATTTGATACGAAGACAGCTGTATGCATTTTCCCTTGTTTGTCAATTGCATACATATGATACGATGTTTTCAGTAAGCACTAAACAATGCAATGTGAGGCATTTCAACAAAGGAATAATTTAATGCAACCCAGCAGAAATGCAGAGCCTTAGAAGTGGTTCTTTATGAAACTACAAATTTTGGAAATGAGTCCAGAAGACCTACACTGGAGCAACACAAGAAACAATAGTTAACACAGTAACATTTTTCCTGTAAGAAAAATACACCATGAAGAAATTATATTTTGCCTATTTTTTTTAGCTTGTTGATTTTCTTGAATGCTTTAGTTGGCATATTTCTTATTTGTTGCATGGTAGGGATTAAAATTCTCATTTCTTCACCAAAAGAGAATATTGTCACACAAGATGCACTTTGAGCCAAACGAGATTGTTTTTTGTCAAGTGTAAATTTGTCTCACATATTTTGTTCCAGTTCAAAGAAGATTAACACATTGTTACATTCTTTTCATCTTCAGTTTAGCTTTAGCAGAATGAGACACATTTCCTTCCTAATCTTCTTCAGTGCCACAGCTGTCCCTGCTTGCACAGGTGGAGGGTGGGTTAGGAAGAGCTGCACATTTGTTGGGGCAAATTATTAATTTTTTATTATTATTATTTTAAAATTATTAATGAGCTCTGCTGGAGCTGATGGGAACCAGCCTCAGCTCCCACTTTGCTCAGAGCCTGGGTGCAGCCATGAGCTCTCCTGGTGATCTGGGCTGGGTTAAGGAATAGAGAGAGAGTACCTGGTATTTCCTGCTAAAGAAAGGGAGCAAAACCACTCTGTAAGACATGGATTGGGATAAATGCAGCAGCAGAGCACTGCTGGAGGGCACTGGACAGCTGGTTAAGGGAGCAGGCTGGCTGGCAGGAACAGTCTCTCAGGCTGTTTATCCAGCACACAGCAGTGTCAGGCAGGACTGTGCGAGCTGGTGCAGGCAATTGTCAGCTCAGACTCTGCATGGGCCTGGCTTGGCAGGCCCAGGTGGAATGGAACATCAACAAAATAGTCTTTGTAACTAAGCTGATGGAATTACCTCCACACAGCCCTGAGGTGGACCTTACTGCACACAAACAGGTAAAGTGGTTGGTAAGGGGGGGACTCTGTCTACAGCTCCAGCAGAGCTTGGTGGAGGGAGGGAGGGAGGGAGGGATAAGTGCCAGCCTGGACTGCAGGTGGAATGTGCTTGGAAATCACACTGCTGCTAACTCTTGCTCTGGGATCACTTATTAGAGGATGACACAGTCCAAATTAAAATTCAGGGGTTTGCAGTACACAGGAAAATTGAATGAAGGCACTTAAGTCTTCCCAAAAAAATCTGTGACTCCATAGCACTTGATAGAAAAATGCATTCATGGTAAATTAATGAATCCAGCAGGCCTGGCCATGACTGTCATTTTCAAAACTGACCACTGATACAAAACCTCAAAATGTGCCTCAGATTCAGGCACATTGATAGAGCTACAGTTTGCCCAGGTATGCAGGAAGCTGCAGATTTTCCTGCTCCTGCAAAGCGGACCTGAAGTGGCTGCAGGCTGCTTTCCTCAGTCCTGCTGCCTGCTCTGAAATGTGTCTGTAAGTCTGCTCTGTGGCTGTCCAGGCTGGGACTGATCCCTAAAACCAAGGAATAACAATCCTCCCCTGCTGGTTTGCGTGGCTCCAGAAGGCAGTGGTGTGTGCAGAACCCCCAGGCTGTGCACAGTGATGGGTGAGAGGGTAGAGCATGGCAGAAATGGCAAACCCATTTCCTCCTTCCTTCTGTGGATGCTCAGGGGCGTCTTGCTTCAGTGTACGTGGCAATAGGATTGTTGTGTGTATGTGCACGTGCATGTCCATGTAACAACAGGCAGAGGTGCCAGGTTTGTGCTCAGTGTTTGTGCTCATTGTCTCTTCTCTCTCTCTCTCCAGTCGAAGACCGCCCCCTTCACCTACTCGGCCCACTGTAATCCGTCCGTTAGACTCATCCCTGTTAGACTAAAGGAGTTTCTGGCATGTCATTCCTTGTTAACCAAATATGTGGAAACAAAGTGCTTGGTAACTGTCCCAATAACCAATGTATAGTCGCATGTATGGACATCTCTAGGCAAGTAACCAATTTTACTGCTATACTCTGTCCATTCCGCGTTGTTTATGAGGTCTTCAATGTTTGGGGAAGGTTTGTGCTGCCTGGACTTTTCCTTCTGCAATAACTGATGTTAGCTAACTTACTGACACATATCTCCACCCAGACAACTGTGCTCACAGTCCTCTACAGCAAATGGAGGGCTTGACTCTGTGTGTGTTTGTGCATGTGTTCATTCGATCTGCTGCTTTTTTCCCCCTCTTACCTGAAAGGAATCTTGCTTTTATTTGTACCTTCCAGGTTTTCTATTTTCTCTTGTAATGGATAAACTGGGCAAAGAAAAGCCATGGGATTTCTTACCAAGCTCTTCTGAAGGCCCCACACTTCCAGATCTCTCTTGCAAGAGGCTTGCTCCTCCTATAAATTCTCCTTATCCGAAATTTAGTGTTAAGGAATGTTGTTAAACGAGCAGGGTGTGTGTGGGACAAGGCATGTTTTGCTTTCTTTCCATCCTGGCAGCTGCAATGCCAGGTTGGTTGGGTTGGTGAGGAGCAGGCTGGGTGCCCCAGCTCACAGGGCTCGGCGTGGAGCCGTCCCACCCCGCAGCCAGGAGGGGACAGGGTGGTTTGGAGGGCTGGGATGTGACACAGCAGCATGTGCCAGCTTCCTCTGTCCTGTGCCAGGGCCTGCTCACACTCCTGCTCCCACTGCACTCCCGGGAAGCGCTGAGGGAAGGGAGTGCATGGAAATGTGCTGTGTGCAGGATCCAGGGAATTGAGTGCTGCTGTTGGTCCCTTTGTGACCAAGGACACAGAGACACAGATACATGCACGGCTGGGCGTGGGTCCCCCTCCTGTGCCCACCGTGGGAGCCAGTTCACAGAGCTCCAGTCTAGACTGGTGGCTGAGCTTCCCAAGGGCCAGATTTGGATGTGAGGTATTTGTGATATTTTCACATGCCAGTCAATAAAGTTTCCCTGTGCCCCCTGTGTAAAGATTTTCTTTTTGTATTACATTGTCCTTGCACACACCTTGGTTTACTGTTGCTTTATCCAGCTAAGTTCTGGGAAGTGCTCAGCTGTGCATCCTGGATTATTTTAGCAGCTTCTCACTTGCAGAGGTGCTCTCTGCCTCTTGTTTTGCACGTTATAAATTAATGCATTATAAAAACCTTTTGTCTTAACTGCATTACTTCATTTTAAACACTTAGGGTCAGTGTCACCCTTAAAGCTTACAGCTTATTGAGTTAACAGAATGAAACTAGAGAGCAACTTGGCCTTGTTCCTTCAGAAAATATTAATTGCTGCTATTACAATTATGGTTACAGATCCCTAGGCAAAGCAATTGGTGGTTTCAAAAGCCCCCAGTACAATCAGTCTAATAAATGTATTTATTGGGACTGCTTGTAGGGCTCCAGTATGCTGTAGCCCCATGTTAGGAAGAATCCAATCAAAGAGCCACAACAAATGGGGATTTAGGCAGCCCAGGCTGCTGATTAGCCGTGCTCACCAGTGCAGCAAATCATGTTTCAGCTTGCAGAAGGGAGACGAGCTTGGGAAAGCATCATGATTTGTATGTTAGGTTAACTTTAATTTCCTGTCAGCCCCATACTTGTGACACACACCTGAGGAGTCTGGAGGTCACATCTGATGCACGGTGAAGATGGAGTTTGTCAGAGCACTGTCATCTTGTGATCTCAGCAGACTGCTGAAGTGGCTGGTGTTTGTTTGGGGAACAGGTCCACATCTCCAATGCCAAGTGCACAGAATCAGCTTTCAAGGAAAAGAAAAGGTTGAAAACACAACCACAATCATACTAATTTTTACTACCAAAAAAAAAAAAATTTGATTATTCTTCTTGTCTTCTACGCAGATTTCCACTGCTTAGTGCTCTCTGCTGTAACCTGTGCTGCATCTGTTGGATATATTTTTGTAAATTGCCACATTAGCCCATATTGTTGTCTTGCCAGCACTCTTGTATATCCAAACAGAGTTTATCAGAACTCTGTTACTGACTGGCAGCTGCCTGCTGATGGGAAACCAGGTTTAATGCCTGAGCCACAGAGATCACTGATACCACTTCTGATATTAGAATATCAAATTCTGATACTCACTTGGTGATAGAAGACCAGGATGGACAGGTCTTTCAGAAACCTGGTCTAGTGGAAGGCGTCCCTGCTCGTGGCAGGGGGCTTGGAACAAGATGAGCTCCAAGGTCCCTTCCAACCCAACCCATTCTACGGGGGTTGGGTTTATCTAGTCTGGGTTTATCTCACCATAGCCCAAGGACTCAGCTTAGTTGTCCTTTCTCCAGTGGAAAGAGCATCGTCTCCAGGAGGAGATTCAGGCCAGTGTGGCTACATGGGACACAAGGGCAATGCTGGTAAGTCAGGAGCCTCAATTACATGACACAGCTCCTGGCCTAAAAACATGATTTTAAATGCTCTCTACTTGAGACTCCCTAATTTACTGTAATGGCTGTTTCTACCAAGCATAAGGAAGTAGGTGGCACAATTGAGCACTGTCCTTTACTCTGCCCCCAAGAAACTATTTTTCAGTAGTAATCCTGAATTGTAAATAAAGCTCTCGAGGGTGGATTTACCAGAAAGAGGAGGAGGAGGCAGTGAGTCGTCAGCACCATCTGGTTCTGTGCTTGATGCTGAGGGTGCAGGACACAGCTGCACAGCCCTCCTTCCTCTGCATCCTCATTCAGATCTCATCTAAATCTGACCCTGTGCCCTAAATGCAACACTTTTAGATGTGCAGGTTAATAAATAACCGTGAGCACAAATCTAGGATTTGATGATTTCACCTCTTCTTGCGTATGCGCTTGTAAGAATAAACCACGTAAACTTGATTCTAGGAAAAACACTTAGATGCTTCCCAAGAAATTGCCACATCCAATTGAGTAAGTACTGTCCTCCAGCCTTGGCCCACTTCCTTCTGCTGTAGAGTGCCTGGAATGGGTTTGTTTGTCCCACTTACTCCTGATGCTGGTGAGTCCCGTCCATCCTTCCCTTGTTCTTGGAGGAGCAGCCTTGGTAGCAACTCATTCCATGCCTGAAAGAAAGCAGGACAAGCACCCTGTGGATCTGCCAGAGAGACTGAGTACCTCTGCAGGGCCACTTAGGTGGGATGAGTCAAGTCTGAGCTCTGTGTCTGAGGAGCACAGGTTGCTCTGCCTTCCTCTGATTCCCTCTGGCACAGCCTTGATTGCTAGGGCATAGTGGAGCAATAATGAAGCAACACCAGTGTTTCTGATCTTACATGAGGTGCACAAAGCCCTGGGTGGTGTAGTTGCTAAGTTTCAGGAGGGTGCTCATCTAATAGTGCATTTAGGCTGAGCCTAGATCTCTGCCCAGAGAACATTTCCACTTCACCCCGCCGTGGCTGGCCAACAGCTGAAGAGCTTGTACGTGCCGTGAACAGCTCTCGGCCTTGGATCTCAAGGGAGCTTGTGCTAGGGTTAAAAAGATTGTATGTTCAACAAAAAGACCTATGTACATAGTTAATGTGTGTTTATTTTATTGCTGATCTTGTTGCACTTTCTGAGTAAGCCTCCTGAAAGCAGATTATTATATTAAAGAAGATACATTATAGGTTATGGCATTTCATGTTCAAGTAGAACATAGAAAATATTATCCTCTCTGTTGCAGACAGCTCCACTAACCATGATGTGTACAGCTTATTGAGATTCCTGACTAGTTCTGTCCTTCTGTCTTAAAATAGTCCAAACCTCCTGAATTGAGAGCAGACCTGCTTTGTCCCTGTGCCACCAGGGAGCCTCCTGGTGCCCTCCTGGCACAGCTCCTCCTGCTGTGGCACTGCCCCTGCTCCCAGGCTGGTGCAGAACAGCTCCCTTGTGTAAATGAATGTTACTCTGCCTGTCTTTCCTCTTGCTTTGTCTGCAGGCGAGCTGATGCCGACGGCTGCTCCCGTCCAGACAGTCCTCCACTCTTGCTTGAGCTATGATTTGTCCCGCCTTGCCGGCCGTTTGCTTTACTGCTGTCTCTTTACTTTTCCAGGACAGGGTAAATGATGACTTATTTTTTGTAAGAAGCAAACGCTTTATTTCTTTCTGATTTTTTTTTTTTGCTCTGTATGTTAATGCCCTACTTCATGTGAGCCAAAACATCTGCCTTTGGTTTCATAATCTGTAAACGGTTCCTGGTGTTGACCTTTGAGCACAGCGAGTGGATTCCGGAAACCGTGGTCATCACTGAGAATCACATACACCTGCTGTAAAAATGTTATGCTGCATTTCTGAACCTGAAATAAACTGTAATTCTTGATGGGCTTTTATTATTACTTTCTGGATGTGTATGAGTGGTGTCTTCTGTCTCTTGCACCATCATCTCAGCTTTCCACACTGCCTCAGTGGGGACTGCAGGGAGGATTTATTGGAGGTGCTGTTGTGCTGAGATCACTGGAGATGTCATTAAAGGGGAGATGGAACTCATTGGGAAGCGTTCAGCCTGTTCCCCTGCAAGGGGCTTGGAGTGCTGCAGAGATATTTTGCTGGGAAATGGATGACTGTTTTACAAGCAGTACCTGGGATTCACTTCATTGCTAAGTAAAGCACCGTCAGAGGAGTTTCAGAGCTGAGCAGAAAGCCAGACTCAGTCCTCCAAAGCAGGAGCTGGAGTTAAAATATGCTTGAAAGGGATTCCCCCCTAAAGATTGGGTACAAATGTGCAGATGTCCTGATTACTCAGTTCCTCCTGCAGATCAGAATGAGCCAAGTAGCTGCAATCAGTGCTTGGAGATGGTGTGTAGGGCACAAAGAACACAACAGCTTCCTGTGGGAACACCACAGTGGCTAAGTGGGTCCTTAGGTTTTGGGAAAAGAGGGAGCAAAAGGTGGGACGAGCACAGCAGGAACATCCCCGCTGTACCCCATAACATTTGGAGAATTCTTTATTGGCCTTTAATGGCCGTAGCTGAGGCAGTTTGTGCACTCCCCCTGAGGGAACAGCAGTGTCCCACGTGTCCCCTCTGGCTGGAGCAAGTCACATCCCCCTGGATGAGCCTGCTGCCAGGAATGCTGGTCAGGTAGAGCTGAGTGCTCTCTGCTGGGTCCCAGGAGGAGCAGCTGCTCTTTGCACTGGCTGTCCAGCCTCGTTTTTAACCTTTCCCAGCAATGTCCCCTCCAGACAGCCCAGTCCACCCCACAGGCCATCCTGTTTGATCATTCCTCATTTCATCAGAACCTCACAAAAGTTCTATTCCAAGCAGATAATGCTTGGAGCAGATAGTGGCGAGAATTTTAAGGCTGGCTGGGGAAAAGCTCTTCCAGAGGGTGTAATTTGGTGCAAGACAATTAGAAAGCCTGTGGCCAATGACCTCCACACCTGGGATGGGATTGTTCTGGTTCTCTGGCACTGGCAAGTCAGAAGGGAGGCGGTGAGGATGAAAGCCAGGCTGTGCTGAGAGCCAGCTGATTCTAATCTTGCTCTTGCTCTTTTCCTTAATATGCATGTTCTGTGCCTTTTTCTCTTAACCCATTTTATTAAGATAATTTTGTATATGAGTAATTTTATTGTATCTTGGCCTTTTGTTTTAAATCTCCCCCTCTCCCTGTGATTTTTGGGTTATTTTTTGGTTTTTTCCTAGGCGACCTCCACCAGCTGTTCCAGGAAGATCATCCTAACACACACATTTCTTTTGTGTTACATGCAATGGTTTTGTTTTGTTTTGTTTTTAATCCAAAAGTACCTTTAATTTGCACTAGCCTATTTGTAAATGAAAGATTTTACTTTCAGATGTCAATGATAAGCCTGGATGTAAAGAAAATAAAATTTTGACTACAAAAGGAGTGTGTCCTGTGTTTCTCTTGAAGGGTCTACTCACTCTTTCTCACATGGAGACATTCTTACCCTGTGGGAGAAATTACCTGGGCTCTGTGGAGTCTCCCACCCTCCAAGGTTGTGGAGGGAGGGAGGGATGGACATTCTGCTGGAGTTCCAGCACTGCTTCTGAATGCATTCACCACCAAGATTGCTCCATAGAAATGGCTTTGGCTTAGCATTAGCAGGAAGAACAGCCAGCAGAGTTCCAAAACAGGTCCAGTGCAGCAGCAGCAGCAGCACCTGGCTGAGCGGAAACTCGAAGGAGAAGATTGCAGCAGCCTCTAGACAGTCTCTAGACTGATTAATACACAATTATAAATAAATTGCAGCTGTTCTGACCATTTTCTTCAAGCTAAACCTCTGGATTCCTTGCAAGCCGACCTCACTGGAGCATCTGAGCTCAAACAGCTGTAAGTGTTACCTCTAGGATTCCAAATGTGTCCGTCCCTGTGGGAAAGATAAAATCTGGGATTTAGATGATGTGCTTGTTTTGGGTGCCAGAGAAGTCTATGAAGAGTCAGTCTGAAAGAAGGGGAAACTGGTGGGTTTAACTGACTGGTTTTCCTCACAGGAAAGCAAACCATGCTTTCCTCACAAACCATGCAGCTAAGTCAGGAGGCACCACTGGGCATTGGTGTTTCAGGGCCCACACCAGATGTTCCTGGGCAGGAGGGAGGTGATGGTGAGAGGGAGCTGCAGTGCTGCTGCTCGGGATGGGGCAGAGGAGGGCATGAGATCACTTTGTGTGTGTGAAGGGGATAGATGACATCCAGCCTGTGCTGGTTTTCAAGCCTGGTCTGACCCTGCTGAATTTGGGCAGTTCTCTTGTTGTAGCTGATTTAGGTCCTACTGACCTCTAAAATATCCAGGGAGCTGCTGAACCACCTGCATGAGCTGGTAAATACCAGATACTGAGTTTGCTCAAAATAGAAGGGGATATGAGCCCAGAAAGCTGTAGACTTAAGGACATTTTTCCTTGTTCTCACTTAGACTTGGTCTTTTGGTAGAGCAGAAGAGAGAAACAGCAACGGTGTAGTAAAAAGTGGGGGAAAACCCCAAACCCTGGTGTACCTTTGAACTGCATGTGCTAAACTAGGCATTGCTGGGACTGGGTGTGGTGCTTCCCAGCACCCTGAGATAGGGAGAAAGGGAGACCTACAGTTCCAGGAAAACAACTGGAAAACAACTGGACCTACAGTTCCAGGAAAACAGCTGTCCCAGGAATGGAGTAGCTAAGGGTGGCTGTAGCTTTCACTTGTGGAACCCATCGGGTGCTGAGGCAGAAACCCCTCAGCAGAGTTCAGGAATTTTGCACTTTCAGGACTACTACAGGAGCAACAATGTTTGTACCTGGTGAGCTCTTGAGGAGGTTCTGCCCATGCCTCAGGTAAAAGGGAAGGGGGATAGACTGAATTTTACAATTTCTGCTTTTTCTCCAGGTTGTTCAAAAAACTGTTCTGCGCTGGGGGAAGCTCTCCCTGCAACCCCTCTGTGCCGCAGCATGGTACCAACAACAGGTAAAAAGTGGATGATATTTTAGCTCAATGGCCTGGCCCACAGCACCCAGCCAGGAGATGTTGCTGAGCTCCCAGCTGCCTCCTGGCCTCCACACATTAGGCTGGAAGGCACAAACTGGTTTCTTGGGGCATTTTATGGTGGTAAATCTTCCACGTGAATCTTTATCTTTTTATGAAATACTTGGTAAGAAATATTTGGTAAGAAATATTCTTGAAAAATAGGACTCCAGATTCCATGGGTTTATGGTAGCCATTTCTAAAATCTCTTCAGTAGAATGGCAGGAGCTGGTGTGCTGGGAGACCCTGGCACATTCTTCAACATGAGCTCACAGGGTGACTTTGTGAAGAAGCTGTTTCACCTCATCTATGTTGCCTGAGGCCTGCCCTGGTGTTGTGGCCAGGGGCACAAGGACAAGGGTCCTGCACCAGTGACATTACGAGGCAGTAGATGGGTTAGGACCAAAATCCTATTTTGGTTTCCTGACCAAAGAGCCAAGCTTTGTTCTTTGCAGGCTTCCCAGATCCAGGCCCCCACGTGGGGAGGGACGTGGCCCCCTGACAGCACGGGGTGGGTGGCTGACACTGGCCTTTCCCTGCAGCAAAGCTGGAGTGGAGATTCCAGCTGGCACGTGTCAGCAGCTCCCCCAGGAGCAAGGCTTATCCCCAGCCACTTCACAGCTACTCACATTTGGCCAGCTTCAAATCAAAAGAAAAAGTCCCATGGAAGGACTGATCTCAGTGGACTGAACCTTAAGGGAAAGAAACTTGGAATGCAAGAGAACATTTAACTCCTTAGTGTCGGCCGATGAAGTGTTTGCTGCATCAACAGCCAAGGACCCACTTCTTGGGTCTCAGTGGGGGTTTGCTCAGGTAGCAGATGCCCAAAGGGCATCCAGCTTTACTGGATGAGTGTAGAGTTATGGCAAAATCCTGTTCTGTAGAGGATATTCTGACCTCAGGAATGAACACATACCAATAATGGCCATTTATACAGCAGCTTAAATAGCAACAGCCCTGCAGAGCCCACGTCCTCAGGAGCAGGCCAGGGAAGTCCTAGGGAAACCCTGCCTGCCCTTTGTGTCTCCTCTCCTCTCCCTGGCTCTCTTTTGCATTCCTCCTTCCTTCAAGGTCCCTTTGTGCATCCAGGCTGTGGACTTTTGTTCTCATTGCCCAGGCTAGGGTGGGCAGGTGAGGGGAGGGCTGAGCATTTCTCCAGGGGGTCTCTGGGCAAGGAGTGAGGCTGTTCTGATCTAATCCTAGAAATCGATCGAAGGAGATGAAGGAGTTGGGGCAGAGCAGAGGGGCCTGGGGCTGTGGGCAGTGGGCAGGGCTGGCTGGGACAGTCTGCATTCCCCTGGAGCTGGGGGATGGAGCCTGCTGCATCCCGGTCCCCAGATCTGCACAGGTGACCCCGGGTGATCTGCACAGCTGGGGGAAGGTGGCAGCCTGTTCCCATCTCCACCACCTGAAATGGCTGAGTGGTCAATGCTTGCAGTTTTCCTAACCCACGGCTGCTTTTGACAGTGTGAATTTGGGAAAGGTACTTTGGAGGGAAATTATTTCCCCATGGAGGAGTGGGTGAAACAGAAACTGCTTTCTTGTAACCTCTGCTGTGATAGCCAGGGGCCAAGCAGACGAGATTTGATTTACATTCCAGCCTTGCCCCTGTACCAACGGGCTCTGTGAATCTGTTTGGGATGGCAGCGTTACACTGGCATTAGCCCAGTGTCAGATGGACATCGGGGTCACTGAGCAGCTTTCTGGGAAACCCCGCTGTGAAAAAAGTCTCCTTTCTGCAGAGCTAAAAAATGTCATCTTGACTCGGAGCATCTGGCTACTCTCTGCTCCCTGTGAGACCTGAGCACGGGCTCCAAACTTCTACGGGTTTTAATTAACAGCAAAATGAGATGGAGTCGTTACCACGACGACAGCAGCAACATTTAACACTTGGCAAGAGCAGTAACAAAGCAGCGGAGGTGTTGGAGACTCCGCCGGGGGTAGCTCATTTCCGAGAAAGCCCAAGGAGTGCGTGAAAAGCGCCTGCTCGCTGGGATGGGGAAAATCAAGCAGAAAGCTGCACTCCTGCAGCTTTTCCGAATGAGAAGTTCCATAAACACTGGGGCGATGCAGCTCTTGGAGATGGGGCTGGGGCAGCTGTGGGCATCCCTTCCCTCCTGCGGTGCCGCCTCTGGAAGGGTCTGCTCCCGGGGCTGGCCGGAGCAGGGCTGCCCTTGCCGAGGGATGGGAACGGGGACAGGAAAAGCGCCGGGGAGGTCCCGGCACCGGGGCTGCCTGTCCCGGCCAGGCCTCCAGCGGGACTTGTTTGCCAGGAGCGCCCTCTGTTGTGGTGGGAGCGCTGCCGGACACACGGACACCGGACAGACGGGGTCGCATGGGAGCTCCACGGGCCCTGCCGCTGTCCCAGCAGCCTGGCATCCCCGCAGCAGGTGGGGAGCCCCATGGGGGGCTGTGCTGAGCTCCATCCCTCTGGCTCGGGGTCTGGCCCTGCAGCAAGGCCAGACCTGCCTCTGGAAAGGGGTTAGAGACGAGAGGAAGGCATGATGCCCTCTCACTCCCCATCTCCTAGGGGATTTAGGGTAATGTGGTGTCTGGCGGCGGTGTGAGGCTATTCTGGCACCCACAAGGGCCAGGGTGCAGGTGAGGAGGGCTCTGCCCCCGCTCGAGCCCTCGTGCTCGGCCCTGCAGGTCCATCAGCACCCCTGCCCACAGCGACCTCACCAAGCCCTGCCCTCCAGCCCTCCCTCCTCTCGGCAGTCCCCTGCACCCCCAGAGGGTCCTGGGGCTGAGGACTCGGTGGGACACATCCCCTGTACCCGGCTCTGGGTCTGCATGGCCAGAGCCGGCTGGTCCCCGCCTGCCCGCACCCTTGCAAGGCTCAGCTCCTTCCTTCACCAAACCCACGCGAGTCAGGGCTGGAAACAATCCTGAGGGGAGCACAAAGTGCTCCTTGTTGCCGCGTAAGAGACTTTATTGGCTCAGGTGTCCTCCCCCACAGGGCCGTCCCCCAGCAAGGACCTTTGCACTGCTCACAGCAGAGGGTCCCCCTGGGCCAGGCCTACATAAGGAACCTGGAGAGGTCCTCCTTGATTTCAGCCTCGTCCCACGGCCCGTGGATGTTGTCCTTGAGCAGCTGGAGCCGGATGAGGCAGTAGGGGCAGAGGCAAGAGACGGCGAGCAGCAGGGAGGCGAAGAGCACGGCGCCCACGCTGGACACCGTGGCCAGCCCCGCCAGCGCCGCCAGCGCAAAGAGCACCGTGACCCCCACGTAGCAGCGCGGCGTCCGTGCCTTCAGCTTCTTCTGCAGCATGGGCCACAGGGCGAAGATCTGCATGGCGAAGGTGACCATGACGAAGGCGTGCAGGGAGCGAGGCAGGCGCGAGGCCAGGCACACCGAGGCAAAGATGGCCATGTTGAGGGACAGCGTGCTGGACACGATGGCAGCGTTGGCGCCGTAGTCAAAGAAGATGAGGTGCCCCAGGAGCATGAGAGCCGACATGGCATAGATGGTGTCCGTGCTGATGGACTCGGTCAGCGTCTTCAGCACCGGCGAGAAGCCGTAGGTGAAGGCGGCGAACACCAGCGTGCTCTTGAGGTCAGCCCAGCGCGTCCGCCCGCTCGCACAGCGCCCGGCCCCGCCGTCCACGGCGTCAAACAGGACGTAGCCGAGCAGGGAGGACACCAGCGCCGCTCCGAAAAGCCCCTGCGGGCTCAGCATCCCGGCGTCCATGTACCACCAGATGAGCACGAAGACGCAGACGCTGCACAGCTGCTGCACCACCGCTCCCGACTGGAAGACCACGGCCTGGTACCGGTACTGCCGGGCGTGCACGTTCTTTCGCAGCTCCTCCAGGAACCGTTGGTCCACGTAGTTATCGGGGAAAGGCTGGCGCTCGTACAGCACCTTCTGCCACCGCCGCCCGGGGACCGGCTCCATGGCCCCGGGACGGGCGGGGGGGCTCCGCGGCCCCGGCCCGGCCCCGCAGTCTCTGCCGGAGGTGGCGCAAGGGACGCCGGGGCGCTCGCGGCCGCCACCTCCCGGCCGGAGCCGCGGGACACGGCCGGAGCGCCGGGCGGGACCGAGTCCCGGGACCAGGTCCCAGGGCCGGGCAACGCCACGTCTGAGAGCGGTCACCTCCCCCTGGGCTGCGCTCCCCGCTCCATGTGAGCTTCAGCAGCTTCTGGGGGTGGGTTCAGGGCACACCGCAGCTCCGTGTTGGGATCTGCTCATCCCGAGAGCCACAAGTCCTTGTCCCACACGCAGCTGCTGCCAGTGCGTGCTGGGGGCTGTCTCGCTTCTGCCTGGCCCCGCAAGTCGGCCGGCCCGGCGGGCAGGAGGGATGCTCCTGCCATGGTCCCACACGGTGGCGAAGGGCTGTCTCCGTGCAGCCCAAACGCAGCCACCGAGAAGGGCACAGCCGGCCGATGGGATTTAGCCAGGGCCTCTCTGTGCTTGGATATCCCGGTGCGTGCCCAGCCTTGCTGCTGGGAGCATGACCCCATCCAATGCTGCAAGCCCCACTCCCTGTCCCGGTCCAGCGAGGCACCTGCTTTTCTGGCCAAACCAGGCTCCAGCAGCCAGGTCAGGAATGTGGGTGTGATGCTACAGGGTGCCCTTCCCCTGCAGCTCCTGCCTGCTCGCAGCTCAGTCCTGCCCTGCCCAAGAGTGGAGCAGGAGGAAAGCAGGTGCAGCTCTGCAGGGATGTCCATCTCCTGTACTGCCCATCTCCACGCCAAAGGGACTCAGCATGTGCAGCAAGGGGACAGGGACATATTAATGGAGGTTTCACAGAGGCCAGAGGTGTTTCCCCTAAGTCTATGTTTGCTTGTGCTCCAGTCAGAGCCTTCATAGCCCCAGAGAGGTGCTTGCTGCTGAGGAGCTGCTTAATTTGGCCTCACCTGAGAGGCCTCATCCTGGAGCAGAGCAGCCCCAAACAGTGCCCCGTTTGTGCGGTGGGAAGGGGCGTTCATGGCCCTGCTGTCCCAGCGGCAGCAGGCGAAAGAGTTGTCGGTTGTTTTCACCTCAGAGCCTGCCACAGGAGACTCTCCAAATAGATCCCACCTCCTTCAGATACGTGCAGAGCAGCAGGTAACACCCACACTGCTGCTGTGCCTCTAGGGGGGCCTCAGGCTGAGCCACACCACAGTGACATCCAAAACATGCCACCTCCCAGCCCCGTATCACTGCACTTGCTCGGCAGGGCAGGAGCAGCTGCTCACCCTGTGCAGGTACCCCATGCCAAGGGGTGATGCCAGCAGGCTCCAAGCCAGGATGGAGCTGGACTCAGTTTCAGCTGCCCTCTCTAAAAGCCCCCAGCCCCACGCTTTGCACAGAGCCATGCACGTGCGTCCATGTGCAAAAGGCAGTGCCCACAGGGACAGGGAGTGCTGCCAGCTCCTGTGATTGCTGGCATTGCCTTGGTGCCCAGGGCCTGGGAACTTGAGATTTTGAACAAAAAGTCCTTCTCTCAAAGTCGTGGAGTAAAGCTGTGGCATGCAAGAGGAAAGCTGGAAGGGCAGAGTGCCATTCCTGCTGAAAAGTGCCACGACCACCGAGAAGAGGAATGCCACCCCCCATGGGCATGGGCAGGGCATTGCTGTGCTCTCGCTGTGGCTGGTGACAGCAGGTTTGCTGTAACCTGACCCTGGGCTCTCGTGCCCATCTGTGATACTTTGGGGACCAAGAAGAGCAGGCTGGGCTGGAGCATGAGGCTGGTTCCACGTGGTCAGGTCCACGTAGAAACCCCAGTGGAGAAAACAGAGGTGAGGGGTACTTCGTGTGCCCTTTCAAATCTCCTCTGCTGTGGGCCAGCGAAGTGCCTTTGGAGGCAGGGAGAGGCGGGAGGCTGGGGCTGGTCGGTGACTCACAGCACTCCTGAGCCACGCTGGGAGATGCCAGCACAGCAGAACCCCTCCGGGAGGTGCCAGCACAGCAGCTGGAGCCCCCACGGATGCCCACCCGGACAAGGGGATCTCTCTGGCATTGGCTCTGCACTCCTGGCAATGCCAGCCCAGTGCTGAGACCCACAGGGCCTGGCACCCCCTGGTGCTTGGGAGACTCCAGCAGGGTCTGGGATGAAGCAGCTGCCACTGCTGTGCTGGCACTGTGTCCTTGGGAGTCACACGCCGTGTGACTGCCACGTGTGATGGCACCGCCCACGCACAAAGGGCAGCTCAGCCCTGCCCAGGTGGCCCAGAGTGCCGCGGGGCAGTGCCTCTCCAGGGCAGTGACTCTCCTGCCTGCACAACTGTCCCGGCGGGACCTGCCACGTCACTGTCAGGGACCTGCCACGTCACTGTCACCAGCCGGCCTTGCTGCTCAGAGGGGACCTTGTGCCATGGAGTCATCCCTCAGCCCTCCTGGGAGCTCTCCTGGCAGAGATAAGCAATAACTAAGGTCAAGAATACAGAAGTCCTTTGTGAGCATCTAAACTCCCACTCTGAGTTCCATGCCACAAGACCTCCCTCCCCTCAGAGTTAGGTGTCCCCAAGTGCCACTGGCCTCTGGAGAGGCTGTAGGGTGGTGAGTGCTTTGAGCCCCTCTGCTGAAATGCAGGGATGAGGGGCTGGGTGCCATGGCACTACAAACACTGTGTGTGCTGAGGCTTGGCTCTGTCCTGCCCTCTGCAAAGGGACCCCACTGCAGATTTGTTCAGTGTCTGCTGGCTCTGAATACTGGAATGCACTGCTGAAGTTGTTTGGAGGGAAGGCTGGAAAAGGTGACAGACTGGGAGTGAAAGAGCTGGGATTGATCTGGACCTCCACTGGAGGTATTTGCTGTTTGCAGGCACTGCACCCCACCCCTGGCTCAGGGCTGCCTCCAGGTGTGTCTGATTCCCCTCGGGACAGGACCATCACTTGTGCTGCAGAAACAGGCTTCACAGGAACTGAACAGCACACTGTGCTAAGGGTCCGAGCCGGCCTGAGGCTGCACGGATGAGGATGGATCCTGTACCTCTCCCTGTCCCTCAGACAGGGCCCTTCCCCTGCATATCTGCATGTCACCCCACAGGAACAACACACCACAGCTATGGATCTTGGGCCTCCTTTCTCTGCCAAGCCATCCCCCAGCCTTCCCCTTTGACCCTGGAGCCAAACCCTCCCTCCACAGGAATGTTTTTCATTTCAGGGGGAGGCTGGCACAGGTCCAGGTGCTGCATTTTTCCATGTCCAGAGATTGTCTCCTTAGAGGCCCCGTGACACAGGCTGTGCCTGCTCTCCTGCAAGAGAGGGATTGTTTGGATTCAGTCCCCAGCATGGACTGGGATGACACCAGCCCAGAGCCTTGCAGCTGGGCTGAGGCCTGCAGGGGGATACTGGGGCAGACAGGGCTGATTGCTCTGGGAACCCTGCAGGGCCTGGACATGGAGGAGTCTGGTGCTGCTCCAGCTCTCCCAGGCTCTCCCTTTCTTGTGTGCAGGTCAGATTTTCTGAGCTGAGATGAGGAGGTACCAAGGCTGCTGGAGAAACCCCGCTCAGAGCTGGGTTGAGCAGTCCAGGAAAACGGGATTGGGTCTGAGAAGCCCACACTGGAGTGGCATCTGCCAGGGCAGGGTTTGAGATTTGCTGAGCCTGTTGCAGGGGGAGAAAGATGGGAAGGCTGAGGATCTGGCTGAGGATCTGGGACAGGAGAGACGTGGTGTGGAAAGACACACGCCTGCAGGGATGTGACCTCTGGAACACACAGCACGTAGGAGGGCTGTGAAACTGAGCTGCCTCACTCCTGGCATTCCCTGACGGTCAGCATGGATCCCTGCAGCCCTTTGGCAAAGCAGCCTCCCCAGCACCCACTCTGGGCTCTGGAAAAAGGGACAAGCCAGCTCAGCCCAGGGCCTGGCCAGCTCCAGGGCAGTAGGACAGCAGGGCCTGTTTTGCAGGGGAACTCCATCAGGGTCAAGCTGTCTCCTAATAAAGATGGTTTTGTTTTTTAATCTGCTTAAAAAAAAAAGAAAAGAAAAGAAAAAAAGAAAAAAAGAAAACCCCTAGGAAGCTACACCCAAAAATGACATCAGCAATGTGCTCTGCCAGTTGCAGGGTGCTCCAGGGTGGGTTGAGTCCAAACTTCAGCTGCTCAGGTAAGCTCAGCTCAACCTTCAGCCATATGGGGCACATCTCTAACACAGAGAGGCAGGGAGGAAACCAGAACTTGGGGATAAAATAATAAAACCTGCCCAAGGGATCTGAGCAGGGGTTATCATGGAAGCTGGAAGGTGAAAACTTGAAAACTGAGATTTGGGAACAAGGAGGGTCTTATGGTCCACATAGGTGTCTCCAAGACCTGGCACAGCAGGGCTGGGGCTCCAAAACAAAGTTTTGCCAAGTGGTTTCTCACTCTCTTCCCCCTTCTTTAGGCCCAAATGTGTAGCGTAGGGATGGGATGTGAACTGCTGACTCAGCTCTTCCACAGCTGGCAGAAAGGCATCAAGAGCTGGTGATGGTGAAACACTGAAAAACCCAACTGCCCAGAAGGTAAAAGCAATGTCCCCCCAGGGGCTGGTGGCTACAGCCCCACAACAGCTCCCCAGTGCCACCTCTGCCCACCCTGAGCCTCCTACAGCAGCCCCTTCCCTCCCCCTTGCAGCTCTGGGACACAGAGTGAGAAGTGTGAAGGGACCCAGAGTTTCTGACAAGGTTTTTAGTGTCTGCCATGGAGATATTTTTGTTCTATAAATGGGAAGGGGGATATTGGATGAAACTGTGTGTACAAACTGTTGGTTTTTCTAGGAAGTGTAGCTGGGCAAAAATTTGGTGTGCACAGGTCAAGAAGAGGTTGCAACTCCCTGTTTCAGCCTGGTGTGCTGCAAGAGGATCTTCTTTTATGTTCACCTGCCCATTTGCGTAGTAAAGAAGCTTTTGTTCAAACACAGCATGGTCTCAGTCTGGAAACACGGCGATTTCCCAGGAGATGTTCACACCAGGAAATATTCACACCAGGATATTCACACCCTGCCCTCTTCCCTTGAGCATCCACCTGGATCTCCAAGCAGGACCCCCGTGCTGGGTAAGAGCAGTGATGTGGGGCTGAAGAGCGTTTCACACGTGCAACACGAGCTCGTCCTGCCCCAAACCAGGGGGAGGGGGTGCCTGGCTGGCGCTGCCGGACGTGCCTGTTCCCCTGGAGCATGTGAGTCCCTGAGGAGTGACACTCCTGCTGCCAGCCACCCCCTAGCCTTCTCCCCTATTTTTAAATATCTGGCAGGGAGGGGATGGAGCCAGGTGGGAATTTAGTTTATTTTAGCAGTTGGCAGAAAGGGGAAGGGAGGTGGCTGAGGCTGTGGGGTTCCCTGTGTGTCCCTGGTCAGCCTTTTGGGTCCCTCATCCCCACCACTGAGATCTAGCGGAGGTGCTGATGCTCCTGTGTGGGCTGTGCCACCCTCCCATGCTCCTGGCACTGCTGCCCAGGGCTCTGAGCACCCTCCAGCCCAGGGATGTGTGTGGGTCTCAGGTGTGGGTTTGTGCTGAGAAAGCCAGAGATGCACTGTCCTGCTGGACCAGGCACCTGTGACATCCCCCACTGCAGCCTTGATTTGCACAGGGCCATAGAGGAAACTGCCCCGGGCTGCCTCAGGTGCTTTCCCAGCCCTTCCTCTCACCCCAGGGGCAGGGCAAGAAGAGGGAAGGGGAAGCTTCAGCCCACACTGTCCTCCCAGAAATAAAGGCAAAAAAAAGCTTTACACTTCCATCGTGAAGTTTTGCCGTTTCTCGGTTTCTGCAGAGAAATTTGATTTTTCTTTTCCCAGGGGGGCTCAGACTGCAGGCATTGGGAAGCACCAGAGGCACCAAGGCAGCCACCATGGTTCACCCCACTGCAAGCCCCTAGGCCCACACATTTTCATCATGAGAGCAAGAATTAATTTGGATTCTCAGTGTCTCAGCTGTCAGCAGCCTTTGGACTTTCCCCATTCCATCAGCCCCACCAGAGGCCAAGAGAAGCTCCCCAGTGGCCGACCACGTTTGTCTTCTCCAGCATTGCCAGGGTGCTGCTGAAGTTGTGCCTGGAACACCTGCCAGCCAGGCTAAGATAAGGTGGATCCCTTCCCCAGGAAGCCGTTTTCCATCCATTCCCAAGCACTGGCTGTAGGAAAGAATGTTTGCTGTCATGCAGAGGCTCTGTGGTGCTGCAGCCTCCTGCTGTACCCTGCCTGGGCATCCCCGCTGGAGCAATCATTTTATCTCCTATTTCTAGGCAAAGTTAAAATTTAGCCACATGAAACGAGAAACCGAAGTACAAACGTTTTCAAAAGTGACATTCCCATCTCACTTCATTTTCTTCATCTTACATGAAGTTTTGACTTCCAGGTTTTGAGCCACTAAAGAGGGGGCTCAGAGCCAGGTGGAAGAGACCTGGCCCTGGCTGTGCCCTGCAAGAGCTGCCCAAGGGGCTGTCACAGGTGCTCCTGGCTCCAGACTGCGTTTGGGAGCCGTGGCACTGTGCCCCCTGTGCCGAATTCAGGGCTCTTTCGGGCAGGGCTGGGGCTGCTGGCTGGAGATCTGAGCAGTGGCTCTCCTGCACCAGGTCAGGCAGCCCCAGCCGAGTGTCACCGTGTCCCTGTGTGCCAAGGCTGCCCGGCGCCAGCCCACGTTCATTAACCCTAACCACGTTAATTAACCCGAAGCAGGCTCGGTGCACAGAGCGCTCAGGTGACCCCGCCCGCGGGGATGTGCCATTGGATCAGCCGGGAATGTGCCGTTGGATCCGCTGGTCACTGTGACCGCGGGACTCTCGGCATCTCCCGGGATTTAAAGGAGTGTGGGAGCGGGAATCAGAACCCGTGCAGGGCAGTTTGCTGAGTGATGAAAGAGCAATTACCTGCTCAGCTAGAGGTGGAGCTGCTCCTGTTTGATTTTCCAAGGAAAATGATTCCAACCTTTATTTTTTGCACGGCTTTCCTTTCGGTGCCAATCGCTGAAGATATAAAAGAAACTGAGGGGTTTTTTACAAGTTTTGTGCTGGTTTGCTGGATTCTCTCCTGCAAGTGGTTAACAGTTCATCTGAAGTCAGAGGAAGGTCTCAATCTTGCAATTTACAGCTTTTCCTTTAGCAAGTAAGAAACAGTCAGGAAATTAAACAGGAAATTGTGTCTGGAAGGAACAAAAGTTGCGTTGTCAGAACCTGCTTATGAAAGATTTAGTTTATTTTAACCAGTAAGGAGCCAAGATCAATACCCAGAAGAGGAAGGAGTTTGTGTGAATTAAATCACATGTGAAAAAGAAAAAGAAAAAAAAAAAAAGGCAACACTTGGGAAAACAAGAAGCCTTTGTAAAGAGCAGATAGGGATGAATGGCAGAGAAGGTTTTGCCACTGCAGCAAACAAACGCTGCAAAGTGCTGAAAGGCAAAGGCCCAGGGTGTACCCCAGGATCAGGGGCCTCTCCAGAAGTCAGTCCTAAAATGCCTGGGGGATACTCTACAGCCAGGCCTGCTGGAATGTTGGAGTGCAATGGAGAAGCATTGCCCCAACACTGTGCAGGTAAAACAGCACCACCTTCTCTTTCCTGCTGCTTCAAAGGTGTCCCTAGGGTGGCTCCTCCAGCTTTCCCCACCTGGGGTGCCAAGCACCACAGCCCAGGTTTTATTCCTGGTCAGCAGAGTGATGTTCCCTGCCCAGGGGATGCAGGGTGAGCTCAAATTCAGCCCCAGGACTTCACAGGAGCTGCACCAGCTCACCACATCCTGGGGTTTTCCATGAGAAATTCGGCAAAGAGCAAGCAAAAAAACCCTGCTACAAATGTGCAGCACTCTGGTAACCCCACGGGCCACTGACTTTTGGGTTAATTAGGGGCTCTAGTTAGGAGATTGGGTAATCTGTAATTTTTTTTTACTCTTAAATTGCTCATCAGTGGTTGGGAAACAAGCTTAGCAAGCACTGGTATGTGGGTATGGCAGAGGTGGCGACATCAAGACCCTGTCTGGCTGATCCAGGCTCTTCTTGGGGATGCTCGTACCTGGTGGGGACTGACTCAAAGGAGCTTTTCCTCCAGGATCCCAGCACTGTAAAGCTTCTCCTGAAAGGATGTGTCCTCTGTGACAGCACTTTGGCCGTCTTTGGCCTAAGCTGTCCTTACTCCTAATGGGATCACGGCGTGTGGGAGCTGTGCCAGGAGGGAGCAGCCCCATGGTCTGAGCCAGTGTGGCTTCAGAGCCTTTTCCAGTCGTTGGGGAGGCTGCAGGAATTCCTGTCCCTGGAATGGAGACAGGCCCAGCCATACCCTGTGGCAGAGCTGAGGCCAAGAGCTCTGGCTGGCAGTACTCAGCAAGGATTAATGAATGTTTACCAGCTCTTCCAGCAGCCAGATCAGCAGGTGTTTGACTTTCCAGAGCTTCATGGATGGATGCTCTGGTCCTGGCCATGCCCGACACGTACTTCGTGGCCAAGGCTGTGCTGTTGGGATGGGCAAATGCCCCGAGGCACCCGCAGCCTGGCCGTGGAGAGGCACTCCCGGACCCGGTTCAAACAGCAGCGGGTGGGACGTGCGCGCTGCCCCCACCCTCTGGGAATTTCAGCAAGGCAGAGAGTGCCAGGTGTTAACAAAGGCACAAAGTTACAGAGTGAAAAACCAGGGAAAGAACTGACACAAAGACTTTCCAGAGGTTTCCACTGCTGACTGACTCCAGTCACGCCATCCCACCGCTCTGTAAGGGCCGGGTTGTGAGGCTGGAGCTGCTCCGGGGCAAACAGCAGCTGTGACCTGCTGCTGCTGGGACTGCGGTGATTCACACCCTCCCTGCGGGCTGAGCTGTCCTTCCTCGTTCAGAGTCCTGACATGTGCACGTTTCCAGCGTGGCACCCTCCTGACTCACCCATCTGCACCTTGCAGGGCTCTCTGTGCCGCCGCTCCCCGGGCCGGGCCGGGCCGGGCCGGGCCTGGCTGCTCGCCCTCGCTGCCCCCGCGCTTCCGTCACCGAGAGGCCCGAGCCTGCCGGTGTTTTTGGCAGCAGTGAGCCACAAGGAAGGTTTTCCTGCCTCAGTGTGGAGACCAACGCTGCAGATGGGCAGGTTTGGGCCGGATTATCCACAGAACGCCTCGTGTTTTGGTTACAACTGGTGTGTTCTTCTGCCGCTCCAGTGCCACGGGAGGCTCCTCTCTTCTGACCCATATGCTACCTGGCGTGTATTCCCTGAGTGTCTCCCACGAGCACTCCCTGCTCGAGCCCCGCTCCCACGATGGATATAAACGTGCGCTGACACATTTCGGGCGCGCCCACGAGCCCGGGGTGAAACCGGGCCCCGCTGCCCCTCACGGACCCCTCAGGGCGCCCGCAAAATGGCGGCGGGAGACCCGTGCGTCGGCCCTATCCACCCGGAACTACAACTCCCGGCAGCCCCCGCGCGGCTTTCCCTCTGTGGGCCTCAGCGCTCGGCAGCCTGAAGAGAAGCCTGATCAAAATCAAAAAAATTAATTAAGAGATATCACGTGGGAGCGCCGGTGCTTTAAATGCCCCTGGAAGCGGAGGCAGCGGCGTTCCTCAGGCGCCTCTCGGCCGGTGGTTTGGCCGCCAGCCGTTGTTTATCACTATGGCGATTTCCCTTTAACGGCTTGTTTGCCGCAGACACCTCACAGAGCGGGGTCCTTGGAAGGGCGGGGAGAGCCGAGCCCGCTGCCCAATCGGCGGGGCGGGGAGGCGGGGCCAGCCCGCGGGGCGCTCAGGCCATTGGCTGGCGGCGCGGAGCGGGTGACGCGCATCCTTCCAGCTCAGCTCGTGAGGCGGTGGAAGGGGCGGGGCGGGAGGCCCGGCCCGGCGGGCAGTAACGGCCGCGCGCGCGGGGAGGGGCTGTGCGCAACAACGGCCGATCCTCCTCAGCGCCTCCCGCCGCGCGTCCCGGCGCCGCCGCTGCCGCTGCCTGCAGGAGGATGCGCCGCCTTGCCCCAGCCGCGCCAGCCAGACGGGGGAGACGATGAGGGAGCCGCCCCGACGGCCCCTGGCGCTGGGCTCCTGCCTCCTGCTCTGCGCCCTGCTCTGGTGAGTGCCGGCCTCTCAGCCCCGCCGCCGCCGGGCACCCCGGGCCGCCGCCGCGGTGGGTAGCGCTCCCTGGGCGGGATGCGGAGAGCGGGGGCTCGGGAGGTGAGCATGGGGCGCTGGGCGGTCACAGGATCGGTGGGGCTGGAAGGGAGCTGTGGAGATTATCCGGTCCCGGCAGTGTCATCTGGGGCGGGTGACGCGGGAGCGCGCCCAGGTGCGTCTTGAGTGCTTCCAGCGGGAGAAACCCCACGGCCTCCCTGGGCAGGTAAGGCGCTTCCTCTTGGGCTGCCCGGGATGTGTTCTCGTGCGGTGACACCCTGGGGAAGGGGACAGCTTTCGGGGGGGCGATTCCCGCTGCCAGGAGCGGCAGTAGTCACCCGGCGGTGTCAGGTGAGGGCTGAACCCACGCACCGAGGTTCTGAGTTACCTGTGGTGTTGTTGTCTCGCTGTGCTTGTACCGGAGGCATCCTTGCATTTCCAGTTACAGGGTGAGTTCTCGCACTATGCTCTGGAAGATTACGGTGCCTAATTCTTGAAACACCTTTTCTGAGTGTGTCAGGAGTAGTGTTAAGTTAAACCAAATGAACGCTCTTATTTTTTGCATTGATTATGCCTTTTGACAGTGTTTTTTACAGTGATTACCTCAACTGTACTTTGTTCCAGCATCCCCTGTTTACCTTTCTTTGAAAACTTCCTTTAAGACATGACATTTACCAGAATACAAATATTAGTAGAATGTATTTCTGTATGGTAAGTTCCAACCTTCTTAAACTTTGGCCCTTCTTGAACTTGGTGAGTCACTGTTTGAGAACTGATAGTCAGCTTGAACAGCAAACCACAAATATTGCAAACGGAACAGCCGCACTCTGGTGTGTTACTATAGTACAGTTCCTGCAGATTGTTCAGACAGTCTGCTTAAACAAAGAAATCATCCTGAGGTTCTGGCTTGTCTCACAGTTGGCTGAAGAGTGGCAGCCCAGGCACCTCTGTTTTACACAACCAGTTGCAGAGCTGACACTGGTGTCACTGTGTTTGGACAGACCTGAAGCTGCTTTGGTTCGTGTCACCACATTTTTGGGGTTTGGAGACAAAAGCACATCTAAAAAGGGCGTGAAAACTCGGTAGCAAAATTTAAAACAAAAAAGCCCTTCTGGCCACGTGAGTTTGATCAGGTGAGCTGTGAGCCTCCTGAACTGTCTCCAGACAACTTTGCTTTTACTCCTTGGTCAGTGAAGTTCTGGCAGTGGGTTTTAGTTGTATGGCTAGGATTCCTATTAGGAAAACACAATTTTTGTTTCTTGGTTAGAGTGCCTTGAGGGCTGATAATCTGTTCCTGCCTCCAGGTAATTTGTTAGTGGAAGGGTTTTTAGCTTAAAGATCAATAGTGGTCAGGTTGATTTTTTTTTTGTTGGTCTGTTCTTAGTCTCCTGTTTCACTAGGACTTTTTGTGAAAAAGTTCAGGCTTTTTTTAGGATAATTCCGTATTAATGAAGGAATGTCATGTTCAGCTGTCTTGTTGGAATAATGTGTTTGTTCTGTAAATCTCTGACAAGTTCTGTGTTCTTCTTTGGTGTGGTCAGGAGGAAAATGGAGCTGCTCTTTTTGTTACTCCTGAAAAGAGATTGCTCTTTCAAGCAGTGTCTTAACTGATCTCGGAGCTTGCATTGGAGTGCCCCAATGCAAAACTCTTTTTTAGAGTTTAAAAAAGCAGCCTTCTCACTGGGTGCTTTTGGTTAGGAGCCGTTGGATTAATTTAAATGTTGAGGGATGCCACTCCAGTTTCCTCATCTGCTGTCCAAACATGAATTAACATTAGAGAGTTCGAAATCCTGTCTGCAGGATGGCATTGTGACCTGGATTGATTTCAGTAGTCATGTCAGAGTTGTAATTAGGAAGTCTCGAAATCTATTGGTTCATGCATTATTGGTGGACTATAGAAGTTGGTAAGTTGTGATTTATTTAACTTTTTGCTATAAAGAAAATCAGCACCTTTGTTCACTTCAGCAGTTAAGAAACTTCAAATAGCAAATGGAAGGATTTGTGTTATAAATGTTGGCTTTTTAAATGTAATTGTTTGAAATGTAATTTTCAAAGGACTTTATGCTAGTAGGAGAGAAACTTTCCTTATTGATGTAACTGGTGGTCAACAGATGATCAAATGGAACCCCAAAAGTCAGGGAAAAACCCATGAGACAAAACAGCTGCTGAAAGAGCTCTTGGGGCTGTTTGGACTTCTTGCCTTTTTTTTTTTTTTAACCTGGGCGCTTTTTTTTCTGAGTAGATGGTGCTTCTTTCTTTGAAACTAAGCTTAAAATAGGAATTTTCAAAATCTCTGATGATGCATTTTCAAGCTTACCTAAGAAAGTTGGTTCAGCGGGGAAGTACTGATAAGTGAAAATCAAGTAGGGGGAAGAGTAATTGATTTGACACTTGAACTGGAAGATATTATTCTGGGCATTGAAAATGTGACAGTGTTTTGGGAGATGCACAGAAATGCAGAAGCCTGAGTAGGGATTTGTTAGCCAGTGCCCTTTCAATAAAGGGGATGTGATGCTCTTTTGGTCAGTTATCAGTACTTGAGGCTTTCTGAAGCTGGGCCAGCCCCAGCTCTGACAGCCCTGAGCCAACAAGATTGCTCCAAGTTTCAAAAGAGCAGGATGGCTTTAGGGAAATACTTCTGATGGAGGTATGGCTCAGGAATGTATTGCTCTGAGAATAATAGGCATCTGTGCAGTTTGAGGCTTCCACTGTGCATGACAAATGACTGCTGTTGTCCTGAATTCAGAGATCTTCTTAATGCTCCAGTTAATCCCTTTGTGTGCATGATCATAATATAAAAAATATGTTTAAAACTTGCAGTGCTTTGTAGTTTGCCAATATCCAGAGCTGAGTAAGTGGAGTAGGTTCAGAAGCTTGTAGGATACCAGGACTATCTGAAGTGAGACCAGCTGTGACAGCTGTTTGAAGAGTAACCTGTATAAATTATTCTGACATCAGCTTTTGCCTGCCATAAGCTGCACTTCCAAAGTGCTAATTGGGAGTTTAATAAAGAAATCATGCATCCAGTAATTTGTTTTTCTATCTCAGAAAGTTCATTGCCATATCCTGACCTACTTAGCTTTTATTAACTCTGCTACTTGGGTTTACAGCTGTGAGTAAAAGGAGGATGAGGGTCAGTGCATGTACACTGGATCAGGATCCTTCAGCTGTTACTCTGAGTATCCTGCATCAGGAAATGCCTTGTGTCAAAGTGATTTAGCAGCAAGATGTGCTGGTTTTGATGGTAAACCCTGGCCTAGGAGCTCTGACTGAAATCCACTGCCCTGAAAATTTTAAAAGTTGGATTGGGTCAGTGGCACAGCCAGGAGCAAAGCCTGGGTTACCAAGTACAGTGGAAAGGGATAGTGGCTTTTATTCACACCTATTAATGTGTAGATTCATGTGGATTTTAATGAGGGAAGATATTTCCAGTTTGGGCTTGCATTTTCAGTCCTGACTGGTTTTGAAGGTGTGCTTGTTGAAAGCTGTAACACACAGGGAGCTCTGAAAATCCCGGTGCTGGACTGGCACTGTGGTAACACCACCGGGCTCATTGTGTGCTGCTGCACAGGTGAGAACTGTGCAGATCACACAGTGGTTTAGATTAGGGATCACACAGTGGAGCTTTTGCTGATTAAATGTTTATTTGCCTCATTATTGACTTGTAGCCCAAACCTAGAGCTTGCCTCTGTTAATTGCAGAAAGGTGTGAGTGGTAGAGCTGGGGAGTGAGAGGTTTGTGTTCTGCTGTACCTCATTAATGTGCTTCTTACCACTGAAATCCTCTTTTTTTTCCATGAGATGTGGATACAAGAGTAACTTGCCTGTAGTGGGGCTCAGAATTTTATCTGCTGATTCTCCTCTTGTGTACTTAAATCTCTTCAGGAGGCAGATACTAAAATAAACACTGTGTGTGTGCATTTTATAGCAAGAAGAAATGAAATTATTTGAGCACTGATATAGTCAGAACTGCTGTTCCAGGCATCTGATTTCAGAATGGAAAGTATGTTCCTAGGTATGGAGTATCCTGTTTGGAAATGTCTTTGCTCTGTGGTTAAGGCTGGGAGAAAAGCTGCACTGGAACTCTTGGACTCCTAAAAATGAAAATCGAATCTGCCCAGATTACAGCCTGCTCACATTGAAGGTGGTACATGCAAGCAGGGGCTTTGGTGTCTTATGCAAAACAAGTGATTGGCTCAATCAATTATTGAATATTTTACCTTCTGGAGTGATTTGAAAATCAGTGAACTGCTTTCATGCAGTATCTTCTAAAATATTTGTCCTAGAAACTTCAAGTTTGTTTGTTTGTTATGCAAATGGTGTACTGAAGTGACATCTACCACATCATGAGGTGCCTGTGTTGGTGTGGAAGACCTTGCCTGTTACAGTGAAATGTGCCTCTCTTGAACACTTAATTTGAACTCTTTCTGAAATGTCTTTCTCTAACCTGCTATTAGTTCTTTTTCACTTGGATGTTCTTACTGTGAGTCTTGTGCAGAGTAGTTTTTTTTCTTGTCTTTAGTTTTCATTGCTAATCCAGCTTTTGGGAAGTTCTGTGTCTCTTTCAAGGGGAGGACATGCAGTGTCTTTTAAAGTTCAGTCTGGAGGTGCTACAGCCTGGAGAGGGTGTGCATGAAAAGTTTTAGCCAAGAACAGGTTAACCTAGAACTGTAAAATTAAAAACTTTCTTTAATTCTTGGTGGAAATACTGAGCTGGTAGAACAGACAGACTCGTCCCACAGCTTGGGTGAGTGAAAATGTTGATGTGAATGACAAACTGGATTGGAATATTAGTAAAAGGTTCCAACAGTTCAAAGATGAGCTCAGGTGCACAAAGTAATGGCCATGAACTTGGCTTGGTTGGGTTTTGAAATGGCAATCAAGATAATGCTGAAATCCCTTACACATAAGAAGCCTATTAAAAATACATTATACATGTCTGGGAGTCAGGTGACAGTAGTTTACAATGATCTAGGCTGAAATTCACTTTGCTGCACTTGCTGTAACATCCCCCTCCTTGGCACTCTGCTGAGCTGTGCTGCACTGAGGGTGGGTTTCTAGCATGAGTTGGTGCACAGCAGCTGCTGGCTCTGACACTGCTGTTGCTGTGCCTGTGTGGACAAGCTTATGAATTTAAGCAATGAGGGAAGTCTTGAAAAGTGTGTAAGTCAGATGTTTCTACAGACTCTAAAAGCCTTAGTGTTTACTCACAGTGCATGGCTGCTCTGTTTTCCTGAAGTCTCCGTGGTTTCTGTCAGGTTTTATGGCGTGGTTTTGTTTTGTTTTTTCTGGAATGGGTGCTCTTCCCCAAACTCTTGCATGAGAGAAAATGACTAGAGTTTGAGAATGCAGAGAGCTTCTGATAAACTGCAGTCTTCCTTCAGTATTGCAGAAGTCTGTTTCCAAGAAGCACCAGGAACTGCCTGTTCCTTTGGGTTCTTCCAGAGGGACACCTTTTGGGGGTTGTGCCTTCTGCCCTGCTTTAAGTGCCTGAAATAGGGCACCTGCATGCTCCTTTTGAGAAAGGAGACGTTTGTGGTTGTTTCAGTGTTACATTGGAACGTGCATTTAATGTAGGTTGTCTGTTGTGGTCAGAGTCCTGTGAAGGTGCTGTTATCTCAGCAGCCTTTTCCAGGAGAGAATGAGAGTGACCCTGGGAGCACTGCAAGCAAGGAATGAAGCTGCTTTCTGTTGTTTAACAGTGGACAGTCAAGAGCAAATATTGTGTTCCCCCTGTGTCTTCTTGGGTTAGATATCTGAGCATAGCTTGGCTCAGAGCTGATTTTCTTCCCCCTCCCCTCAGGACTTACTGGAATGTCTCTACAATCTCCAGATCAGAGCAGAGGGTGCAGATTCCTGTGTGGCTGAAGGGGGGATGCAGTAAATCAGTTCAATCTGATAAAGTATCTGGTGCTCCTGGAACCTCCTTTTGCAAGCTTTGCATGCTAATGGTATTTAAAATGCTGAAAGCCCTATTTTAAATCAAGGGTTGGAATCTCATTGTATGCAGCTATGAAATTCAGTGTGGTCAGAAGTATCTTTGTGTTTGGCTCCTCTGAATAAGTGAAATAACTGTTTGGAGAGTGCATTCTTTGCAAAGTGTGGGCAAGCTATTAAAAACTTAATTGCAAAATACCACAGATTGGTGAAGGATTTGGGAAAAAAAGCTCCAATTTCAGATGTCTTGGGCTTGGTTGTTTTGAGCATGTGAATCGAGTTAGTGGTAGGAAATGAGGTGGTACCAGTGATACTTTGTCTAGGTCTGTAGTTTCAGTTTTCAGCTTTTTTCTCCCTTAAAGGTCTGTCATTATTTTCAAAATTATCTTAGTAACACATGCTGCTCTTCTGTTGTAATAAATGGCTTCGAAATGAATGGTGGTTTTTTCTTTGATTTGTTTTCTTTTTTTTTACTTGTATTGAAGAAGATTAATGGGTCGTCTTTGCGTTTATTGAGATGTATTTCCACTTCACATACAGAAATGAGTGTTGTGTCTGGGGAGGTTGTGCTGCAGCAGTTCAGTGTCTTGCAAGTGGCTTTCCTTCTGTGGCTGGTTGAAATAACGTTCCAGTCTTCATTTTCCATGACGTTTACTTTGTTCTGCAGGCTCTTTTAAATACAAGTGCCCCTGGCTGAACTGTTGGGAGAGAAAGATTGATTCCATGAGGTTGCTAGGGAGAGAGGGAGGATTCCTTGCCTTTGCTGTTTTTCCTGTGTTGCCAGTGGCTGCGAGGCAGGTTGCTGCTGACTGGAGAGTTTGGTTTGTGCTGAGCTCCTCATTCCTGCAGAGCCTTTTTTCTCTTTGTCAGTCAGCTGGTGGAAGCAGTCACAGACCTGTAGGACTTGCTCACAGCTGAAGGTGTTTTGCTGCCTTCCTTGCCCTTTCACAGCTTTTATCGTTTCAAGCTCATTAATCTAAAGTCAATTACTCTGTAATGAAGGAGGTGATCTTCATCAAACAGGTGCCTCTTCCCCACTCACAGGCCTGCTTTGCTGGCCCTGCCCCAGCCCAAACCCCTCCTCTTGCACTGGCCTATCTGAAGTGATCTGTGAATGTTTTAAGTAGGGAATTGTCACCTGGCAGGGACAGTGACATCATCATTCCCCTCTCAGCTGTTGGGCACTGGCACATCTGCCCTGCTGATAACACAGCCCTCTGAGATCTATCAGTGGTTATCCTGCAGGGAGACCATTCCCTGGGCCCGCAGGGAGGGCTTGGCATCTGTGCACTGGTGATAAATTCTGTTCATTTTCCCTTTGCTTCAAATTCCTCTGTCTTGCAGCTGCCAAATGTAAACTGTTCTGAACTGCTTCACTCTCCAGTGTTTTGGGAGAATTTATGAAATTAATCATTTTGAGGACAGATGCATTTGAACTGAAGCTGTGTGTCATTGTTGTACGAGGTCTTTGGAAGGGAAAGCCTAAGCTGTTTCTCTCTGATCAAATTGTGGAAAAACTCCTCTTACCTTCATATTTTGGATTTTTTCTTTCAGCTGTAAGTTGTATGATTAATTTTTCTTACCAGTTGTTTGTTTTCTACTTGATTTTTATGCCTGTCAGAGCAGTTATCCATAGCTTCACTGTCTCTGGTAGTTTTCTGCAGCCTTTGTCACAATTACTTGAAGTTTCAGCCAAATTAGAAGTGGATGGTCTTTCACATGAAACCTACACTACAATTTCAAAACCACCTGCACTTCTGAATTTCAGTGTGTTCCTTTTCAAAAGCAGAACATTCATCAGCAGAATGGCCAATTTGTGTAGCAGTGAGTGTAGTGAACCATCCACATAGGGGTGAGCAGCATTTCTGCTTCAGTGGACAACCACAGTATGAGCCTGCCCTGAGAAAAGTAAAGATTCCCCCACCCACCCCTGCTGCTTTGTCCAAGCTTGCAGCCTTTGCTTTTGGGTTTGTGCACATTAAGCTGGAAAGTTCGTGATGTATTAGAGAAAATAGCTTTTAAACTGCATTAATGATAGGACAAAGAGTCATGCCTAAGTTCCTTTGTTCTTGATGAGATTTAATAGCAGGTGGTGTTTTGAGTCATGCTTGCGAAAATGGAACTATTGAAAACTTCAGTATTCACCTAAGTCAGTAACTGCGGGTTTCATGTTTGGAACAATCTCTTCATTTGAAGATGTGCCTCGTACCTGAGACAGTGTCCCTGGGGACTGATCTCATTTGGGCATTAGGTCTGCTCGGTTCTGAGTCAGCATCAAAATCCCAAGACAGGGAAAGATAGATTAGTATGTGCAGAAACTGCTGTGCTTCCACTGGTTGTACACTGCAAGTCAATTAAACTCAAGGGGAATTTTGCTCTCTGTAAATTACCACTAGGTTTCTCATCTTTGCTGGTTTTTTAAAGGTTAACAGAGGTGCTGTGCCATTTGCCAATTTATTTTTTTTATGGGCTCTATCCTTTCAGCTAAAGAAGCCTGAATTAATATGCAGAATGTTAAAAGTCAGAAGAAAGAATTACTGCTGGTGGTCTTGATAAGGTTCTTAGCTTGACTTCTCCCAGGCTGGCTGGGCTCACATGGGTTTGTGTTCTGAGTGCTCTGTCAGAGTTTGCTGGCAGTAGCTGAGTGATGCATCCTGTGAGCTGCATGCTCTGCTGCAGGAGGGATCAGGTTTTCGTGTGGGTGCATGCACACACAAAATGAGTTCTCAGTCCCCTCCCTAGCTTGGAGGGCTTTTGGGAGACTTGAGGCATCATGTTGGAGCTGGGGAGTAGACCAGGAAGAATTTTGGAAAATAAGTAAATAAGACATTGGACACAGATCATGTCAGAGTAGCTTAAATCTGAGCTGCCACACTGCATTCTTCTAAAATCTGTGTTTGTGACCTGATAAAGCTTGATTTCTTGCATGAAATCTCTCCATAGATTAAGGCAAGAAATATGTGCCTTCTGTGCTTTTTGTGCTAAAGCAGTTATTCATGCGTTTGTGAGTGTAGACCTTGTGTTTGAAAATGCTGATTGACAGCCATTGCAATATTTCCTTTTCTGCCCCCAAGCAGTTACTGCTGTTCTGTGCAGCTCACCCAAGGTGCCCCCCAGAGTGGAAGCAAAATGGGAAACAAATGCCTGTGCCTGTGTAATGAAGGAGTGGGATGATGCTCTATAATATTTGATGTTTCTGGTGTATTTTATGAAGAACCAGGGAGTCTTTATGTCTCTAATCAGAGGTACTGGAGTTAAGAGCATGAGAATTTCACCATGAAATGATTGAAACCCCTTTTTAGAAATATAAATGACTCAAAGTATCTGCATAACTAATTTTTCCAAGTGAGAGCTAGGTAATAAGGCCATAGAAGTCTGGTAACATTTCATTGATGCTCTGAGATGAGCCTCCTGTGCATAGGGTAGGACAGAGGTTTGATGGAAAACTCAATACAAATATGGTGGGATGGGAATTTAAGATGTGTGAGAGGCTTACGCCGAATTCTCAACTGAGATGTGAGACTTTGTACCTGCTACAATATGTGATTATTACCATTTTACATCCAGTTCTTTATTTTCCAGTAACTGCAGCTGCTTCTGCCTGACTTGAAGGCTTTGATTTAGTACAGAGGAAAGATGCTGCCTCAAAGAGAAGAGGGATTACTGAGGTGCTTTGGGGCTGAGACAGAGGTGGAGCACCTCTTTTGCTCATCTCCATAATGATATGTCAGATCCCACAAGTTCCTTGTGCACTGTCTCTTCTGTGGAGAGAGACACTGAAAATATATATATGTATGCATGAAACTTAACATTTTAGTGCTTGTCTGTGGTCTGTTTTTTCGTGGGTTCCTTCTTAGTGTAGGAGTCTACACTGCATAGACTTCCCAATAAAGTTGATATTCAAGTTTTGAAGAAAGCTGGTAATTCAAATTCCAAGCAGTAGTGATCCCAGTTGTCTAAGTGAATAATGACCTACTAATAATCTTACTGTTATGATTAATGTTAAGGCTGTTAATGTTCAGTATTTCCTGAATGGAAGATGTTTGTGTTTAAAGTGGTGGGTGTTCCAGCATTGTTGAAGACTCCATAAAAGCTCAGTTTGCTTCATGTTTTGCTGGACTTGGTTGAAATCAGCATGAAAACCTTTGGGCCTCCAAGCCTGATGGTTCACTGTGCAGATGCTCCCTAGGATGTGAAGGGACCATGTGTGATAAGAAAGAAAAGATGCCTTCTAGTACAAGTGTTTGTAGAGGTGATGGCTGCTTTTCTGCAGAAATAAATCCATTTCTACTGATAAATAAAGCTGTTGAAAGAAAATACAAAACAAAAATCATGAGAGGTTTGCATGGGGCTTTTTTTTAGTGTACTTATCTTCTCTAATTTTCTTAAATGTGCTTGGTGATGTTGACTATGTGAAACCTTCTCAGGTAGGCTCTGTACAAGGGATTAAAGAGATTTCGCTTTTTAGTCTGTAACTTAAGTTTTTGCTTAGTAATAATGATTGCTAAAAATATCTCATTGCTTTGTGACAAAGGATGTTGATTCAAATTGCTCCTAACTTGCAGCAGCTTAGCTAATTTGTGTCAGCTTTCACTTTTGGATGTGGTGACGCTGCAGGATCTGGTTTGGTGATACTTTCTTCTTTTGGAAGTAGTAAATTTGTGGTGTTTTCTGTTGCTAACCTCTTCTAGTGAATCCTCAAATGGATTTTATGAATGAGTATCCATGAAATGTGCGTGTATTTTTTAGATGCCTCATGGGAACAGCTGAAGAAGATTGAGGGAGACAATGCTGAGGGAATTCTAAAATTTAATTTTAAATAAAACTTTTGGACTTTTTTTTTCATAGGCTTCCTGTTTGGAATGTCTTTTGTAAAGACACTCTCTCATCTGCAGTGCAGTGTGCTTCAGGTGATGCTTGTGCCCTGGCCAGTGAGGATGAAAATGTCCAGGAAAAGGTATGCTGGATACATCATGTTGATTACTCAGTCTGTCTAAATATGGAATTGTGAAATGGGATTCTTCATAGGGTCTTCTTGGCCAGAATGTTTAATATACTCAGTTGTTCTTAGAGCCGTGATATCTTCCCAAGTTTTTATTCTCCTTTATTTCGTTTGTTGCAGTCATGCAGCAATTCAGGTGGATAGTTTGGGGCAAGAGAAGGAATAAGTAGTAAAGATAATGGTGGTTTTTGTTTTGTTTTGTTTGTAATTTGGGGGCCAGATGTTAGAAGTGGGCATCAGGGGAAGTGTGGCTCTGTAGAGCCACAGTAGGAGGTGGTGGGCTGGGTAAGCCTAGGCCACATTATACCAGTTGTGGACTGTGTTGTGTTAAAAACAGTGTACAGATGATTGTTATCCTAAAGGGAAGATTAAAGATTAATTGGTTCAAGTCAGTATTTTTCACTTTGCATTCCTTCTGTTCAATAAAAATTAAGAAGGCTAGAATGTGTTTGTGAAAGGCATAATAAATAAGCTGTGGTCCCTTTCATTTTTGCTTCACTCAGCACTTTGGGTTAATTGAGTGTAATTGTACCACCCTGATTAACTCATGACAGGTTTCTGCATCTTGCATTGCATAGTGAGTTCCCAAGCTGTTGGGTCAGAGTCATGCTAATTTCATTCATTTATTTATTTACCCAGGTACAGAATCAGTCCTTTTCTAAACATGGGTAGTATGGATATGTTGGTTTTCCTATTTCCTCCAGCAATCTGTAGTAGTGTTGTTCACAGTCCTCATTCCAAAAAAGCTTTTATAAGCCACAATGAACTTGGGAGAATGTGTGTGGAGTGTTCTAGCTGGCTTAAGTGGAGAGCTGCCGGACCATAAAAAATCCCTTTAAATATTGTAGATTTCTTAAGCATTGCACCGACTCAGGTAGCACTATTTTTTGCCAGCTTGTGCAGCCAGTAGCATTCCTATTCTTCTGGCTTCCTAAAAAGAAGTTCTGCTTGAATTTAATGTCTGATGCAATAATACTGGAAAGATTAAATAAGCTTTGAGACTGGGAAGTCACTGGTAAATGATTTCCTACTCTGCAACATTCTTCCTTTCATTCTGTTAATGTGGATGCATAGGTAAGCAGATTTCTGATCTTAAGCCCAAAGATGCGAAAGCTAATGTTAGACTGTTGCTTTCACTCATTAAAGAAAATCTCTTGTGTGGATGAGGAATCTTAAGCAAGTGTCTATTACTCCTAATTAGACTGCTGGAGCTGTCCTGCTGCAGAGGAGTTCTGCAGCCCTTGATCAGTTTGCCTTAGATCAGCTGTCTCTTCAGCCATTGATGCTATTTCATCTTAGAGACTGGGATGTGAGCTAATAGTATTTGGGGGAAAATGTTGCTCAGTTGTCTCTATGGTTTGTCAGCTCAGATTTGTAGCTCCTGCACTTCAGTGGATGCCTTAATTCTCTCAAATTAGTGTCACGTAGTGTTGTATAGCACAGCACCCCATTTTGGGTCTGAACACTGACACTTGCAGTATTTGGCCACAGGGTTTTAGATAGCCCTTAGAAAACAAAATGGGTGTAAATTTCTACCACATTTCTTGCTGTATTTTAAAGTAGTGCTCAAAACCAAGTTGCTTATTTTGTAGTCATAACTTTAAAATTTTGAAGGGCAAGTGTAAATTCTTGATAGTTTTAGTCTGGTGGGTTTAAAACTTTTTTCCCCTCAAGTGTTGATACTTTTTATTTTGTGAATTCACTGCACTTGATGGTGACTTTTTAGTTGTAGAAGAAAAGGTCATTTTGAAAGGCTCTGGCAGATTTGTGTAATTTTGTTCTGCTGATAAGACTGCTACAACTGAGATGTGCCACGTGTTACTTTCTAATGGTTGTCTGATGCAAGTCAGCTTAGAATTTTCTTTTTCTCCTCTTTTGGGCAGCAGGGAGGTAGGGGAGAGTTTGTCAACATGGGAAGTCATAGTAGAATGAGGAGCTCTCCTTAGCAAAGAAATGGGATGATTTAAGACAATGCTAGAATGGTCTTTTCAGGGAAGATTTAACTGAATTCTTTTAACTTGCTGGAGTCTGTGCAGATGGGGTTTTAAACATGGGTGGGCAGTGGTTCTGAAGATTAATGTAGTTTAGTTTCTCGATGTTTTGCTGGTGAAAGAAGTGCTGTTACTCAGTGTGTCTCAGCTGCTCTGGCAGAGCATGGAAGGCCTGTGGCTGCAGACTGACTGATGTTCTACCTTCCATATCCCAGGGGGAAGAGGCTGCTCCCAGCCCAGAGCCTGAGCCTGCGAACTCTGGCACATGGAGTTCCTCTGTGGAAGAGCAGCTCAAGGACTTGACAAAATCTGACCAGGCAAGGCTTTTGTTTCATTCACTGCCTTCATACAGTCTTCAAATGCTTCTTGGATTTCAGTCTTTCATTTTGGTTATCTAAAGTTCATAGTAACCATCTCTCACATTTCACCTGTATGCTGGATTGCTGTCAGACTCATGTTTCCAGTAAAAGAAAAAATGTGTGACTTAACAGACCTTGCATTTCCCATGTGCATAAATAATGAGTAATTTAGTGTTTGTCGGTACTGACTAAAAACTTTCCAAGCTAAATTAAAATTGGATGTTGTAGGTATGGATATCTATTTATAAATAAAACATAAAAAGTCTCTTTTCTCCAAGGTCTTTCATGTAGATCAGGTTTAGTAATTGTAGCAGTCCATTTTATCTTTGATTCTTCATGGCTTCTATCACTTTCATTTCCTTTGTTAAAATGGGAAAAGGGCTGTATTTCAGCTCTGTGCCATTGATACTGTTAAGTCAGTGCTTGGTGTTAAATGTTACAAACCAACTGTTAAAGATTATTTACTTGATTGCATATTTTTGTTTTGTAGATTACAAGACATCATACGTAGGACATAGTTCAGAATATTTATTTCGTGGTTTGGGTGTTTAAATCTGTTAAAACTTCTGACCCCTTAATGTTTTGAGATGAGTTGGAGTAATGTAGCTATTGACAAGGGACTTCTGTACAATAATATTTCCTTTTGCTGCAGGAGTTAATCTGACCTGTTCCAGTGACTATATGCTCTTTCAGATTTACAAAGCCTTATTTTGAGCGTGCTTATGAAAACTGCAGACCTAGAATAAATAAGACTCAAGACTACTAAACACTCAAAAGTGAAAAGTGATTTATCTCCTTGTTCACTTACATCATGGAATAGGCTTTGAATAATTTTGTACCTCCATTGGAGTGATGAAATTAAAAGCCTTCTCTAAAATTTAGTTTAGGATGAAAACAGTAAATTTGATTGTAATGGAACATGCAAATAGAACTGTTCCCTTTGGTTGCTGCAATATTCAAGCTGCTTTTCTCATAGGAATGCATCAAAGAAGCTGTTGCACAGGCCTACTCCAACTGATATTTTACATGATTACTGCAGACTACAGAAGAGTATTGCAGCTATCCCAGAGTAGCACAGAATGCCACCTAGGTGTAGGAAGAAACAAAATGAATTTCTGACAGAAATCCAAACTGTTAGAACTCCATAGTAGATGTTATTGTGTGAATGCTTTTCTTACTCGGGTGTTGAAAAACATATATTCACCTGGAATGTTTTTACAGACAACAGAAATAAGTGAACGAAGCCTGCCTGAAGTTATGAGTCCACCTTCAGTAGATGCAAATGAAGCTTCCTCCAGCATAGTCCCAAGCACTGAAAACACTTCCAGTTCACCTACCTCAGAGATACCTCCAGTCTCACAGCCCGAGTAAGCTCTTGCAATTTTGTTGTTTTGGTCTTTGAGAGAATATCACTCACTCTGCTCGTGTTAAAATGTCTAGTAGAGATGAGGTGGGGCTGGTCCCCACAATTGTGTTGCTGGTTTATGGTGTCAGTGCTCATAGAGTGTACCACCGTTTCCTCAGTGTGTGGATAAACAGTTGTGTACTTCCATGAGGTGGAATACTATTGCCATGATCAGTTTCTAAGCCTCTGCTTTGAGAAAAGCCAACGTGCTTAGATAATCTGTACTATAAAAGCCCTCAGGGCTTTACCATTAGGATTTCTGCCCTTCACAAATGTGCTTTCACATCTGTGTCAGCAAGCATTGAGGCTGCTTCAGCAATGGCCTCTGCTTTCATTTAGGGAAGAACTCTGCAGAATTTTATCTTGGGACTTAAAAACAGAGTCTCAAGTTCTGATAATAAGAGACTTTTGACAAAATAGCAAATTCTCATATAAATGCAGTAGAGGCACTTTAGTTCTAGTGCTTAGTAGTGTATTGCAGAGCTGCCTCTGCTGCAGGCAGCTTTCTGGAGTCCATGTACTTTGTTTTGTTTCCCTTTTCTTGTGGGATGTTGTGCTATCAAATGTGAACTGTAGTATGGAAATTTATGTATGCATTTTCCAAAGATTTTCACAAAGTCCTGTTGGGCTTTTTGATGTGTGCTAAAGGAAGTAACCTTGTTCTGACTGCTGGTAAAGATGAAGTATTTTGTTGGCTGAAAATTGAACACATTGAAAATAAAGTAGGCTTGTCTTTGGTGTTTGGGGTTTTTTAAGATTTCAGTTTTCTTGCATCACCAAATTTTGTTCCTTTACCGTAGAAAAGGTATGGAAATTTTGTTTGCTGGCTGATCTTGCTGAGTTTGCCAGGGCTAACACTTAAACACATTTTGGTACTTCATCAATGTCTTTATTTGGAAGCCTTCCAAAATTTGCAGGTTTTGTAAGGCAAAACTGGAATGTAGCTTCAGCCTGTTCTTTTTATAGCTTTTTTTGACTATTCCACTGTATTTGTGTAATGTGTTGTAAGCTCTACTGTTGTCAGGTCCTAGAAGGAGACAGGATGTTTTTTCTTTGAAACATTCAGCTTGGTGTCTGGTAATTGTTGGAAATTGTCTGGCTGTCATAGCTGGGGGATACTGGAGTGGTGAACTCCGCAGACTTGAACTGTGAAACAAATGAAAATAGAAACTTGGTTTGGGGCACCTGATGGATGAGTTCAACTGGGCAGTGGTGTTGTGACACCAGTGCCATTTACAGGAAGAAAGGGCAGACCTGGTGTAGCAGAGAAGCATGTTGATATATTATTTCAAACTGCACTTCAGCTCTTAGTAGTCATAGGTGGAATCTCACTTAACAGATTAATATCCATACCAGGTGTGGTCCAGCTCCATACTTAAACAAGATCTTTAAAACGACACAGTTGCACTTATCTTCAGACATTTTTAACCTTTTTGCTGGTTTATAGATGCTGATTCCTGACAGTGTAACAAGGTCCAGCTCTCTCAGGTGTTACTGGTTTAATATTTCAACGGAACCTCTTAGTCAAAATATTTTGAAATTAATTTTATCCCAAACAAATTTTACTTTGTAGTGAATCCTTTTTTAGAATAGCACTGAGTGTAACTGTTCTACCTAAATCTAATATGAGGAAAAATTACTTAAAAATAATCTGAGCTCTTTCTGTCTGGAAGTAAGGAATCTGCTGTGCAAAGCAAGCTTAATAATGCATTTAAAAAATTAAGGCAAATCAAGGTACCCAAAGGAGAGGGAACACTACAGCTTTTAGGCTCACCCTCTGCCAAAATTAGTTACTTGAGGCCAGTCAGGTACACCCTGAGAGCAAGGAATTTTTAAGTTCATTCTTGTCCCATATTTTATTCAGTTGATAATTATTCATACTGTCACCTACCCACTGAAATGGAGAATATGTGGAGCTTTTCAGTTTTGTGTACTGGTCAGCCTTATTTAGTCAGTAAAGAGTTGCAGGCAGAGCCAAACACTGTCCATCTCAGATGGAGGCATTTTGGGGCATACAGGGTAAATACTCCCTGTTTATAGCTAATAAATTCTTGTATTCATGATGTTTGTTAGATTTTGCTACCTAGCAAAAAGTCTTGGAATACCTAGGAGTTTTTTTTTCTATACCATGGGAAATTTATCATATGAAAGGTACTAAAATTGTCTCCCTGTCTTGGTTGCAGCTGGTTCTCTTGATAATTGTAGCAGTCAGGGAACCAAAAAGATCCCATTTTAAGTTGCTGATGTGCTGTTTGTGTTTTGGCAGCTCTGTCATGATACTGGATTAACCTAGTTTGCTGCTTCCATTAAAGAAAGCTTATGTGGAAATTTAGAAGGCAGAGTAAAGCTTTTCCTTAGATCTGGCTGTAGCCTGGATCAGCATGAAAGTCATCCCTGTGCTGGAGAGGAGAGGACAGTTACCAGAAGTTACCACCTCAAAGTTACTCTTTGTCCATCTTCTTCTCTCCACCCATTCCATCATTCCTGAGGAGCAGAGGGGAGGCTTTCTGTTGGGTTTGTGCCTCAGGATTTGTCTGATGAGGTGTGCTCAGCCTTTCTAGGGGAGAGGAGGTGAAGCAGTGGGCAGATGAGCTGGTTTGGGCTGTTGGTACAGCTTGGATAATGGTCTACTGGGTTACCTGATTTTATTACACCAGCAAAAAAGAAGAAATAAATTAGTAGAAAGGAAGTCTGGCTGGCTCTGCTTTTTCCCCCCTCTATTCTCCTCTAGTTTTAGCCAAGTTCTGTTCTGCCTGCTGCCTCTTGACTTGGGAACATGAGGAGCTTTTAGTGAGGGAGCTCAGTCTCACGTTTGTTTCCTTTGTTGAAAGGGAAAAGAAAATTGCTGGCAGCCAGGTAACTATGAAGATGTTGTTAGCTTGTAATGATGCTGGGAAGAATTATCCATTGCAGTGTTTCGTAAGATGTTAGATGAGAGTTCTGGGAGATGAGAAGCCTGTTTTGAGTTCCTTTCTGGGACAAACAGGCTGGAAAAGGAAATTCTGTTCTTTCATGGGTACAGCTGAGAATGCAATTCCACAAGTACAGCATGCTTCATTCTTCTTAATTATTTCTGTGAGACTGTTGCTTTATTAAAACTTTCACATATCTTTGTGGTTGATTGTCAAGGGTTCCTTGTATTGTCAGAAGGCTAAAAAAGCATGTTGTTTGTTTCCCTTCAGTGCAATAGAGAATTCCCGTGCTGATATCCCTGTAGTCAGCTCTAGTGAAGCTGAGCAGTCAGAACCTGACTGTGATATTGGTGGGACACTTGAGGCTGACCCTCAGAGTGAGCCTTCCTCTTTTGTCAGTCCACCAGAGAGGTGAGTATCCAAGCAGGTCGTGTGTGACTATGAATACTTTAAAGGGAGTTGTTCTTTTCTGTGCTGGCTTTGCAACAAACATTTGCATGTGCTTGCTTATCTGCATACTTGTGTGTGTGTAACACTGCATGTGGCTGACCGTGTCACAGATCCTGATACTCTTTAACCTTCCAGCCTTGCAGGCCAGCATATAGAGAACATATCATCTTCACATGGCAAGGGAAAGAAGACAAAATCTGAGTTTGAGTCCAAAGTTTCAGCAGCTGAAAAGGGGGCAGATGAGCAAAAATCTGCTCTTAATGCTTCAGACAACTTAAAAAGGGAGGTAAGTTGGTATCCCCTCAGTACACACAGCAGTGATGCCCTCTCTTTGGCTATTGCCACTGGTAAAATACGTGGTATGTTTTTATTCTGTCCCAGAAGTATCGCTTGGCCCTTGTTACAGTGGGATATGTAGCTGGCCAGGCCATCTGTGCTTAGGTGTGTGCGTGACCTTTTTCATGCTCTGGTTGTGAGGTGCTTCCTAGAGCTTGTGTTTTTTTATTAAGACTCTTTTTAAAATCAGAATGACTAAGGCCATGGCAATACCATTTTTTGCTGGTTTAGGATCGTGTTTAAACTGTCACTTGGCAACTACCTCTAAAATATTGTCTACAAAATAACCTTTACACTTGAAATGTCTACCAAAAAATGTTCACTCATCTGGTGGTGTGCTGAATATATTTGTATGGAGGAGAAGTGAAGACTTGAAATAATGTACAGTTTAGTTTGACAGGGTTTTTACTTTGTCAGGCAAGTCCAAAGCATTATTTTTGAGATACCTAAAAATGATTCCTTTAATGTTTAATTATTCTGCTGTTCTTGAGATGTTCAGAAAATCCAGGGAACCTCTGGAATTTTGTCCTGACAAGCACTGATGCTTAAAGATTTTTGCTACAGGAAAACCTTTCTTCATTAGGAAGAGGAAAAGCAAAAATTGGGAAGAAAATGCAGGTGTTGGAGAAGAAGGGCTTACATTTTATTTAAAATGTATTAGCTTAGCCACAAAAAATGCCAGTATTTCAGTGAAATAATCTGTAATTCTGAGAGAAAATCATCACATGTTTTTCCTGGCGTATAATCTTGCTTATATTGGCTCTAAATTGTTAACATGGGTGCAAATGATGTGTCTGCCCTTGACTTGATCAGAGCATGCTTTGTTTTTTCAACTTCATCTTTGTTTTCATTGTTGGTCCTGAAAAATATTCATAATCAGTGCTTCTTTGTGGTTCTTTCTTTTGCAGAAAGACTTTAAGAAGACAGGAGAAATTGACCCTACATCAGTAATAACTCCAAAGGACCCTGGAGACATTCCAACATTTGATGAATGGAAGAAGAAAGTCATGGAAGTGGAGAAAGAAAAGAGTAAGTTCAGGATTCATTAGTTCGGTCTAAATACAGACCACTGTCATCTCATACTAGAGCTGAATAGCAGGACTGTCTCAGTTTGGAATGCGGCCTGGAACTTCATTTTGCTGCTAGAACGACGTAATTAATAGCCTTCATTATATAAAAGCAGTGAGCAGAAGTTCCCTGACAGTGCAAATACTGCTTGTTTGTGTGGTTTGTAATAGTAGCAATATTTTCTTATTCCTAGGTCAGTCAATGCACCCTTCTGCTGTTGGTGGGCAGCATTCCACTAAAAAGGTCCAGAAAAACAGGAATAACTATGCCTCTGTAGAGTGTGGGGCCAAAATTTTGGCAGCAAATCCAGAGGCAAAGGTAAGCATTTATTAATTATTAGTGTTCAGTTTTGAGTGTACTGTTATGCAACAAAGTACCCTTAAAACTGAGCCCTGGTTTGTGAAGTTGTTATTCTGTGTTTGGATTTATTGGGATTTTGATTTGTAAAAATAGGACGTAAACAGTGATCAGTGCTTTTTTTAAGAGGAATTGCTATAGACTTCATGTCTTTTTAAGTGATTTCAGAAAATGAGAGCAGGATCTACTTCCTACAGAAACTGAACAACTGAACAGAGTTATATTAGAGCTCACCACACTAAATAATCCATGATTGCCCCAAAGTATGGCACCACTGTGTTCTGGATAATTGTCTTGCTCAGAGTGTTGTGAAATAGTGGATATTCAGTGTGTCCTGGATAAGTGTCTTGCTCAGAGTGTTGTTGATGCTAGTTACAAACCTGATTTCAAACTTACTGTTGGAAAGAAGGGAAAAATCCTTGATGCTGTTGATATCTACCATGCAATTTAAAATACAAATATTTTTCTTTCTACAGAGCACTTCAGCTATTTTGATGGAAAACATGGACCTTTATATGCTCAATCCCTGCAGTACTAAAATCTGGTAGGTTCCTGAGGTTCACATTTGTGGCAGGAGTGATTACAGTTTTCCATTGCTGTGGGACTGGCTTGACCTTGATGTGTCGCTCCTTGGAACGGGTGTGTGAGGAACTCTGACAGAATTAGCACAAGATGGATTATTATGTCTTCCATAGAAATCTAGCTCTGGTATTGAGAAGTAATATTGAGGTGATTTTTTTTTTTATCTTAATATGTGTAAATTTTGCATAATTATCTTATTGCAGATAAAGTGCTTGAGCATTCAAATAAAGATTCTTGATTTCTTTCCCTGACTATCAAATAACTGTAGGACAGCTGAATAGAATTTACCATACATTAATTCAGGTGTGATTTAAATTGTTTGCTCTCCTTCGTTTTTAGTTCTGTGATTTGATGCATTTGAGTACAAGATGGAGGAAGTGCTTGTAGTAGCAGGTGCTACCTAGAGTTATTAAAGTAGATGTTCAGAAAAACACCACCACAATTATTCTTATGGTACAGCATTTTTGTAGTGTCCTCCTTACACCCAGTGAAGGATGTGATAAGGAGGCGAAGGGCTGAAGATTAATTGCAGAAGGAAAAGTCTTTTCTTCAAAAAATATTTACTTTTTGTCTTTAAGGTTTGTTGTTGAGCTCTGTGAACCAGTGCAAGTAAAGCAGTTTGACATTGCAAATCATGAATTATTCTCTTCCACTCCTAAAGACTTTCTGGTGTCAATTAGTGACAGGTATGTTACCTAAACTCATCCTTCTGAATGAAAAAACGAAATGATTACTAGATGCAAGGCTTTATGAAGCATGATCTCTGTATGCTTGTTACTGTGCAAAGTGTAATGTAATGTGAAGCCACATGGTTTTTCTTCATGTATGCTGTCAGTTGCAGGTTTTTTTTCCTTTGCCACCTTAAAAACTAAAAGGAAAAATTTGTTGAGGAGCAGAATTTATATAGTAGCTGAGTAGTGGATGGCAGATTATAAAATTCCTTAATAAAATGATACTGAGGTTGTAGGCACTCCCTTCCCTTGTCATTCAGACCATTTTCACATGGTTTGAGCTGTCTTCTTTGCTGAACTAAGTCCAAAACCCCACAAATTATTCAAAAAGAGTAGTGCACCACTGAGAAATTGGAAGGGGTGAGAGTGCTACAGGTTGGCCAGATGGCTGCTTAGGGGGTGGCTTTAGGATGATTTAGGCAGTGCTGTGCCCCCACTGCTTTCTGGAGTGAGCAGATAATTCTGGTCTGAGTGAGCAGGCATTCAAAGGGCATCAGGAAAACTCCTCTTCTTCTTGGATGCCTAAAGCAGGTGGGGTTAGACTTTGAACACATGTTCTGTTGTGCAGTTCTGGCTCTGTTTGCTCAGTTTTCTGCTGCCTGCTTACAGTAGTACAACCTGTCAGATGTTGTGTTCCTCACTGTTCATCTGGGAGGGCTTCATTGTAGACTGGCTGAATTTCAGTGATTGGATAAGTGGGTTTTTGTGCTTCAAGGGCTTGCACATTGCTGTCGCTGTGTGAAAGTCCTGCTGAGGTTTTGAGTTGGGAACATTGCTGCTACCTTGCAGCTGAAAAGAACAAAATGTATTTCTGCTCTGGAAAGGCATTAGGAGCAACTTAGGTAAATATCTGTAAACAGTGAGTTCCTGCATTTCATTACCTGACTCTACTGTTTCCTTTCTAGGTATCCCACAAACAAATGGATAAAATTAGGTACTTTCCATGCCAGAGATGAGAGGAATGTCCAGAGCTTTCCTCTGGATGAACAGATGTATGCAAAATATGTTAAGGTAACTCAATACTGCAAAAGCATCCATGCCCCTCAGGGAAGGAAGGGTTTGCTGGGTTTCCTCTATATAACAGCATCCCAGGAAATGTGTTATCAAAACCTACCTTACCATTAATTGCCCTTGGTTAATTAGTGGCCCCAGCTGGGCTTGTCTGGGTACTAAATCCCTGTCACAGTTGTGACCTTATTACCTTGCTCACTTTGGTAATTGAGAGGATCTTAGGAAGCCCCTTGGGTCCAAGTACATACTTAGCTGATACCTGAATTAAGGAAAATCTAGGCAAAGTTCTGTTCTGTTTGACTTAACCAACTGTCCCCTGAATGTAAGATCAGAAGAATCTCAACCTATTTTATTTCTTGGCTGTACCTGCTTTACATATATATACATATATCTATATCTACCTATTTAGGTATATATATATATAAACGCATACTGCCCACTCAGTCTCTGGAACACAGATCAGAATATGCCTCTTTCTTGGAATTCTTGTACCATGTTGGGCTGTACACTTTAGTGAATCTGAAAGTGTACATGGTTGAATCTTGGTACTCATTAATGGACTCCAAGTGCAGTTTTACAGTTATTCAACCATAACTCTGACTCAGGCAAGTTATTTATGCTCACTGCTACTGGAGCATTGCCATGACACCTCCACCTTCAAAATAGTTTGCATTAATCTATCTTTACTCAGGAGACTCAAAGGGAATAAAACTCCATAAATAATTAATGTGGTACTTGAAATTGGACAAAAGCGTCTGTGAAAATACTGGGTTGTAGTGAAGGTTTAAATTCAAATAAAATACAGACCTTTTAGGTCCTCTTCAGTGGTGTGTTATCTTCCAATTATGGTATTGCAAAAAAAAAAAGTTTGTGCTCCTTAATTATGCTTTGTGCTTTTATGAAAAGGTAGCTATGAATGATAATTGTCTAACTTCTTTACCCAAAAATTCTGCATGAGTCACAGAATAGAGATTTCATTTATTTTTAATTCTGTTTTCTGGCTGAATTAATTAATGCCTTAAGGCAGCTGCCATTGTCACTGAAGTTGCAGAATTCCTGTAGATGCTGCAGCACTTAATCCCTTGGTGGATACAGTGCTCTGCCTTGAATAATACAGCATGGTAAAATTTCCAAAGGTTTGTTCTCATAATGTTCTCACTTCATAGTGCAAAAAGTAAGCAAGTTCTAAGTATGTCTGGTCTACAGAATGAGTCCAAAATATTTTCAGAAGTTAAATTTTTTTGAAGTGACTTACTGAAGTTGTATAAAAACAATGGGATTTTTGTGAGCATGCTTTTGTGGGATTATTTGTCTTGGTCTCACTTGCAGATTATTCCAGTCCTTCAGTGATAGTGTCTACATGGTGGTTTAATAAATGCTTGCAAATTAATTCAGATTAAGTAAATACCAGTGTGTAGTCAAGGTTGCACTAGGAATACACAGATGTCTGAAGCTCCCGTCTATCATCAGCTGCTCTGTTTCTTGCAGTTGTGCTTCTGTAAATTGAAGTCTTCTGTACTGAGTTGAAGTAGCAGCAGTACATATAGAGTGCATGCTATGTGGGTTTGTTTTTCCTTTTGAGTCACTTTCTGTAGTCTGTGTTCTTTAAGGAGAAAAATACACTTAGTTCATTTAACACACTTCAGTATTCTATCTGCAGTCATGCTGCCCTGAAAGATTGAATAACTTTAATTGCTTAATAAAACACTTGTTGCATGTTGCCTTCAATCTGCAAGGTACAAGGGCTAAATGAAATCTTGCTACCCAAGGCAGATGAAGTTGTGTTACAACTTAATCCTTCCCAGCTTGTCATCTTAGGCATTTATAGTACAGAGTTAAACCTAGCAGGACTCTGTAGTTGCCTGTGGCATGTGTTCAGCCTTTGTACTGACATCTACTTTTTTTTTTTTCTCCTTTCCTCTCTCTCGCTTCAGATGTTCATCAAGTACATAAAGGTTAGCAACCTCTTCTTGTGGGGTGATGGATGCATGGGGCTGGGGGTGTTCTCTGCTGTGGCTCAGCTCTTTAATGCATGGCAAGAATCAATCTGGGCTTTTCTGCTGTGGGCAATCTGCAACTCCCTGGAGTAAACAAAACTTGCAATTTCAAGATTGAATGTTTATGTTAAGTGAACTTTTGGCTCTGTGGATTGTTGGAGTTTTATTTTAAATACCTTTTATTCTTTAGGTGGAGTTGATATCACACTTTGGATCAGAACATTTTTGTCCTTTAAGTCTTATAAGGTAATACTTTGTGTTTTGCTTAGTCTTTCTACCACTTTGCAGGGAGGATTAGTCTGCTTTTAGAATAGTTGGGCAACAATACCAATTTTCAATTGCAGTTACTTGCAGGTATTGTGGATTGAAGTAGTTGCCTGACCTGCCTGCTGTGTAGTGTCTTTCACGTCTGTTTAAAGAAGCTTTGAATATTTTTATTTGCTTCTCCAGTATGTCAGGAATAGTTTATATTTGCAGGAGGAGGGGAGGAGGAAACAGGAGCCTTGAGCAGCTTTAGAGCACGACATTAGCATTTCCAGGCTGACCAAGCGAAACAGGGAACAAGTGATGAACTAAAAGGAGCAGGTGTGGTGAGTGCTTTTTGGAAGCTGCTAGGTTGTTTGGCATCACAGGTGCATGGAGTCAGTAATGCTTGCAATAGCTGAGTAGAAACCCCTGTGAATTTGTGATTCTGAGAACCATCAGCCTCTGTACTGCTCCTAAAAACAGATTTTGAACCTGGGAGGTCTCTAGTATTAGAAGTCAAACCATATTTTTAGTTCATGAGGCTGCTTTACATTGGATTGATTTGATTTCGTTTTGGCAGAAGAGGTCAAAGAGAATGTGGCATGCAAAGGGAGGTAGTTCTGAATAGATATTTCTAAAGCAAGTCAAAGGTGAAACTGAAGAGGAGGTGTAAGAGCTCATGGAAAGCCAAAGACAAGGAGGTTTAGGAGTGAGTTTAAAAGGAAGAAAAGGGTCTTTGGAATTAGAATGAGACACAGGATCTTGTCTATGTTCTTTGGAGATACAACTTAGGGAAAATAAACATTCCTGCTGCTTGATCTTGCTTAACTGACTGCAACTACTGTATCTCATTTACTTGTTACATAAAGGTAATACTGCTTGTCAATTATGTCACATGATTCCTAATACTAGGTTTTTATTTTAAAACTTTAATCATAGAGTATTTGGTACTAGTATGGTTGAAGAGTATGAAGAAATAGCTGATTCTCAGTATCAATCTGAACGACAAGAACTGTTTGATGAAGATTATGGTAAGCAAGTATTTTGTGCATTTTTAACCATTCAGACAGCTCTTGTGCTGGTGTTGGTGGCTCCTCACTTCCTGCATATGATTGAAGATTTGACTGTTAAATTTACTTGTTGACAGTGTTTCAGTGTTTCTGGGCTTTTCCAACAATCTTTTGAAGTTTTAAACAATGTGTTTAAATGTAGCTGTGTAGAGGATTGCTTTAAAATGATAGTAGTAAGTCTGTTTCACTTGGCAGAATGGACAATTTCTTCATGTGCTGACAGTAGGAGAGGATTACTAAAATAAAGCAGCTCACATGGGACAGTACTATTCTTAGTGTCCATTTCAGTTTGTAATATCTGACCTTAAGCTTTCTGTCTTTTTATTTCCACACTGTCAAGTTGACATCATTGAGTGACATGTTAAATTTTGAGGTTTGTATTCTTTTCCCATGACAGATTAAATTCTAATAGTCACGAGTTGTTCTTCTTTATACATAGATTATCTATTGGATTATAACACAGGGGAAGAAAAATCTTCAAAAAATCTTCTTGGTTCTGCTACAAGTGAGTATGATTTATTAGGAAATGTTATTCCTCTGCTTAAAACAAGATGTGCTAATTGAAAGTGGAATGACATTTTGTCATGCAACATCTACAACTTTTATATTCTGCTAAAGCAATTCGTGATTCTTCTTTAGTTTCATAGGAATAATTAAAAATTTGGAGTTGGGGGATCGTTCTTAGTGATCTAAAAAGGAATTTTCAATTTTTAAGCATATCTATTTTGTGGAAACTTGTTTTCTGTACTTAAGGATTCTGAATACTGAAAATCGTGTACAAGTTGCATAGTGCTGTAAATGGCCAGTACTAAAGTGCTGTAGAACCATAATTATTTGGAAGTTGGAAATCTGTGTTTGATTAAAATTCTTTACTTACAGGAGGCAATATAAAGATTTACTTTGTACAACTTCAGAGGGAGAGAAGGATGGAGAATGCTATTTCTGAGAAGGCTTTATGTGAATACTGTAATTTATGTTCTTCTTAAGGGCTGTGTATGTTTTTGAGAGAAGTAAAGGTTCTTGACTGTCTCCTCTCACTTTTCCCATTGGAAAACCTCCCTATGTAGGGTTTGTTTGGCTGAGAACCCTCGAATACTCAGTTTTAATGGTATTCTTCACTGCTGAATTATTCAGGATGGTATCACCTCCACACACCATTTCCTAAGGAGCTCTTACACTCTACCACTCTTCCTTCTGTCCCAGCTAATGAAGATTTGTTATTCTAGTGTAGATTTGCACTCAGTTAATGCTGTTTGGAGTCAGGCTTTGCTTTCATCCTCTAGTGGATGAGAGCTACAGAAATATTTCATCTTTTTTCCTAGAACATTGTTGTCTCCTGAAAATAAGGTCATGGCTAGGAATATTCACAGCTTAGAACAGTTTTCAAAAGGGAAATAGATAGTGGAAAAGGCAGTTTATTTCTACATGTGTGCCTCTCACAGATGAGGTAAAGCAGTAAATTCTTCCCTGACACTGCTTATCTCCTATTTTGACTTCTAAACTTTCTATCTTCAAGCTATCTTGGTGATGCATATTCACATGATCTGTCTGCAGGGGCAGTATTACAAGTTTATATTCACTGTCTGAAAAAGGCAGTGACTTTCCATTTAATTTTTTAGTCTACTAAAGCTAAGATTAAAAGATTTGAAACACCTGTTGCTGGTGGTGCTCAGCTGTCTCTAATGCACTGAAACCAGTGAACAGTATTTCGTTCTGGCTGGTGGGTTTTGTTACTGAGACTTTTCCTCTCTATCAGGGTGGTCAGTGCTTGTCTTTTTGAAGGAGTAGAGTTTGTGGGTATTGTTTCTGGTGGGATTTTTTTTATGTGCATGTAGACAAATGTGGCAGGTTTCCATTTTACATCTTAAATGTAGGGTGAGAAAGAGGGTCCTCTGAGGAGGAGGTGGAGGCTCTCAGACATTTAATCTCATGATAAGCATTCTGCAGTCTTCCACGGTCTGAACCTTTGAGGGTGGCTCACTGTTCTCTCTCCTGCCCTTCTCCCACATTTTAAAGCTTCTATACCAACTCTGTATTCTCCCTCATTTTCTCTTTTTTGTAGGAAACCATCCATAGCTTGAGTTCAGCATCTTTTGACTATTGTGACTTTTCTCATTATACAAACCCAGATAAATTAACATAAATCAGGAATGCAGCTTCTGACATATTCCGGAGGAAAGGCAGAACCAAAGTTTTGAACACAACTTCCTGGAGCCCAAGGAGTTTGTTATTGTTACTAAAATGCCTCTCTAACATGAGGACCTTGGCCATGTGACATACACTGCCATACGTTGGTGCGTGGGGGAGAAATGGGCAAAATGAAGCCAGCTTCTGTGTGTTTACAGTATAGTGCTCTTTACCTGTTCCTCATCTTCTAAATAAGCCTGGCAATTATGTTTGTTGTCAATATCATGACCAAAGAGTAGTATTTAATTCCTGTGCTGATGTAGAGCAGGACCTCTTGGAATTTACTTCTGTGAATTCAGAGGGGAGAGGAACTGTCCCACTTAACAGGTCCTTAAAATAAATATATGTGTGAGCCAGATCTGTGGATGTTATGGTGCAGGTTTTCAAATACAGGTTTCTAGCTTAAGACACTTACCTTTAAAAGAAACAGCTGCCTCTGGTGTAATAGAATGACCAGATTTTATGTCCTTACACGGTGATTCATTTCAAGCAAGTATTGCAGAATGGCAAATTTCTTGGTGCTGCTGATCTCTGGGCCCTCTGAGAGCACCCTTGTCGTCTCTTTTAGATGCTATCCTGAGTATGGTGAACATTGCTGCCAATATGCTTGGAGCCAAAACTGAAGAGTCATCTGAAACTGAAGGTACTGTAGTTTTTTTAGATGAAGAGCATTCTGGAAAGTTTGCATTTCTTTATTAAGTTGTTTGGTTTTTTTTTTTTTGTGAGAAGATCTGTGGTGGTTTAAATGACTTTTTTCACCTTTTGTGGCAACACCTGATTAGTGTCATAGAACCTAGTGACTGAAAAGTGGAACAAAGATGCCAAATTTGCTGGGAAGAAAACCCATGCAAAAATGACACATTGCTTATTCAGCTTTATTTGGAGGTCTTTAGTCTCTGTGTTACCCAGCAGATGTTTTAAAATCCTAACTTGCTGCTTCTTTCTCGGAAGTATTTTGAGACTGTCCACAACATCAGACTCTCAGTAAACTGTCAGTAGCTTTTCATTCGGATAACTTTGGATGACATCTGCAATTAATTTGGTAGCATAGTTAATCATAAAAAAACCCCACCAATAATAAACCCAGACCTCAGAATTTGTTGAAAACAAAGATGGTTCTTGAATTTCTGCATTCACATTTTCCTCCTTCCTGCAGCTGGCAACAAAAGCGTGTCTGAAAATGTCACTGCCATCCCTGCAACTTCAACAGCTGCACCAAGACTGCCTGAACCAACACCTGTTCCTTCACCAGAGTAAGTGATTGCTCTTGGAGTTTTGTAAGGTGCTCCAAGCAGAGACAAGCATGTGCCAGTCTGCAGTCCTTGGCAGTAGAATGCTCAGGTATGGCATGCAGATTTAAACAAGGGAAAAAGCAAGTATTTGGTAAAATCTGTAGTATGATAATGGCACTAACCAGAGACATTTAGTGTTTTTGTTACGGTCTGTTATACCTCTTTCCATTATGGTGTGTTTTGTTTTGACACAGAAACTGGTTTAATATTGGTCCAGGTTTTGTTGTCTCATGCAAGGGAGACTAATTAGAAATGTAAATTGTATTGCTGAAACTTCAGTTAAATTATGTTGACAAACTTCTGGTTTGAAAGCTTATACTTTGGTAGATTTTCCTTAATGAAAACATGTATGCAAATGTACAGGGTGAGCTTGAGAAGTTTTGTATAGATTCTGTTGTTTTTCAGTAATTACAATTGCTGATAATTTGGTTGCTTGAAGCCAAGACTCTGCCTCTTAAATGTTAAGATACGACTTCTGCTGTATTTAGTGGCTTTACAGTTTTCTGTCATTCTTGCTCTGAGACTGAGGAAGGTCAGTGGGAATGTTGTGATTCTTGCATTTGAGGATTGCATCAGCAGAGTAAGATGCTTGCTGTGTTAAAAAGAAGATTTGAACTGGTGACTGTTTTCAGGAGTGAGGAAAGGGGCAATATCTAATTGAGAAGGCTTGTTGTTTAAAAGGCAGGGATTGAAATAGTATGTTTGCCTATTGGGACTGAAAATCACCAGAGGAAATATTACCTTGTAGAACTTCTGTTTCAGGACTGGCATTTGGTCACTGGACTAAGCTTTGCTAGTTTTCTTAAAGACTATTTTCACAGTCTTCTAGAGCGGAGATGTAAAACTGTCGAGTTAACATCTTGTCTTTAACTTTGTTGTAGACTTGTTACTACAGATATTGCACAGATAGAGAAAGAGCAATCAATGGTGGATTTGACTAAAGAAAGCCCAATTGTTCAGCTAGTGCACGAGTATGAAGAGGATACAAGCCAGTCCACAGTAACTTTGCTGTCTAGCGATGAGCAGGAAGAGGAGGCAGCAGCATGGTTTGAACTGGAGACAGAGAAGTACTGCTGTGACATGGCAGCAGTGTGCTGCATTTCCACCTTCTCGGAGTACCTGCTGAAGTGGTGCTCAGTTGCAGCAGCCATGCATCGGCAGCAGGGTAAAACTGGAGGTGAAGAGAGACCACCTTATCCTGTGGAGGTGCAGCAGCCACAGCCAGCTCTGAGTGAGTCTGCCCAGACAGCAGCAGAGGAGCCTCTGCCTGGGCAATTGGACAGCAAAGCTGAGAAACCCCCTGGGTCTGTTGTTGCAGTTGACTTCAGTGCAGTGCATGAGGAGATCAGTAATGAGACCACAGAGTCCATTGAGCTGGAGCCAAGCCATCCTCAAACTGTCTCTCAGTCCCTTCTCCTAGAAGTTACTTCTGAAGCGAAGCCATCTCCCACAACAGACATGGTGCTGGAGCCTCCAAAAGAAGACTCAGGCCAGGTAGCACCAAGGGCAACTCCCCAGGTAGATGTCTCAGAGCTCAGCACTGAAATGGAAAAGGCTGAGAGCTCAGTTGTAGAAGAAAGCCCTGAGCCCAGCGTGGCCACTGAGGTAAAGGAGATGAGCGCAAAAGAGACTGTTGCTACTCTAGTGATTCCAAAGCCTACAGAGACTGTTCTGCAGCCTGAAAGCACAGTGGGCGTGGTAGCCAGTGATGCTGTGGAAGGAAAGGAGAGCACTGCAGAAGTGCAGAAACCTATTGTGCCTCCTGTCGAGCCTCCTGTCCCTGCCGAGACAAAGGAGGATGAGCAGGCGGCGGAAGAAGCTTTGATGGCGATTCCAGTCTCAGGGGGCCCCCAGAGAACAGCCACAGATTTCTATGCTGAGCTGCAGAACTCCACAGAGCTGGGCTATGCCAATGGGAACCTCGTTCACGGATCCAACCAGAAGGAATCTGTCTTCATGCGCCTCAACAACCGCATCAAGGCCCTGGAGGTCAACATGTCCCTCAGCAGCCGCTACCTGGAAGAGCTCAGTCAGAGGTGAGGCTGAGCAGGGTTGGTAAGAGTCCAGCCTGTGAAGTACAGGGGAAGTTGGGCAGAGGGTAAATCACGGCTTAAAGCTTTATGGAAAACTGAGGAAAGGACCCAAGCCTGGGTTGCTGTTGGAGTTACCCTGTCTGAGACAGGGCTCCTTCCCTCTTTGTATTTCAGATGAAATCCTGTTTGTTTTATTTTGAGGAATGTTGCTGTGGGTTTTTTAAAAGGATAAAGCGTTGTCAAGATGTAGGCACTAATCCTGTCCATAATTCTTTCTACTAAAGGGCACATCCTTCTGTTACTGTTGAACTGAATGTCACAGACCTACAATGCCTTTTTTATTAAATTGTTTCCACTTAAAGTGCCCTGTTAGCTGTAGTAACTCTGGTTGAATAAGTGACTGTGGAGAGGGAACCAAGAGTTTTCTGTGAAGGATGTCTCTGTGTATTAGTGTTTATCTGTGGCGTTCCTTAGCTAGAGGAGAGTGGGGAGATGTACTCATTTCAGAATTGCTTCTAAGGAAGGGGCTCACAGTTATATTTATTGTGCAGAGTGAATTTAGTAAATGGGCACTAAGCTTGAAGATGTTGAAATAGATTTGACTATAACCTTGGGGAGAAAAACCAAAACAAAAGGCCCATCTGTTTTATTTGTGGAACTTAAAAGCAAGTACCACTTGATGTTTAAATAAAGCTCTTTGGGCAAAGAGAAGGTTTTTGCTGGCATAGTCATGTTTTCCAAAGACAAGTCTAAGCTGAGGAGTTTCATGCACTAATATTTCAGCCTTAAACACTTTTTGTTTTAGGTACCGAAAACAAATGGAAGAAATGCAGAAGGCTTTCAATAAAACAATAATAAAACTTCAGAACACCTCAAGAATAGCAGAAGAGCAGGTATGATTTGTTTGAAGTACTGAGGTGTTTTCCTAGTTAGGAAGGCTTGCTTTCAATGAAGAGTTTGCACAGAGGTGGAGAAATCCTCTTTCAACTGAGCTGTACACCTGCCTTTTCAAAGCATCCATTCCATGCTTCCCTATTTTTCTCCATAATAAGATTTTTAGATGTGTTCTCAGTTGTTTCAGAATAAAGCCATTTTCAGCTCTGTTTTCTGATTTTGTCCTTGAAGAAAAGATCAGTTGTCAGCTGGTAATGGCTACAACTCTTTAATGTCTTTGGCAATGAAAAAGTTATCCAGGTCAGTTCCAACCCTTGTTTCTTGGTTGTAACTGCACTCCAAACAAATTTTTAAACTTGGTTCATTTTTCATATCTGATTTGAAGTATCAATAGACAATTTCCCTGCTGCTGAAGAGACTGAGCCTATGGAAAGGCAGAGGGGCACGGCAATGGCTTAGGCCAAATCTGCATTTAAAAATGTAGTGCATGTAACAAAAATTTTACTTCATTCTTCAAAATGTGGATTTTTGTTGCTCTGCTATCTTGGCTTTCCTGAGCAGCTGTGAAATAGAGCAAGAACTGCTGTGCTAAACATTCACTAAAGCAGCTGTGCACGTGGCATAGCAGACTTGATCCCAAACTGTCTGAAAGTTTCTGAAGTGCAATCCCAGACCTGGAGTTTCTTCATCTGTGAACAGTGAAGAAAATGGCAACTTTGTGTTGAGTTTGGAGTTTTTTTGGAAGAGTACCAGTTCTGGTCAGTCTGAGATTAGTCTCCCTGCTGTTGTGCTCACCTTCCTTAATTTCTCATAGGATTGAGTCCTGTTAAGGCTCTTCCCAGGGGGCAGCTGTTAGCCGGGAAGGAGCCATTCCTGGCTGGTCTGGGCTCCTGTCCTTGGCTGGCTGCCTGTGCATCAGCCTTAGACTGGAGCTGTGCCTGGGCAGCTGTGTGTGTGTTCTGTGGCCTCCTGGCAGTGACTGTGTGGAGCTGCTCACTCAGCCTGTGGTGAGGACAGCAGAAGTCTCTCTAATGAAATGCACTTGGCATAATGTTAGGAAATGTTAGTTGACAAACAAAAATGTTCTGTGAACACTGTGTTGAAAACAATGCTGGATAGGCCATGTGGCTGCTGAGTGCCTTGCTGTGTCAGACAGGTATAGAACACTAATTCTGTAGCCGTGAGTGTGTGTGACAGTGGGAACCTGGCCACTGACAGCATGCCCATGACTCTGTTCACCACAGGATCAGCGTCAGACAGAGGCAATCCAACTGTTACAAGCACAGCTCACCAACATGACCCAGCTGGCTTCCAATCTATCAGCAACCGTGGCGGAACTGAAACGTGAGGTAATCACAGTGCAGAGGAAATAGATGCATAAACACATCTCGATTTGAAGAGACAAAGTCTTCAAATAGAGTTTTAAATTGTCTACAGTGTTGCTTTCAGCCTACTTTATCTGAAACTTCTAGCTGCAAATTTGAGTAGCATGAGCTGTCTTGTGCACAGCAAAATTGGTCATAGTTACTGCAGCCCCACTAGCCCCCATGATTGTAGTCTGAGCCAAGGCACCCTTCTCCTTTCCCTACTGGCTATTGTCGTCTTTAGAGATAAGGGAAATCTTGGCAACAATATTAGGAACGTTTTCTCTCAAATGTTTATGTTCTGCCTGCCTGACATTTCAAGCAGTACCATAAACATGATCTTTTATATTTTGTGGGTATTGCCGAAGACCTCCCTTGAGCTAACATTTGACGACACTCCTCCTTTGATGCCTGGCTGGCTTAGCTCCTGTTTGAGTGCTGTGGTCAGTGAAACCACATTGAATCAAGTGATTATAATGGTATTTTGTGAAGTACTGCAGTGTCAGCTGATAAAAAGTAGAGTTTAGATTTGCCATAGTGTTGCATCCATGTCAGCTGTGAGCCAGAGAAGTTACTTTCTGAGCCTGGTTTCTTATGGGAAGTGTATTGCTTTCAGGGAGATTTGGATGATCTTTGCAGGGGGTGGCAGCTTCTGTAGCTATGCTGATCTTGGGGGCAGAGGAGTCTTGTCCTGTTAGCAGCTAGTGGGATTCAGCCTTCACTCCTCGAATCTGCAATAGACTGCATCAAACCTCTGTAAAATTACTCAAATATGAACAGGTGTTTTGTGAAATGAAAGAAAAGCGAAGACATAGCATTTATCTTTTAGAGCTTAAAACATAAGAATGGCAATATCATGGAATTGTTCTGTCTTCAGCAGTTGTCTCAAATCCCTGCAGGTTTCTGATCGCCAGACTTACCTGGTGATTTCTCTGGTTCTCTGCCTCATTCTGGGCTTGGTGCTTTTTGTGCAGCGGTGCAGGAGCCCTTCTCAGTTCTGTGAAGATTACCTCTCAAAAATTCCCAAAAGCAATCACTACCCTAGCCCCAAAAGGTAATGTATTTATATTTGAAACTTAATTTTTCTTGCAGTTTTTATTAATATTTCTTAAGTCTGCTGGTACTGGCACATCTGCTTTAATTCTGAATTTTCTTTCTGCACACTTAGAATTGATAGCAAAGGGCCCTCAATTGTAACACTCTCCTAGGAGCATTTTGGGGCTACTGCACTTGAAAAACATGCCTTGATAATTTGTAGCAAACACAGTACTGTGTCTGTTAGCCAGGTTTTGTTGGGCACCTCAGCAGACAGTTCTGTCTTTCTGCCAAGAATTTTTTTTAATGAGCCATGTACATGACAAAGTCCTGAGAAAAATGACTTAAAAGAGCTTTCTGGAATTTCCTAGGTGTTTCTCTTCCTATGATGATATGAATTTGAAAAGAAGAACTTCCCTTCCACTGGTCAGATCCCAGTCTTTTCAGCTAGCTGGTAAAGAAGGTATTATTCATATCATACATGTGGTCTTGGTGTTGCTCTTAGTGCTGCACAGTGTGTGTGTGGTTCATGTATGTGTTCTGTAAGATAAGGTGGTGTTTGTGAACAAGTTACCAGATATTCAGAGAACTGTGCTGAATTATGCTAAAACCTGAAATGCAGTTTTTGCTACAGATCTGTTCTGCTCTGCAGATGGTTTTGTAGGGTTAGGAGCAATCAGTGCAGGCACTCAGGTCTGCAAAGCTGTGAAACTTGCAGAAAATAGCTTTTTTTTCTCTTGGAAATACCAGATGTGGGAAGTCTGAGTGTCCTACTTTTCTGAAGTCCTGATAGCCTATGTTTGAAACTTGGCAGGTATTTAGGATTCAAATTTAGCAACTTCAGTAAGAAAATTTAGACCGTTTATCTTGGCTTGGGTATGAGGCGTGATCTGATCTTTGCAGTATTCCTAGTAGATATGGGACAACTGAATTTTGATTTCTTAAGCCACAAGTGTCATGCAAAAGCAAGTGTTGCAGATCATAGTAACTAGCAAGTATGCTGCTGACACAGCTCTTCTGGGTGCAGCAAACTTGCTTCACAGGTTTTTGTTCTGTTAGTAAAACTCCATTAAAACTCTTGAGTTGGCAATGTGATGCCATGAACACTAGCTAAGGCCTAGACTATTTTTTTTCAAAACAACACTTTTCCCAAGTCCTCCTCACTGGTTTCACATCAGCGTGAACATCTGCCTCGTTGGTAGGTGCACATCTGTGCTGTCAGGGGCAGGCTGCACATCACACACTTGTACACTGGGAGCAGTTTGTTTTCCTAGATTTCAACACTGACTGACTCCTCCTTTTCCCCAAAGGATGTTGTTTGCACCTCTCCCATGGCTATTACTGTGAGAAAGCCAGGGGTTTTCCCCTGTGTGTGCCACTGACAGCTGCCACGACAGCACAGGGGAATTTCTCTGTGTGCTGACTTTACTTCCAGTGTTCCCTTAACTTAAAAAGGGAGAGAGGGAAAAATGTGCCTGCTCAGTGGAATATTTTGTCATGCTGCTGTTTAGTAGGGACTGTATTGCTCTAGAGCTGGCAGTGTCAGCACTGTTGAGTGCCTGTTCTCTCTCTTACAGTGGATCCAGAGGATCTGTACATTGTGGAGCCCCTGAAGTTTTCCCCAGAGAAGAAGGTACCTTCTCACGCTGTGGGGAGGGAGCTGTTGGGGCTGAGGTGTTTATGCTGGCAGCTGGTGCACGTCTCAGCTGCTCTCCCTGCTGATTCCTGGGCTTGGCTCAGATGCTCTGCTTGCCTTCCAGAGCCTCACCATTTCTTTTTTTTCACTTGTGGTTTCAGAAAAAGCGTTGCAAGTACAAAAGTGAAAAACCAGAGACTATTAAGCCAACAACAGAGCCCCTGCACCCGATAGCCAACGGGGAGATCAAAGGAAGGAAGCCCTTCACAAACCAGAGGGACTTCTCTAACATTGGGGAGGTTTATCACTCTTCCTACAAGGGCCCTCCCTCAGAAGGGAGCTCCGAGACGTCGTCGCAGTCGGACGAGTCCTATTTCTGTGGCATTTCAGCCTGCACGAGTCTGTGCAACGGGCAGACCCAAAAGACAAAAACTGAGAAGAGGGCTATAAAACGAAGACGGTCGAAAGTTTCAGACCAAGGGAAGCTCATAAAAACTCTAATACAGACTAAGTCGGGGTCGATGCCAAGTCTGCATGACATAATCAAAGGAAACAAAGATATAGCAGTGGGAACACTCGGTGTCACGACAGTCTCTGGACACATCTAAACCTAGCTGAACTTCTCAAACAGGAGAGTGTTTGTTCGTTTGAGAACAGTCTGTGGTATTCTGTGGGAGGATAGTGGGAGACAAAGAGCTCAACTCATTGGAAAGTATTCAGAAATTTGGTTTCTGCCTTTTTAAATAGATGGGATTGTGTCAATCTTGGCTATAAGCTGCAGCTTTACAAGGCTGATAATTTCCTATGAGAACAGCGTGGGGGGAGGGAGGGCAGGGTTCATTTTATAAAGGTTTTTTTTCACAGTTCCTGGGGCAGAAATTTTTTGAAACCCAGTTTGTTGGGTGGAATAGGGATAAAAGCCTAATCCTCTTCCTTTAGCTTTGTTCCTATTTCTTGCACCTTCCCATATTTATGTGCCTTTTGTCTATTTATAATGCCACTGGAAGAGGGGAGATACAATTGTTTGTCATTTGATTTATTTTGTAATTTCTCTAGCTTTTTTTGAAGATGCAACACTACAGTGCTGTAAAGGGACATGCTGGCCTTCAGCTGGACTCAGTAATGTGGACTGGATACTGTAAAAATACCAAGAGATGGACTTGCCTGACTAGATTCTTGTTTGCAAACTCTGTTGAGGAAAATCTCTCACTAGGGATGGCAATTGTGTTTACTTGCACCTTCAGTCACAATCGGAGCTTACTGTGATGTGTGAAACCAGTGATGGTGGCTCTTGAGGATTTCCTGTTGGTGATGGAGTCTGAGGAATGCTTTTGTCACCTGAATGGCCTGCTGCAGCTCTCTGGAGGAGATGGATGAGGAATGCTCACTGCTGTTGTGCTGGAGAATGTGAGGGAGCGTTCTCAGAGCCTACTCTGGGCGTGTTGAGTTTGCCAAGCCTGGGAGTCTGAGCCTTGGGGCTGGTTCTCAGCAGGTGTTTCCATAACGTTTGCTTTTGTATTGGCTAACAAATGTGCAGTGTTGGTATGGCTGGTATTTCATACTCAAGTGTTTTTTATTTTGACTGTGACTGTATATTTGGATACTATAGGATGTGTGGTTGCTGAACTGTTGAGTGTGGTTCTGAGTGAGTGGAACAAAAGGTTATTCCTTTTGACAGGTGTTACAGGTTCACGTTGTACAAAATAAGTTAATTTATTGAGCACTTTTAGTGGTACCCTTTTTAACAGATCTGATGCCTTTCCTAGGTATTGTATGTAATGTGACTTATTTAAAGCCTTTGTTTTTTTGCTGCTTTCTTGTTAGTTTATCAGTACTTTAAAGTGATGTACTTTCAGAGTTGATCTGCACAATTAGCCAGTCAGAGCACATGAACCAGACGTGTTGAACATGAATTCAGAAGGATGTCAAACCTGGATGAAGAAAATTCATACCACCAGAGTGCAGCATCCAATGTTGTGGAGCAAGAGTATGTAACTACAGAGCTGTAGTGCCATTAGAAACTGTGAATTTCCAAATAAATCTGAACACTTTGTCTTTCATTCCTGGCATTTTTTCCTTTGAGAATGAAACTTGTGGCTTACATTCTTTGTGAATGACTAGTCTTAAAATTTCAGTCCAGAACTAGGACTTGGGATCCTTTGGGCTGTAGTAAGGAGTTCATAAACTTGTCAGCCTAGATGTGTTTTTCTGTTTAAATAAAGAAAAGTGCGGGGGAGTGGATTCTGAGGGCTGAGTGGTGCTTTGTCCAAAAGGTCAGGAATTGTGGCCCTGTGAAACTGCTGGGGAGGTTTCCAGCAGGTCAGTTCACACCTTGCCCTGGGGGATCCCTGCGTGTGGTGGCTTCCTGTGAGAAGAACTGCATGAAATGACCTCTTGCTACTCAGAGCTAAGGCTTGTGAAGGATACAGAAGGCCCTGAAAGGAAAGTTAGGGAGTCATTATCTCAAACCAGAGTTTTCAGTTTGAAGTTTGCTCCCCCTCTGATTTAGTTCTGTCAAGCCCAGCAGGACCGTGTGCGGCCAGATGCCAAATTCCCAGGCTGGCCAACATCTGCTTGTCAGAGGAGACCTCCCCAGCACTGAGTTTCCACTTGAGTGTCTCAGGGCTCTGCTTCATCACAGAACTATGATTCAAACATATAACTGAATGTGGAGTTTGCTGAAGGAGGAGAGTGTTGGGTGTTTGTAGGGGGGGGGAGAGTATGGGTTTCTTTTATTTACTCCTTCCTCTTGTTATGTCACTTGTCAGAAGCATGTGTACCTTTATTGCCCTGGCAACCACTGGGCTTTTCAGTAAGAATCACCTGAAGCTGGAGGTGACTGAATTCTTAAAACAGCCCCTCTTGGAACTCTGGCTGTGAACTAAAGAATCCCAACTCTATCCTCTTCTGATAAATGAGGCTGTGTGTGGAAATCCCAAGCACACGTTCAGATTTCCAGGTTAACAATTGCAGATGTAAAACCAAATACATTCTGATCAGGGCCCTTAATAGCCTGCTCCCTCTATACTGGGCCTGGCTTAGGTCTGAGGTGTTGATGCATTCTGTGGAAAAATACCAGTGATAAAGCTTGTCCTGTGATGAACACATGGGCAGTGTGCCATGGGAATAAAGCATCTGAAGGAAGCTGTAGGGCCAATTGTGCTTTTGCAGACTTGAGAGTGTTCTGCTAAGAGATTGGAGATTGAACCACAGCTTCCACCTGCTGCTGCTGCCCTGCTTTTAGTTATCTGTAACCACTTCTAAAAAAAAAATTCTCTTACCATCAGGTTATTATTTCCTGATATTTTCCTTTCATGTGGCCTCTTGAGTAATTTTTTACTTTCAGTTTTGTTTATGTCACACAATCTAGCTTTCAAAATTTGGTTCTTTGGAATCGAGTCTCTTAAATTGGTTATAGACTTTATGTAGGGATAATAGTTTCTAATGAAGACAGTTCATACATCTCAAATTCCTGTGTAACAGTCTGATGATACTGCAAGCAAAGCCTGGACAGCTGTTAGTGTAAAACACCCAGAAGCCAAAGTGTGTGCTGGAGTGAGATGATGTCCCTCAGTCCTTGGGCAGGTCCTGAGCCCAAGGTCAAAAAAATCTTCAATGTGAAAGTTTCCGTATGAGGGTGGGTAGGTGCAAACACACCTTGTGTAAGTGTAGTGCTGTGTTTGCCAAAGTAAGGTGTTCAGGGTATTTGCATTAAATATCTGGAAATCCAGGCTTTTTTAAAGATGCAGACTCTACCAGCTGTGTGGTGATGTAAGCAGAAATCTCAGATCTAAGGTGGTGTGTGGCTTCTGCTTTTGGCAAGTTACAGCACAAGGTGGAACAGCTTAGCAGGTTTTTCTTATGAGGTACAAACATGTTCCACTTCATTTGGAACAGAGCAGTGGAGAGGGCTGCCCACGGAGTGCTGTGGGGTGTCTCATCTCCTGGAAACCCTGAGTGTCCCACAGCAGCTGCTGCAGGTGCTGCTGGGCTTTGTGGCAGCTCCAGGTAAAAGCTTGTGTTGGGAAGGAGTGCTGAAACTCACTCACCTTTCTCATTTAGCCCTTCTCTAATTTAAGCAGAATGGATTTGGAAGAAGCTTCCAAGGAGGCTTCTGCTACCTTCCTGCTGTGCGATCCTGGACAGGGGCTGGGAGCTGCAGCTGGCCCTGGCTGCTGCTTTCCATTCAAGTCACCAGGAGCCCCCACGCAGCAGGGCAGCTTTTGAGAGGCCATGGAGAGGAACTGAACTCTGCCCCTTGTGAACCTAGAGATGGAACAGAAATGTTTGCCACCTTGGGGCCTGTTTTTCTCCCTTGTTAGATGAGGTTGGAGCCTCTGTCCAGCTGCGGTGCCCTCTGTGAGCTCACAGCAAACAACAGCCCCTGTCTGCGGTTTCTCTTTTCCCAGAAAAATAACTGGAAGCAGCTACTGAAGCTTCTGTGAGTTGTAATGACACAGTTACAGTTTGTTTGTCTTGAATGGGCTGAGTCTGGCTGCTCCCAAGAAGAAATAGAACTGTCAAGCAGGGACCAGGCCCCCCTGGCCAGCAGAGCCAGCTGCTGTTTGCCATGCCCAGGGCTGCCTTTGTGCCCAGAGGCTGGGGCAGGGCACAGACCCTGCAGAAGGACTTGAGAATGAGACCCTTGGGAATGTCCTGTCCTCCCTTCAGCTGAGGGGAACAGGAACTCAACACCTACATGTTCTCTTGGTCTTCCTCACAAGTGGCCACAGCACCTTGTTCCATTTTGTCCTGTGGCACCATGAAATGACCCTGCTGCTGTTCCTCAGAACAGACCCCATTACCTCATAACCACTCTACATCATTTCCCTGCACTTACCGCAGGCACAAAAGACATGAAAGCAGCAGAGTAATATTTGAATTACTCCTCTTTTTCTCATCTGCTTTGGCACCTTGGATTCTCTCTCACCTCAGGACAGAGCACCTTGCTCACTGGAAGAGGGACATGTTAAGCGTTGTAATGCCAGGCCAGAGCTGTTAACAGTGGACTTTAATACCTGTTCTTGAGTGTGAATATCTGAATGTGCTCGCCATGGCTTTACATGTGCAACAAATGCTCCTAGCAAGGAGAGCAGTTGATGAGGCAATGAAAAACATCACCCTTATTTGAGAAACCAAACTGTTAATAAACACGTAATAAAGAGAACAACGTGAAGATGTCAGTGCTAACTGCAAAGGCTGGGTGAGTTCTGGTGCCTTCCACGCCCCTCTGAGGCTTCAGCAGGTGGAGGCCCACTGCCTTTGGAGGCAGCTCTCACAAACATCCATACCAGTGTCCAGTCAAAAATCCATCTTCTTGTTCAAACTCCTGCAGATTTGGCTCACAATTAGTGGCTCCTTGGGAGGCTTTTTATTCTGTGAGATTTAAGAGCTCTCTGCTGCCGGAAATCATCCCTCTCTCCACAGGTTTTCCATGCACTATCCATCCCTCCCTGCCAATCTGCTCTTGAACAGACAGATTTGAACCTCCTTTCTGTCTAACAGTTCCTGCAACTTCTTTCAGAGCCTCTCTGGAGTTGAACAAAGACATGTAAAGTGAATTCCAGGAGTGTCTGTAGCTGTCCAGAGCTGTGTGTGAGCTCCCACGGGAGCCTGTGGGCTTTCCCTGCTGGAAGCTTGTGTCCAGCTGAGGAGCCTCTCAGCTTCAGACTTGTTTTCTTTCTAGCACATTGTCTACCCAAAGAGCTTGAGCTGCAGTCTCTGTTTCTTGCCTTGTTTTCTTCTGATTCAATTTTGTGTCCTCGTGATGCTGAATCCTGTGTTTTTGAATGGGAATGATTCTTAACTTTCTCAGTTGCTCTTGGGTGTAATTGCTGCAGCCCTGCTGGCTTTCAAGAGTTGCCTTTTAACATTTCCACTAGGCATTAGTGTAATAGGAAATATTTGTTAATTGCTTCCAGAGAGACTCTGTCCAAAACACGGTGAGAGCCTCTCCTACACAGAGGTTCACACTTCAGTTTTTGTTTTGAGTTTGAGGGTTTATTTTCTGTCAAGTATTAGATCTGGATCATTGTTGAAGTCCTGCTTTCTTTGGGCTGTTCCAGGCAGGTCCCTAAATCCTGCTGATGCAAACTCTCAGTTGCTGGCTGATTCTCTGCCATCAACTTTAGCATAATTGTGTGTCTTGTTAATAAGAGCTCCCACCTGTCCTCTGTGGGTGAGCTGGGGAAGGAGAGTGTTCTTCTGAGCAAATCCGCTTTTGCAGTCTTTGTAATGTTTTTTGTTGGTTTGGTAAAGGGGAACAATTCTCTGATGAGGGCTATGGAAGGTGTTTCTACTGGAAATATTCCTTCCTGTTCAAATGACATAACAGGGCTGCTGGAAACAGGGAGTACAGACTGGTTTAAGAGGGGGAGAGGGTGGTGGAGGCAAATCTGACACCCCTTTTGTCCTCCTTACGCCCTGTTTTCCTGCCCAGCTGTCCTTGCCCCACATGTTAGGAGGCCTCAGCCTTGTCTAAATTCTGGCTCTAGGCCTTCTAGCAAAATTCACGTGACTGAAGTGCCTGCCTGCAGCAAATTGTCCTGCCATTATTTCAGTAGCCCTGTTTCTGTCCTGTGTCATTTGAGCAGCGGGCAGCCAGCAGAACACAGAGCCTGCAGGCATCAGAACCTGGGTTTTTTTGGACTAGAGGATCTCCAGAGGTCCCTTCCACCCCCAGCCATCCTGTGGCTCTGTGATCCTGATGTGCTGTGCAGGCACAGCCCTGCCTGGCGCCATCTTCCAGGCAGTGTCTGTCATTTTCTGGTGTCTGAAGGGGTGGCAGGAAAACAGAGAGTGGCAGCAGGACCAGCACAGCAGAGGGAGAGGTCCCTGAAAGCTGCTGTTGTGCACTAAGCATCTTTTGATGGTAAAACAGCCCCAATCTTTGGTTTGCCACCACATGGGGTATTGCAGGCTCTTGATCTAGGCATCCAAAAAAGAAGATGCAGCTGACATGGCTTCAGCTGGTTTCCTTGTCTCTCCCTCTCACCCACCCTTTAAAAAGCATCTCTGTGAAAGTGGGAAGCAGTGGGTGTGGAGTAAGAACACTTGTGACATTTAAGGGAAACTGCTACTCTCTCCTCAGTCCCACCTCAATAAGCTGTTGGCATTAACACAGTGTCAGAAAAATGTGGAAGTGGATCCTCTCCAGGCAAAAGCCACCGTGTGACCTCTCTTGTGATGGCTGTGGAGGGGATGGGGACCTGTCCTTGGGTGGCTGCTCTGGGATAGAGACAGGGGGACTGAGCCAGGGTAGGCGTGAGCAAGCTTGAATTTGTTAGAGCTGGAGTTTTGTTGCTTTTGTGTCTTTTAAACGCAGAAGTGTGAGGAAGATCCAGATGGGTTTGTTGAAACCCGTGCTGTGGATCACTGCTGAAGCAAAGGGCTGGGGAATATCCTCAAAAAGCAGTGGGATGTCTTGTGGTGCAAGACTTTGTCAGCACCTCTGATTTATTGGTGTGGTTGCAGGCAAAGCTGAGCCCTTGCTTCAGAGGAACAAGTGTACAAGGGTTCAAATGTGCCCTTTTCAGGTCCCAGTTTTGATGTTCAAGATCAAAGCTTGTGTATTGTGATTGCTTCCTTCAGCCACAGGAGACAAATCTCCGGTTTGATCTTGTGTTAAGCATTTCCTTTTTTAAACGCTGCCCCATAGAAATACACAGTTCAACACGGGTCTGTAAAGTGCAAGGAAAAGTGTTTATAATTGCTTGTGTGCACCTGTAACTCTGTGGGGAAATCTCACTGTCCCCACTTAGAAATCTGCAGTACATGAGGAATGGAAATTGAGAAATGGAAACGTCCCTGTCTCTCTTCGTTAGGATAATGTAATGAGCTCTTAGAAGCGCTGGCCCTTGCAGCATGCTCGGGATTCTGTGTTTTTCCTTGGGAGGCGGGGAGGGCAACCCCCTGAGCTGGCTCTGCCGGGGCTGTTCCCGCTGAGGCAGCTCTGCTCGGGCTGCACGGCTCACGGCGTCTTCCTCCTCCGTGAGGCTTTTCCCGGGGCAGGACAGCCTGTGTCCGTGTCTGGGGCCGTGCCCTGCGGAGCTGCCAGGGAAAGGACGGGCGGGATGCCCGGCGGAGAGCGGTGAGGATCGGAGCGATGCCCCCGCATCCCACGGGCCCGGCTCTGCATCCCGTGCCGGGGAGGGCTCCTCGGCTCCGTCCCTCCCTCGCGGTGCAGGATGCCGGAGAGTTCGCCGTTCCTTTTGTCCCACACGGACCCGCCGGCGGTCGGGCGGTGCGGAGGCAGCAGCCTGGGCGCTCTTGGGCAGAGGTTTCGGCTGCGGGGGCGCGGAGCCCCCGAGCGGGGCTGTGGGAGGAGGGTGGGTCCCGAGCCCCGCCGGGCCGGAAGGGGCTTTGCTGCCGACGCCTCGAGGCTCTCGGAGTCGCGGCATCCCTCGCAGCGCACGGATGCAGCCGCAGCAGGGCAGAGCCGCCCCCGGGGCCCGGCCCGCGCCCGGCCCGGCGGGGTTCGGGCGCCACAAGGACGAGCCCGGCGGGCGCGTCCGGCCCGTGCCGCTGCCGCCCCTGCAGCAGAACCTGAACTACTGCCCGCACATCTTCTGGGTGGACGGCTGCGCCGATGCTGGGGCTCCCTGCCCCTCGGCTCCCCCCTTCCCACCGCCCGTGCCCGACCGGAGCACAAAGCCACGGAACGACCGGGAAAGGAGGAGCGCCGGCTTCCTCGTGATGTTCCTGCTGATCCTGGTGGCCTTCACCGGAGTGGGGCTGAGCATATTGAAGATTTTTCACCTGGAGAAGGAAGTGGATGAACTCCGAGAGGTGAGGGCTGCCTGGCTGGGCACAGGTCCCTGGGGAAACAGGGAAAAGGAACTCCTGGGATGGTGTCTGAGACGCTCCCCGAGGGCAGGATGGTGGCATTTCGGTGTCTGCTGGGACAGAGGAAGGGGGTGCTTGTTCCCGCGAAGGACTGCTCGGTTGGTGACAGATTTATCCGGATATCTCTGTGCTCCCGACCGCTGCCAGCCCTCTCCCTGTGTATTTCTCAGCTCTTTGCAGCTCCCCATGGAGCTAAATGCCCAGAGGAGCCGCTGTCCAAAGCAGTCCCTGGCTGCTCGTGCTCTCGGTCTAAGCCACTGTCCCTCTTCTCTCTTGCCAGTCTGCCAGCGCTGAGCACATCCCTCCAGCCTCGCAGAAACTCACAGGTGAGGACCAAAACCTTCCACAAGAACCTGCCCATTTTCCTAGATTTCATTTAGGAAAAGAAAAGAAGGAGCTTCAGTTTGGGTGGAACAATTTAAAAATTGTGGTTTGAACTTCCAAACGATTGTTTTTCTTTTGCATTCCATGTTAATGTTATAAGTGAGGATATCCTTTTCAAAAATGGCCAAGTCAGAAAGAAATTTTCAGTCCTCTTGATAGTTTTTTCTAGATCTGAAAAGTGTTAATTTTTTTCCCCCCTTGAGAATTTTAGTTATTAGAAAATTTATTTTCAAATTTGTTTTGATACTGAATTAAAAAAAAAAATTGAAATAGCAAAATGCTTGGGAAAGGGCAGCCCTGGTTCTCATCAACTCCCATACCAATACATTTTCTCCTTTAGGGAAGCTCTCATTTGAACTAGATGCTCAGTGCTCTGATCACAGGCTTCTTCAGCAGAAGCTGAACATAAATAATAAACCTGGATTTCTTGAGGGGGCTGGATAAAGAAATAGAAACAGGGAAATAGTGTAAAGGAGAAGGGGGAGCAGAGAGGAAAATTTAATTGGCTCAAGAAAAGAAAAGGCTGCTTCTGAAATTAGAGAACATGAAGTAGATGTTGAGGAAAAGTGAAGGAATGGAGTGGGATGGAGTCCAAACACCGAGCCACTGGAACAGGCCCAGCTGGGCTCTCCCTTCCTGAGGACAGCTCCCCTTCCTGCCTGGCACTGGGGTGGTTTGCAGGGGCTCGGGGCCACCCTTGCTCTCTGGGCTGACTTCTCCTGGAGCTCCTGGCCAATGTGTTCCCTATCTTTGTGCAGGACAGAGGAAGGAGGCGAGGAAGGCAGCCCATTTAACAGGTACGTGCTGAGGGAGCAGGGCTGCCCTGGGAGCCATGGCTGGGGTTCAGGGAGCCTGCCCCACTCGGGCTTTCCTCTTCTCCTCGAGTGACACATCTGCTCCACGGTGGAAATCTGCCCCACAGATAAAACCCTCCCCCTCATTTATGCCTCTCAGCGAGGCCTGGTTTTGGCTTGGTTTTTGGGGTGTGCAGGGCAAGAGCTGGCACTGGGGCTGGCCTTGGCGAGGGGTGAGGCCCGGGGAGACTTCCCACACCGCAGACAAGGCTTGGAGAAAGGCTGCCTTGGGATGCGGGAAAAAACACACAACCAAATGTATTTCCCACCCTTTTTTTTGGTCTTGTTTCGGCTTCCAGGCAACCCAGCCCAGCAGGACCTCCCTCTGGAGTGGGAGCCCACCTCTGGCCATGCCTACACCAGTGGCATCCAGTACCACCAGCGGGGCCTGCTGGTCAGCGAGCCGGGGCTGTACTTCGTGTACTCCAAGGTGCTGTTCCGCGGCAGCGCCTGCGACAGCCACAGCCAGCTCCTGTCCCACGTGGTGTACAAGAGGAACCCGGCCTCCCCGGGCAGCCTCGTGCTCATGGAGGACAAAGCCACCAACTTCTGCACAGGCCAGAGGATGTGGGCCCGCAACAGCTACCTGGGGGCTCTCTTCAAGCTCAGGAAGATGGACAGCTTGCACGTCAACGTCTCCAAAATCGCCCTGGTTAATTTTGAGGAATCCAAGACTTTCTTTGGCCTGTTTAAGCTTTGAGTGTGGCTGGCAGCCCCTTCACACACACACATACACGGATGTGTGAGGGCTGAGAGCTGCCTGGGCACAGTGGCACCACAAAACCCACCCAGAAAATGTATCTGGGCTTCAGCATGAGCGGATTCAAGCAACTGGGAAAGGCTTGAAAGCAGACACCTGTGCTGCATCAGCCTGAGCAGAATTGCACATATTCTCCCTGCAAAAACCCCCAACAAGCTCAGAATGAGGCGTGCTGAAGGCCCTGCTGGAACTCACTACTTGCTGCCTGACCTGCTGCTCCCCGTGGTGTCACAGCCCTGGTGGGGACAGCTGAGGGGTGTTAAGGAGGTGTCTGGGTCATGCCACAACACCACAGATGGTGGTGTGGGGATGAGCAGTGTGAACAACTGCTGCCCCCAAGCCGTGGCTGGCCCCCTGCCCAGCTGTGGCTGTGACTGCTGTACCACAGGCACTTCCTGCTAGCTGGACTGGGATAGGTGCTGTGTTCATTTTGTATTAAGTTATGGACCATTCCCATCCCAGAAATGCTCCCCAGCCACTTTATTTAACTCATCTCAGCTGCCTTGCAAGGAACATGCCAGGAGCAGCAGTGCCCTGAGGGGTGTCCCAGAGGTGGCAGCGTGACCACATCACGGTGCTGGGGATGGTGGGGTGGCCACGGGCTCTGCTGGTGCAGCCTAAGCCACAGAGCAGTGCAGGGCAGTGGGGATCAAGGTGAAAGCAGCATCTCAAGTCCCTCTCCTGCCCTTTCAGCACATGAGAGCTCTTCATGGGGGCCTGGTCTGCCACCCCTTTCCCGGTGCAGGTGGTGACATGCTGGCACCTGTCCACTGCATGACTTTGGCTGGGCCCCTTGCCATGAGGTGTTCTCTCCTGAGAAAAACACAGATGGTAAATACATATTTTTCTAGTGAGTGGTGCTGTCCTCTCCTCATTTGGTGCAACAGGCTTGGCCATGGCCAAAGCACTGCAAGGCCTCTGTGGTCAGGGGTCAGCACCTCATTCCTTCTCCAGCAGCGTGGCAGAAATCTGGGAGCCCCATCCCTCTTTGCTGCCTGCTTGGCAGTGCCCAGGGCCCTTTCCATGAGGCCTTGGAGCTCCAGCATCGAAACATCAGGATCTGGGCACTGGGAAGGTGTGGTGTGGGCAGCTCAGAGCAGGCAGCCCCAGCCCACTTTGGCCATCAGGAATGGGCTGATCTCAAACCACAGTTTAGAGCTTGAGTGGAGCTGGGCACTTGTGGCTGAGCAGAAGTGCTGCTGTCTGTCCCCAGAGGCACCATCTGTGTGACCTCTGGCCCCAGAAACACTTCTCACAGAGTGCTCTGAAGGGCAAAGAAACAAAGTGGTGTAAGAAAACCTTCAAACCCTCCAAACCCTATTTGTTCATCCTGGCGTCAGGTCCGTGAAGTTCTAACCCTGGGGCTGTCACTGTCACTGCCACCAGGCAGGACACAGAGGCTGCAGCTGGGGTCCATCATCTCCTCTGCCCGTGCTTCTGCCTTCCTGCAGCTCTGCTCTTGCTCTCAGTGAATGTGGCTCTTCAGCAGCCTGCAGCATTCATTTCCTTTGCTGTGGCTCTGCTCTCAGCTCGATGCCCTGTGGTTTGTGTTGTCTGCTTCAGGGAAGTTTATTTCTTCAAAACTTCTCAGTGGTCTGGCTATTGCTGTGGCCACTGTGAGGGGAAAGGTGCAGCCCTGTTTGCTGATGCTTCCACTGCATTTCTCAGGGTGGAAAAGATCTCAAAAGGATGAAGTTTAGGGGTCTTCTGGCTTGACTTTTTCTCACCACCCTCACCCCTGCAGGTATAAGAGGGTAAAACTGCACAGCACAGAGATGGAGCTGCTGAATCCAGACCTTTCCAGGAAAGGCTGGGAATTGCTCTTCTCATTGCTCTTTGGGCTGTGTTGCTCTCCTGGTGATGGGACATCCAAGTGGGTAGTGGGAAGCTCTTTGTACAGCTCTCTGTAGCCAAACCAGCCGAGCACATCAGGTGTTTCCCTTCTTTACTGGGGAGAAAGGGGCAGGGCATTTTGGGCCCACAGGAAACCTGCCCTGCACTTCCTCTGCCTGCTGGCACGGTGTTGGAAGTATCCCAAAGGCTTCTCTGGGTCACCACCAGTAACCCATGCAGGCTGTGGCTGCAGTCAGCTCTGGGGCAGGACGAGCTTTGGCCCTTGGGAGGGGCCGAGATCTGTCCTTGGCTGAAATGCCAAAGGCACCCCAGAGCTGCACCTTTCAGAGGCAGTGGCACACTGGGGTGGGCAGTGGCACACTGGGGTGGGCAGTGTTGTTATGAACAGTGCTGGGCCTCCTGAGGTGGGCAGAGCTGGTGCAGGCCCAAGCTGGGCTCCCAGGCTTGCTCCTGGGTCAGCAGCACAGCTGCCAGCGGGACATGGGATGTGGTTCTGCTCTGGGGTCCCTCCTCAAACATCCCCTGGAGTGCCCAGAGCAAAGCCATGCTTAGCTCCTGGGCTCTCACTGCAGGCTGGGAGCGAGCTCATGGCAGGATTATGCCATTTCAAGCTGCATGGAGTCAATTCATAGGCTGCTCGTGCCTCACTGACTTCATTAAAGTCATCAGCTTATCTAGCAAATTAGCCGTTCATTAAAGAAATTTTTTCTGATTGTTACCATTAAATACTCAATGAGTATTTAATGCTGACATTAGGCTCTCTCAGGCTGAGAGAGCTGGAGTCATTCAGCCTGGAGGAGTTTCCAGGGAGAGCTCAGAGCCCCTTCCAGAGCCTCAAGAGGCTCCCAGAGAGCTGGAAAGGGACTCGTGACAAGAGCATGGAGTGACAGGAAAAAGGGGAATGGCTTTAAACTGAAAGGATGTGGGTTTAGATTGGACACTGGGAAGAAATTCTTCCCTATGAGGGTGATGAGGCCCTGGCACTGCCCAGAGAAGCTGTGGGTGCCCCATCCCTGGAAGTGTCCAAGGCCTGGTGGGATGGGAATTTGAGCAACCTGGCCTAGCAGAAGGGGTCCCTGCCATAAACTGGGGTTGTTGGAGCCACCTTTAGGCCAAACCATCCTATGATTTTTAATAGCTCTGGGGCTGTCCTCGACATTTTTAAAATAAAAATAAATTACTGAAGTTTAATTGGAACTTACCAAGTATTTTGTCCTCTCCCTGGCAAGGGAAGGGTCTGTGCACAAGAAAGGATATCTCAGGCCCAGCAGCAGGACTGACCATTGGGATGTTTGGGTTTTCTCTGCCCTGCAGGTCATGGTTGCCATGGTCTGAGCTGACATCCTCTCTCCTGATGGAGCAGCCTGGTCAGGTGTGGAGGTGCCTCAGCACCATTTACAGGGCTCCAGAGACACCCCCTCTGCAGAGAACGTGGCTGACAAGAAGTGAGGAGCCCAGATCATCTCCTGATCAGAGTTCTCTGGTCTGCTCCCGCCACCTGGCACACACACAGCTCCTGTGGGCAGCTGAACCCTGCCCAGAAGGTGCCTGTGTGTTTGGATGTGCAGCTGCTCAAATCAGGGCTCTGCATGGCAAGTATTTGTTCTGTTTTGTTCAGCACAGAGAGCTGCTTGGCAGAGATTTGGCCTCTCTTGTGGCTGATGTGTATCAGATGCTGTATCCCATTTACTTGCCCTGCAGAAGGAAAAGGTTCCAGTGCCTTGCAAACCCTGGGTAGGCTCAGGAAGTGCTGTAGCCAAGGAGGCAGAAGGGGCTGCATCACAGACTTCTTTTTTTAATCTCTCTTTACCTCCTTTTTTTACCTGAAGGCAGCCTTGGGCTCTGTGAGTTTCTGTTACAATGTCCTGTGTGGGGTCACTTCTTCCAGCCCAAGGAGCTGTGCAGATTCTGGGAAATTTTTATCAGGTTGGGAACGAGCTTTGTCTGGTGAGAGAAGGGAAGAGGGGCAGATTTAGATCTTGCTTTTATTCCCCCAGTACTCTGACACATGGGTGTATTGCATCATGGTTACAGAAGTGGAATTTTAGGCATGACTAAGTGACTGAGGTTCCACGCAGGAGAGAGGAGGAGATGAGTAAAGACAGTAATTTTGCTGCAAGGTGAGGCAAGTTGCATGTGAATTTCTCGTTGATTTTAATGACTTAAAAAAAAAAAAAGGAAAAGAGGAAGAAGAAAAGCTTGACAACTTGTTGCTGGTTGATCTCTCGGGGTAATGAGGAGAGCCAGGTGCTCTGTTCCTGCACATGGCCTGTCCCAGGAGCTGTGGGACTGCCCCTGCCAAGCCAGCAGCAGCTGTGGGAACAGGCACAAAGGCTTTCTGCTCTGGAGACTCCCAGGTTTGATTGGAAACAAGCTGCTTATTCCTCTGGGCAGCAAAGTGTCTCAAAGCTCCAGGTGGAATTTCAAACCGCAGTGTGTCTTCCTCTCCCTCAGCTGCATCCCCATTCCTCAGCATGGCCTAGGACAGAATCAACTTCTCCCACTCCTTACAAACCATCACAGATATTTTACATCTCTCTCTCTTCTTCCCATGTTCCACAACCAGTTTCCTTCAACAATAGTTGAAAAAGTCTCCCTGTCCAGATTTCTTTAGTTGTTGGGGATTCCTCTGGTTCCCCTTGGTCAGGTCATTCTTGGGGACTGAAAGCCAGCTGGTCACCTAATTTCCTGGGGAATTCACCTTGGAAAGCTGCCCTGGCAGGGGAATAGCTGGCCTTTTGAGCCATCTGAATGGCTACCAGGACTAGACTGCATGTTCTCCTCAGCTTTGTGCTGGGGACATGCATTTCCCCTGGTGTTTCTCTCTGCTCACTACTGTGAGGTTTATGTCAACACAGAGGCAAAATATGCCAGAGAAAAAGGCATCAGAAAGGAACATTTGTGCCTCCTATTAAGATTTCTGCATTAAGAAGAGATTTAAATTATTTGAGATTTAATTTTCATTACAGTCTTGAAAGAGAAATCCAAACCACGGAAGATCAAGAATGCACAAAAGAGAATGCAGTTTTCTCAGATTCCCTGCTTGATATCAGCAGTGAAGGACCAGGAGGATTCCAGCACATTCAGTGCACGTTGCTGCACTTGGTTTGAGCCAGGGTGGGTTGGCTGACTGTTCTTTTTCCTTAAGCAGCAGAAGAGAATGATCATTTTGCTTGAACTTCCCCCCTCACACCCTGTGCAGACCCTGCTTGCTGTGCTGGAGGAGCTGACTCAGATAAGGCTGTCAATGCAAAGAAGGGGATGGTGATTTCCTAATCCAGTTTGAACTATCCTGAGCTCCTGTCTCCTGCCCTTGAAGAGTTTATTTTGTCACCACATGCATTTTATTCTGCACAGGGGGGTGTTAGTGACAAGACAGGCTGAGATCCATCTGCCCGTCGATGCATCCGTGCCTGCAGAGCCCTCCAAGTCCCAGATCAAACGTGTTTCAGAGCTGGTGGCACTGCAGTGCTGCAGGAGCAGTGCCAGGGCTGTGCACAGGGTCTCTGCAAGGAGCAGAGCACCACCTGCACGGCTTCCTGCTGCCATCAGGCTCTTTCCTGTGGGCTGCTGGTGGCCGTCAGTGGCACTGAGAGCTTCTGCCTCTGTTGAGTTTTTATCTTCTTTTCTGCTAAAGTTGGAATTAAATGTTCTAGACGGTGTTTCTTGTTGGGACTCAGACGTTTCTTAGTTCTTATCTCTGTCACAGTCTCACAAACCCTGAGTTCTACAGCACTTCACTCTAGCACACTAAAAATGGAGCCCTGTCTCTCTCTCTACAAGGCTTTTAAGGATAAACTGTCCAATTAAGAAATGACACCTGAATTATTTTTACTTTTAACCCAGTAACCAACCACCTGTGCCTGCAATGGGGACTTTTTTATCCAATTACACAAAACCACCCAAACCCGTGAAGAAGAAGGACCAACCTCTACCCTAAAACCTCCATCTTGCTTTATATATATTACTATTTTCTAAAATCCTAAACTCTAAGTTTTCCACCATGTAGTATTACACACTTCTATTCAAACACCACACCCATAATCCCAGTTCTATCATTTAATTTTGGAAGCCTTCTCCACAGCCTCAGGTCAAATGCAGTGTTCCCTTGGGGGTCAGTGCCTGGCAGCACAAAAAGTCTGAAATTCTCAGTATCCAGGGTTCCAACATGCCTCCAGCTGCTGATTCCTCCGTCCTGCAGCACACTACCTGAACGTCCTGACCAGCACTTCAGCCAAAATTGTTCCACTCACTGCCATCCTTTATCTTCCTGCAAACAAAAATAAGCAAAACCCCAGCCCTGGCACTTGAAGGAAGCTGAAGGATGCACTGAGGGGACAAAGCAAGGGAACACGGGGACGTGGTGGCAGACACCAAGGCTGCCATGCTCGAGAGTGCTCTTAGGAACATTGGGGCTGAAGGCAGAGTTGGCAGCAGCCATACAACCATTGAATTATTTGAAAAAACCCCAAACCCTAAAATTGACACTTGGCAGCAGCGCTTTGGTTTCAGCTCACTGCCTGGAAGCCCTGGGTCTGCAGGGCTGAGGAGAAGGTACCTGACTCCTCGTAGTGCCTGTGTGGAAATGGTGACAGGGGAGCTTGTCCCCCCCACCAGCCCACAGCCACAGAGGGAGAGAGAGAATAATGTTCTAGGAATGAAGGACATGGTGCAGGAAAAAAAAAGAAAATAATGGTTTCTGTCTTAAACCATTGTCTCTCCAGGCACAGCACTTAGACAACAAGTGTTGCTTCTTTGGAAGACTGACCTTTTCTTGTGACCAAACTGCTCTCCTTTGTTTCCTTGCAACTGTTTTCTAGTGGTTTGTGCCTTCTGTAATTCTGGTACCACTGTTGAACACTTTGCTTGTGCTCTTAGGGTGTGAAAACCTCGTGCAGAACCATTGAATCACCTGCTAGCAGAATCCATCACGTAACAGGCTCAGAAATTCAGCCTTTCTTTAACTGCTTTTTACTCATCTCATTCTTTACTTCTAACTTCCTCTGTGACAAAAAGAAAAATAAATGCTACCCCTCCTCTGAAGACCTACTTTTAAGTGCTATTTCCTGTGGTCTCCATGAGCACATTAAGCACAGAAATGTGAAGCATCTCTGTGCTTTCTTGCTGAGTAAAAGGGAGCAGTTGGGCAGTGAGACTCCGTGGTGACTTCCAGTAAACCCTCAGCCTCCCATGGAGCTGCTGGGCCAGGGTCTGCTGGGAATCTCTCCCTCCCCAGGCCCTGCCAGGGCTGCAAAGGTGTTTCTGCCAGAGATGCAGATGGAAATGCTTTTTTTCCCTCTCTCAGCATCCCTGTGTGCTGGATGGGGCCAGCAGGGCTGAGCCTGGTGTGATGCACTCGGAGTCCCACCTGCAGTGTGCTATAGAAGAGGCACCTGCTGGCGGGACATGCCTCTCTGTGCTTGAAATTTCAATATTGGGCACTTGTGGTGGGCTACCCCAATCAGCTCCCCCACGGCCACCCAGCCACTCTCACTCCCCCTCCCAAACAGCCCAGAAAATAAGTTGGAAAGGCTCATGGTCGGGATAAATGCAGGCAGAGCACTTACCAGTTACCCTCACTGCCAAAACAGACTCAGCTGGGGGAAACTCATTTATTGTCAATTCAAAGAGGCTTGGATGGTGAGAAACAAAGACAAAGCAAGCCTTCCGCACATCTGCAGCCCAATTTTCCCCCTTCCTGCTGTTGTTCCCAGTTCCTCTGCCTCTCCCAGCTGATAAAACAGCTCCTTGCCATTCCTCCCTCCTCATGCATTCCGCTGCCACAGCGTGGATCCTGGAAAGGCATCAACGAGAAGGAAGGTGTTGGGGTGGGGCACACAGGGGCTCTGGAAGTGGCTGTGGAGGAGACAGGCAGGGCTGTGCTGGCACAGGGGGTGACGTGTGGCTGAGCTGCTAGAAACGGTCTATGTGGAAAATGACACTCATTATTCATTAATAGATGCTATCATTGTCTACAGACAGCTATTTTCCTCCTTAAATGAAGCAAACTTACCCATAATAGAACCTGCAGACAGCCAGAGCTGTCAGCACTTTAGGCAGGACCCTTGAATTGTGTTGCATTTAAATTCACAAGGAAATTGAATGTAATCGTTTTGCAATTGATGTAATGCTTTTATTTCCTGTCTTAGTCAGTCCCCCAATATCATGCCTGAAGGACTTCCACGGGGACTTGTGTTTGTTTTGTGCCTCTGGCTGGAGCCACCTGAGCTGCTGGAGGTGCATCGACCCGAGCCCTTATGTGTGTGTTGAGGAGAGGATGGTGGTCTGAACCCTGCCAAAAGTTAAATTTCTGTGCTAGTGGCTGGAAAGGAAAGCCTGCATCAAAACGAAGAAATGCTTCTTTTTAGTAAGGAACAATTCAGAGCAGGGAGGGAGAACAAAACAGGTATAAAAGGTTTCCCTTCAGGACCTGGTACTTTGGGGATGCTGGTCTGAACTGACTCTCAGTGTGCCCTTTGTGAGTTCCATGTTTAGCAGAAGGGTGATGCTTTAGGATTTTAGCTTTTATATTTTTCATTTTTGTATTATTTGTATTTGCAATCCTGCAGTTCTTTAGTGTACAGCTCTAAACTCCATATACAGTGTGAGCTACTATTCTCCCATTTTGGCCAGACACAACAATTCCTCTCCAGGCCAGGGAATCAAGGACACCTCACTGTCTCAGGCCCTGAGAAATGTAACCAAAAGTGAGTTGGGGGGAGCAAACTTGGGGTAAAAGACTTCATTACCTGAAGCTGTAATTGGAAGATTTACCCCCAATATGCAAATGGACCAAACTTATAAAAATGTGAAAACCTGTGACCTGTCATCCATTTTGGGTGTAGCCCCTGGGGGTGCTTTGTATGCCCTAAATGTACCTGAAGGCCCTTCAATAAACATAACAGCTTTTTATTCCCCTAATTTTGTCTGGCCTCTGTTTGTAGGTAGCCTCAAAAGGCCCCAAGGGGAGCAGGACAAAGATGTGGCCCCACTCAACGGCCCTGCAGCAAACAGAGGGCCGAGCCAGGGCTGTGAGGGGAGACCCGGGGCCTGGGCAGCCTTGGCGGGGTCTCCATGCTCAGTGCAGACATGGCTGTGCCAGCAGCAGCTCCGGCGGCACAAGCAAAGCTGAGCAGGCCCCAGTGCCTGGCACGGGCACCACTGACACCCATCTGTCCCCTGTCCCTGTGTCCTGCCTGCTGCCAGGAGCAGCTGTGACATCCCTCAGCTGCCAGGGCGGTGTGGCACTGTGACACAGGGGTGTTCCAGAGCAGCCCGGAGACACCGAGGCCCAGCTGGTTCATCAGCATTTGCATCCTGCAAACCACTGGGGAGGGTGAGTCACAGCTGGTGTGCTGAGGGCTGGGGGGAACAAAGCCCATCTTCCCTCAAAGGCAGGGCTGCTGGGCCCTTCCCTGCCCCAGGTGCTCTGGCTCCATGGCCTGTGCTGAGCTGAGGACGCTTTGGAAGCTCCTTCCTCCACGCTGTTGAGCTCCATATGCAGCAGTGCCCATTCCCTGTGACCAGGGTGGTGCTGAGGGTGTCCAGCACCCTCCTGGCACCCCCGGGCTGGGCTCCCCTCCATGCAGACTATTCCCTGCCCTGAGAGCTCCATGTGTCCTGCAGGGCCGTGGTGGCCGCCCTTGCTGCCCCCTGAAGGGTGGGAGGTGACCATCAGAGGCTTCCGTGACACCTGGTGGTGGCAGGGGCAGGAGCTCCAGGGTGGGATGACACGTGCCAGCACTCTGCTCTGCTTGCCAGCCCTGCCTGGCACAGGAGGCTGGACAGGGACTCCCCAGAGAGCCTTTCTCACCTTCTTATCCTGTGGCTCAGTGCCAGGTCCCAGCTAGAACTGTCCCTCTCTGTGCAGTGTCTCTGCACTCAGGGTGATGCTCTCAGGCAGGGAAAGCCTCCGCCAGCAGCCAGGGAGGAGGAGGGGACGTGCAGGAGGGGATGACAGCTCCTCCCCACTCCAGACACCTCTGGGGTGACAGACTTCTTCCAGCTGCAGGTGCTCCTCACTGTCCCCAGTGACACCTCTCTGCCACCTGGAAGGGACAAAATCAGCAGCAGTGGTGATAAACAGCTCGGGGCCGAATAGCACAGCAAATACAAACAGAAAACGTTTCTTCTTTATTTGGTGGAAAGGCAGCTACAGGAAACCAAGCCACGTTGGGCAGGAAGCAGAGGTTACTGAGGACAGGGACAGGACAGCCAGTGGGGGATGTTGCTTCTGGTGGTCGTGGTGCTGGTCCACTGCTGCTCTAGAGAGCTGTCACCACCTGGTTCCCTGGCAGAGGAGCCTCAAAGGGCTTCCTGAGGGGCAGCAGGGATGAGACACAGTCTGCTCTGCTGGGCATCCTGCACCTCCCAGCCATGGCTGGACGAGCTTTGTTGTTGGAACCCTGGATGCTGAGACTTTCAGACTTTCTGTGCTGCCAGGCACTGACCCCCAAGGGAACACCGCATTTGACCTGAAGCCATGGAGAAGGCTTCCAAAATTGAATGATAGAACTAAGATTGTAAGTGTGTAGTTTAAATAAAAGTGTGTAATACCACATGGTGGAAAACTTAGAGTTTAGGATTTTAGAAAATAGTAATATATACAAAGCAAGATGGAGGTTTTAGGGCAGAGGTTGGTCCTTCTTCATGGGTTTGGGTGGTTTTGTGTAATTGGATAAAAAAGTCCCCATTGCAGGCACAGGTGGTTGGTTACTGGGTTAAAAGTAAAAATAATTCAGGTGTCATTTCTTAATTGGACAGTTCATCCTTAAAAGGCCTTGGAGAGAGAGACAGGGCTCCATTTTTAGTGTATTAGAGTGAAGAAGCTGTAGAACTCAGGGTTTGTGAGGCTGTGACAGAGATAAGAACTAACAAACATCTGAGTCCCAACAAGAAATGCCATCTCACATGTTTGTTTGCCAGACCCTGGCAAAAGGAAGTTAAGACTCAACACTTTGTCAGGAAACAGCTCTGCAGGGAAGAATCTGAAAGTCATGGCAGCTTATGAACTGCTGTGATCAAAAAATATGGAGGCCTTGAAGGCTGAGGAAAGGAGGCTTAAAGGCACTGTCAGAATGAACACCCTACTCCATACACGCAGACCTGTTGAGATGGGGCTTCTGCAGGTAGGTACTAGAGGTAAGAGTTACAAAGTGGGCTTGGGCAAAATCATACCCAGGCTGCTCTGAGAATGTGAAGTGGGAAGCTGAATTCAGAGTAACCTTAACAGTAAAATCCCCAGGAGACTCAAAAGTAGATTAGGATCCAAATAAGCATCTGCTGAGTTCCAAGAAGTTGGAGGTAGCTGTTGCTAGCAATGTGTTGCTGGGACTGCTCACCAGGTGGGCCCAGGAATGCAACTTCCAGCTGGATCCCTGAGGAGCTTTAGACAAACAAGGTGACATTAAACTGCTCAGGGACTGGAGCTCTCCCAGGTCTTTTGAAGATTTGTCACATCGACCTCTCTGGACCAGTGTGGGTTGAGTGTGATACAAAGTGTACCAAATGGAAAGTTTTAGGTTGGCTTACTAGCAAAGTAGTGTGAAGGCAAAGGTCCCAAGCACACAGAAGAGAAATCCTTCAATACCTGGATGGGTTTCAGCCTTCCCTTGCTCTTCCTCTGCTGTTGATAACCCATTTAACTGAGATGTCCTTGCCAAGGGGTCACTGCTCTCTTCATGGCTCAGCGTGCAAAAAGCTGTCCCAAAAAGCCAGGGATTTGTAACAAAACTATCACAGGCTTGGAAAGGACTACATTTTTGGGGGAAGCAGTAAAAGCAGGAAAAAGTGAGAGGAGTTTATTCAATTTGCATGGCAAGGTTTTGGTAGAAAACCTTGGTAGTTAAATTCTAGTTCACAATTAACCATTCTTGGGAAAGAATAGAGAAAGCTTTTACCTTTACTAGAGAAAGGCTCGAGATCCACTGGTGAAAAACAGCCTGATCTGAGTGAGAAATGAAACACTTGGTGATTAAGTAGCCCGAGGAATTCTGATTTGCTCATTCTCTACACCTGTGTGGAGAACAAGACACAGCAAAGCTTAATTGCCCTGATTGGGCAAATTACTGAAGTGGGGTAAGGTGACTGGAAGCCAGCTCAGGGCTGCTGTCCTGGCTGGGAGGTAAGGCTGTGTACTTTTCTGCCTTTTTGCTTTAAATTCTGCAATGTAACGTTCCTGCCTGTGCCAGTGTATGCACTTGGGTTTGCTGTGGGTGTTTGAGAGTGGCCTGGCTTTGTGCTAATCGCTTCTGGCTGCTGAGACACTGCTTCAAAAGAAGGCTTAGGGTTTTAATAATGCACCAAATATCATCTGTTTGTGGGCAGAGGTTTCTGTGTGACCCAGGGCTGTGCAGATATCATAGTGTCACTCCTTGGAACCATATCTCCAGAGTCCTTTGGGACAGCTGCTGAGACTGAGGCTGGACAAACTCCAAAGGTAGTAGAATCCCAGTCAACAAGGAATGCTTTGTTTCCCTCCTCTGTGGCTGACACCTGGAATGCAGAGGGATTAGTGCGCTTTGGCTCCAAAAATCTGCAGTCCTGTCTAGGCTGCCCAGCTGCAAAAACAATGAAAGCTATGCCTCTGCCTTGGCTACTGTGTAGCTCCATAGTAGCTGTTTGCAGGCCTTGGGACTACAAGATTTTCGGGACTGTGGTCACAAAAGACATTTTTCTGCAGTCACAAACCTTAAATCTTGCATGAGAGCGAGCGAGGCGAGGCTCAGCAGCAGTCACAAAGGGATCAAACAGTGTTTACAAGAAAGGAAGCCACCTAAGAAATCACCCTTGATGATTTTACCTGATGAGAGAGCTCTGCTGGAGCACTGTCGCTCCCCAGGCTGACACACATGGGCCAGGGGGCCTGAAAGGCGTGTGCCAGGCTGCAGCCCAGCACAGGCACCTCCAGGGCAGCATTGCAGCTCTCCTGCCACCAATCCATGGGGGACAGGGAGCATCCTTAGCTCTCCTGCCATCAATCTACTGGCTGAGCTATGCTGGGCTGGAGTGGAGGCAGTGATGAAGCTGGCTGTGGACATGCTGCGTGAGGTAAGGGCAAAGAGGGGCTCCTGCTCCAGGGTGGGGTTGGCCGCTGTGCCTGGCGTGTTTTGGGTCCAGCAGTGGTGTTGGGGGGCACCTCTGTGCAGTTGATCTCAAACGCCTCAGCACTGATCAGAGGCAGTGCAGTGCAAGTGCTTCCCCTGTGAAAGTGATCTGGGCAGATAAGCTACCAGGACGGCATTTCCATGAGACATAAAAGGAAACAACCTCTCTTCCACCCTCCACCACATTTGTTCCATGCCCCAGTGGAGGGGGATGAGGAGGCAGGAGGGCTGAGTGGGTTGAGCTGAAAGCCAGTACTGGCCCATGCTCTAGCAGCACTGGGGGTGCACTGCAGCCTGCACGGGAAATGGAACAGGAGCAGGCTCCACAAGGAATGGTGGTTCCCCGGTGCTCCAGCACTGTTTGTCAGCAGCCCCTGCGTAAATGGGTCTTTGAACTCACCCTGTGCCCGTCTTGCCCTGTTGTACCTCAGCTGAGTGTGCTTCTATCCTTCCCCTCTCTGCAGTGAGGCTGGAAAAGGCTGAAGAAGCTCTGTGTGTCTATTGATGAGCTGTGGGGGATAGAAAAAAAACCCTCTACATCACTTACTTTGAAATTATTTCTTTTTTTTAAACTATTGTGTCCTCCCCTTGGTTTCTTTGAATGTCAAAGGCTGAGCATCTTCTTGACAGGGTTCTCAGAGCTGTGCCCAGAGTCAGGCTGTGCTGCCACAGAGGGTAAATGTGCTTGTCCGGGGTTGCTGAGTCTGGACAGTGGGAGGTCTCTTCCTATAAGTGCCTGGGGAGGTTTTTGAAAGATTTTGAGTGAGGAAGGTTCACTCCTTGCAGTGCTGTCTCCATCCTGTGATGCCTCATGCTCTCACTCATGCTGAGGTGGTTTCTGCCACTCCTGAGATGCAGCATTTTGTTTCAGAGCTGTTATATTCATGTATGAAATGAGCTTACTTAAAATAAGCGGGAGAAAGATAATTTCTCTTTTCAAAGCCCCGTTCTCCTGCTCTAAAACTCCCTCCTTGGGCAAAAGCATTGCAGCTGCTCAGGCTCAGTTATTTGGCCTTTTGCCAGGGGATGCATGTTTGTCACCAAGCGTGGGGGACAACATAATGTTTATTGCCAAGATAACAGAAGATTCTTCATTTAAATATGTGTTTGAAAACCACACTAGTGGCTTACTTTCCCATGTTGGCTGGTACAGGGAGTTGTTCTTTCTTTAATCTGTTGCAAAATCCTCCCCAAGGTATAAAATCTTTGTTCTAGCTGGAGTTCTGCTGTTAGAATAGCAAGAGTCTTGTGATGCTTTTTCCTCTGAGGTTTTGCGCTATGTTTCTATGTGGTTTTTTGTTGTTGTTTTTTTTTGTTGTTTGTTTTTTTAACCTGTGTTTATTTGTAAGTCTGTGAGCATCGCTCCTGGTGAAAATGCTGCTGGTGCCAAGGGTGTGGGGGAATGAATGCAGGCAGCTCATCTGGGTGGCATTGCTTGCTATGCCCGAGGTGGCACCTGGCATAAAGAAACCTGCTCCATTCGTGCTGCCGCAGGCTGGAGGGTGGATTCTCTGGAGGAACATCGGGAAGGGGCTCTCTGGATGCCAGGGAGCAAGGGAAATGCTGGTGGCTGGGCATTGGAGCAGAGCAAAGGACCCCAAACTCTGAGAGAAGGCGTTTACCAGTCCTAGCATAGAGCGGTGCCAGCAGCTCTGCGCGCTGTGCTGATGCCATCAGCCTCACAGACACCACGATAAGTAGGAAAAACTCCATCAGCCCGGCGAGTCTGCCTCTCCAGAACCACTGGCATCTGCATTGTTTTCGCCCTGCCCACGTATTTTACATCTCGGCCGCTCCGGGAGCGCGCTGAGAATCCGCCCTCGCACGGCTCGGTGACTCACGCTGTCCCCTGAAGGAAACCTCGCTGTGAGCGGCTCTTCCTCGGCTTCACGGGCCCCGACACCTCCCGAACGCTGCAGCAGCGGCCGCGGGGCATCCGCACCCCCTCGCGCTCAGATGTGCTCAGGAGATGAAGGAGCCGCGCTCCTCCTCAGAGGCGAGGTCACCTTTGCGCGGAGCCGGCGGGGATTCCTCCCGGAGGTGGCTTTTCTCTCTCCTGCTTTGAGCTGGGCTTTTGAGGGCTTTTTGAACCCTTTGAGGGCTGTTCTGCCCTGTGCTCCAACCCTTTCCTTCTGCGGGAGCCGTGTCTAACACGCTGTCACATAGTCACGGTGTTCCCGTGCACGGCAAGGTGAGGATGCCCCGGGGAAAAGCCCGATGGGAATATCCAGAGCAGGCTGGGAAGGCTGCCTCTATTTTGGGATTATAGTCACTCTAAATAACTGCAGAAAACCGAGGTAGGCTGTGGATGCAGAGTCTGGTGTGCACACAGTTGCCAGGGCAGGTCTCTTGCGTTTTTTTCACCTGAGGTTTTTGCTTTGCTTGGCCAAAGAGGGGGAGTTCGAGATTTCTCTGGCCTCTCCTGGAGGCCTGGTGGTGCTATCCAGCTGTGTTTGATTGTAAACTCTGCACAGGTGTGAACCCTCAGTCATTGCCATCTGCTTCTCCCACTGCCCTGTGGAAATGACTCTGAAATAAGACTGAGTATGCTGGGTAAGCTAGGCTGTCCTCATTTCAAAGTGGAGACGTAGAAACACAAATTAAGGCTGAAACTGCCTTTTTGGGTACTCCAAAGAATCTGTCAGGGTGGTGTCAATATTACTTTCCAGCAAGATGTGTCAGAATTCAGTGTGTTCAAAGCTGCCTTGCTCTGTGTGAATTCAGTGCTGCGTCTTCATCGCACCAGGGGATGACTGCCAAAAGTCACAGCCCTAGGGGTGTGGGACAAGGCTGAGCATGCTGATGCCTGGGGCATGCCCTGCAGGACACAGCTTTCTCAGGTAGCAGTTTCCCTGTGAAATGGATATTAATGTGTGTATTGGGGACCTTTCAAGTATCTCGGGCCACAGAGGGAAATACAAACTCTTTAAAGCTGTCAGGGTCCCAGGCCTGTGCTCTCATTCTTGGAGAAAGTCCCTGCAGGACACAGGGAAGAGCAGAGCTGAGATCCCTGCATTGAATCACAGAGTGATGCCTTCAGTCCTGCCACTCTGGGGACTGCGCTTGCTGAAATCTCCCATTTTTGGGTTTCCTGTCACTTCTCAGTGCTTTTTATTTTGGGCTGGCAAGTTTAGTGTTATCAGGGCAGTGCCATCCTTTGGCATTCCTGTGTGCAGGGATGCACAAACATTTATCAGACGTGCATCGTGCAGGCTGTGTGCTCCCTCCTCTTGCCATAAGGCCTGAGCTCTCAAAAATGCCCAGGGCATCGGGTTTGAAATAATTTGTGTTGTAGCATGGGCTCCCTAAAGATGCAGCGGAGTAGTGCAGGGTGGGATGGGATTTGAGGAGTTTCCTTATTTATTTGGCAGCTCCTCGGGGTCGCGCAGGTTTGTTCTGAGTGTGTGGGAGCCCAACAAGGGGACACGCCTTGGTTTTGCTGTGACAGTGCAGATAAAGGGTAGCGCTGGTGGAGTTCGAGCACAGGCCACTAGATGTCCGTACAGACTGGGCTGTGACAAGCAGCGCTCCGGGGCTGCCACTTGATTGACTTATCAGGGGCGGAGACTGAGGGCCATTCAGGAACAGGAGGTGGCGCTTCCATTGTTCCCGAGTGACTGCTTGTAAGAGGCAAACGAGGGCGTGGTCACGGCAGTTTGTGCAGGCAGGGTTGCAGGGTTTTTTTGCTGGTAAGGTGTGCTGTGTGTTGCTTGAGGTGTTTCTGTTGGCTGCTTGATTTTTGTCTTTCCGGTAGTAATGGTTTTAACACGGTCGAAAACTGTGGTTGGTGCAAGTGTGTGTAACCAAGTGGAGCCCTCCAAAAAGGATGTGTCTGTCCAGACCCATTCCTGCCTGGAGTGTTTGAGTTTATCAGTGCTTTCAGGGGGTGTTATGGAGGTGGCCTGCCTGCGGTGTGAGCAGGTGAACGACCTCCTTTTGCTGGTGGCCGAGCTTAGGGAGGAAGGTGAAAGATTAAGGAGTATCAGGGAAAGTGAAAGGGAAATAGACTGGTGGAGTTCAGCCTTTACATCTTTAGGGGAAGCCCAACAAGAGTCAGAGGACTCCCATGCCTCCCACTGTCAGGCAATAGAAGGGCACCTGGTAGATGAAGGGGAGTGGAAATGGGTCCCTGCTCAGGGAGGTAATAATAAAAACTCCTCCTGACCCCCATCCCCTAGCCAGGTACCCCTTCAGAATAGGTATGAGGCCCTGGATCTGGAGACCCAGCCAGATGATTTAGGAGAAAATTATCTGCCCAGTGAGCCTCCCAATTATGACTCATCTGTAAGAGAGATCACCACCTCTAACATCAAGAAGAAAAGAAGGGCAGTTGTAGAGGGTTCCCCCTCCTGAGGGGAACAGAGGGCCCCATATGTCGACCGGATCCATCCCACAGGGAGGTCTGCTACCTCCCTGGGGCCCAGGTACAGGATATCCCTGAGAGACTTCCTGGGCTGATTCAGCCCTCTGATTATTACCCACTGCTGATACTCCAGGCTGGCAGTGATGAGATCGANGCCAAAAGATGAGCCAACGAGGCAAACGTCCAGCTTGGATGGGCAAGGAGGTTTTGGAGGAACTCAGGAGTAAGAAGATGTATCATCTTTGGAAGGAGGGCCGGGTCTCTCAGGATGCATTTAAGGGAGCTCTTAAGAGTATGTAGGAAAAAAATAAGGGAGGCCAAAGCTCAGTTTGAACTTAAAATGGCAACTCCTATAAAGGATAATAAAATATGTTTTTACAAATATATTAATGGTGAAAGAAAGGGTAAGACCAGCCTTTGTTCTTTACTGGATGAGAGAGGGAACTTAGTAACTGTAGATGAGGAAAAGGCAGAAGTGCTTAACGCCTTCTTTGCCTCAGTCTTTAGTGGGCGGATGGCTTGTCTGCAGGACAACTATCCTCCTGGGTTGGTTGGTGGTGCCAGGGAAGAGAATGGTCCCCCCATTAGCCAAGAGGAGGCAGACAAAGAACTTCTGAGAAGCTGGGATATTCATAAATCTATGGGACCAGATGGGATCCATCCCAGGGTGATGAGGGAGCTGGCAGATGAGCTTGCAAAGCCGCTGTTCATCATTTACCAGCAGTCCTGGCTCACTGGTGAGGTCCCAGGTGACTGGAAGCAGGCCAATGTGACACCCATTCATAAAAAGGGTGGGAAGGAGGATCCTGTTAATTATGGGCCCGTTAGCCTGACCTCAGTACCTGGTAAGGTAATGGAGCAATTTATATTGGATGTCATCACACAGCACTTACAGGATGGCCAGGGTATCAGACCCAGCCAGCAGGGGTTTAGGAGGGGTAGATCGTGTCTGACCAACCTGGTCTCCTTTTATGACCAGGTGACCCTCCTGGTGGATGCAGGAAAGGCTGTGGATGTTGTCTATTTGGACTTCAGCAAGGCCTCCCACAGCGCACTCCTGGAAAAGCTTCAGCCCACGGCTGGGACAGGAGCACTCTTTGCTGGGTTCAGAACTGGCTGGATGGCTGGCCCAGAGAGTGGTGGTGAGCGGTGCTGCATCCAGCTGGGGTCAGTCACCAGTGGTGTCCCTCAGGGCTCTGTGCTGGGGCCAGCTCTGTTCAATCTTTTTATTAACGACATGGATGAGGGGATTGAGTCTTTCATTAGTAAATTTGCAGGTGACACTAAGCTGGGAGCCCGTGTCAATCTGTTGGAGGGTAGGATGGCTCTGCAGGGAGACCCGGAATGGTTGGAGGGATGGGCAGAGTCTGACAGGATGAAGTTTCATAAGTTCAAGTGCCCAGTGCTGCATTTTAGCCACAATAATCCCCTGCAATGCTATAGTCTGGGGACAGTGTGGCTGGAGAGTGCCCATGCACAAAGGGACCTGGGGGCACTGGTCGACAGCTGCTGAACGTGAGCCAGCAGTGTGCCCTGGTGGCCAAGAAGACCAACAGCATCCTGGCCTGTATCAGGAATAGTGTGGCCAGCAGGAGCAGGGAGGTCATCCTTCTCCTGTTCTCGGCACTGGTGAGGCCACACCTTGAGTGCTGTGTCCAGTTCTGGCCTCTCAGTTTGGGAAGGACGTTGAGATGCTTGAGCATGTCCAGAGGAGGCAACAAGGCTGGTGAGGGGCGAGGAATGACTGAGGGAGATGGGGCTGTTTAGCCTAGAGGAAAGGAGACTCTCTTATCACTCTCTACAACTTCTGAAGGGTAGTTGTAGTCAGGTGGAGTTGGTCTCTTTCTCCAAGCAGCAACTGACAGAACCAGAGGTCACAGTCTCAAGCTGCCCCAAGGGAAATATAGGTTAGACATTAGGAAAAAGTTTTTCCCAGAAAAGAGTGATAAAGTACTGGAATGGTCTGCCCGGGGTGGTGGTGGAGTCACCATCCCTGGATGTGCTTTAAAAAAGATTGGATGTGGCACTCGGTGCCATGGTTTAGTTGAAGTGTCAGGGAATGGGTTGGACTTGATGATCTTGAAGGTCTGTTCCAACCCAGTGATTCTGAGATGAAGCCCGGATTGATAAATTTCAGCATGAGGCGGAAGCACAGAAGAGTGGCAGAGAAGGAGGGTTCAGGGGCAGGTCCCGCAGCACAGAGGGGATGGTGCATGGCCAGGAGGTGGCTCACAGGAGCCTGGGCCAGGTTAGTGCCACCATTTCACAGCGCTCCAGTGAGACCTGCTCTGCCTCTGTGGTCAGAACTGCCAGCAAGGAGCTCCTGCAACCGCAGTGAAATCTGCTCCTTGTACTGTTTAATGGTAGAAGAGGCTTGAATTCAGTGAATTCTTTCAGCTACAGGCTTGATTCCCCCTCAGTCTCTGCTGAGAGGGGTTTGGTGCAGCTGTGCTTTCACAGGGAGCAAGACGCTGGCAGTGTCCCCGAGGTGGGCATTAAGGTGTCTGTGGAACATTTTGAGTGCTCTGGGCCTCAGAAGGAAATGCAAAGCTCCAGGTTCAGATGGTTCTCTCCACAGCAGATCCCTTTGGAAAGAGAGGCCAGGGTGGCGAGAAGGAGCCCTGCTCCCCATTCCCTCACTCAGAGAACAACTCTCCGCTCTCCAGCTTTTCCGGCGTGGCTCGGACCTGATCCCTGCCGAAGCAGCTCGCTTTGCTCTGCCCCTGCTCGGAGGGTGCTGCCCCTCCTGCCCGCCGCGAGGGAGAGGGGGAGGAGGAGGAAGGGGCGCTCCAGGGCTTCTCCTCCCGCTCAGCTCCTCTGACCCCGCTAGAGGGCAGGGAGGCTCTGTGGAAGAGCGGGGTGGAGCGGGCTCAGCCATGCCTGCGCCGGACATCCCGCACCTGCGGCAGGATCCTGCTTCCTGACGCGGTCCTGGCCAAAGCTGCTTTTGCCAAAGCCTGGGCTGGGGCAGGAGCGATCCCTTGTTGCCCAAATTCCACCTTCTCTCCCTCTCTGCTCCGCTGACACCTCCTCTCATCCACCTCGACTCTTCCTGCCCCGCTCCCATCCCCCGTTCCCCGCTCCCGCAGCCCGGGCTGGAGCACTGTGCTGCAGAGAGCAGCGGGGCTGCCCCGAGGGGCACAGGCGGCCTCTGGGCACGGGGTCTCATCTCTAGTGTTCGATGTCCCCGGCACGGGGTCTTATCTCTGGTGTTCGATGTCCCCGGCACGAGGTCTCATCTCTGGGGTTCGATGTCCCCGGCCCTTGGGCGGCTGGCAGAGGCAGAGTGGCTGCAGCTGGAGGATGGGCCCCAGGGAGCTGGGGAATTGCAGGGGGCACCGGAGCCATAGAGGGGTGTAGATGAGGAAAGGGGTTCCTGGACGAAGCTGACCCCATCTCCTGCCCTTACCAAAAAGAACGTTTGTCTGGCTTTTCCTGAAGGGTTTTCAGGAAGATCCTGCCCACAGATGTCTGTGCCCTATTAGGGTATTGCTCAATGGGGTTTGTCAGCATTTGTGAAGTATGGAGTAGGCTGTGTGTCTCCTGAGGATCCTCTCTTTTTGTTTTTTCTTTAATTCCAGTTAGCAAGGCATTCTCTCAAAAGTTTGGATAGATAGTTTCCAAAAGAAATGTTTAAATCAGGATATTGGACAACCTCTGAGGAAACCAAATAATCCACTGCTTGCGCCTGCATGCCCATCATGCTGCACCTAATTTTGGATCCAGAAAACACACTTGCCAGCTGGTGTGGGAAAGTGTAAGAGGAATGGATTGTATTTCTTTCCTAGGAAATAAATTTTGACTGCTTGCCTTTCTGATACAGCTGGGAACAGAGCATGTAGCTCCGTGGAGGCAGGGCTGAGGTTCAGCTGGGCCAAACTGGAACTTTGCATCCTGTGCCCACAGCATGGATATGTGTATTCATCCTCGGGCAGGCTGGTCACACAGAGAGTTTTTTTTTTATAACATAGAGGTTTTTTTATAACTTTAAAGCCCTACGGGTTGATGTATTTGGCTGTATAATTGTCAGGCTTTTAATTCTCTAAGCCCTGGATTTACTCCCCAGCCAAGCTGATGCATTGTTAACACTGTTTGTGCTTTCTGGGAGTACTAGACCACCTTCTGTATCCAAAACTAAGCACCAGAGAAATGGCACCTTTTGCTGCAGTCTCCTAAATGGCAGGAATAGATTGCAGCTGGATGCAGAATAACTGTGTGAGCAGGAGAGACCTCCTCAGGGCAGCAGAGGCAGAAAAATACTTTGGTTTTGTGGGTGCTCTGGGACAGGATGCCTCTTCCACCACTGGAATCAGTGGGTGCCCCAGTGCTGAGCAAGCTGTGATTTGTTTCTGGCTGAGCAGAGGTGTCACATAACACCAGAGGAGTTCAGAAGCCTACAATCCTTTTGCTAGGTGCCATCTCCTTTTTCTGATTGGCCTCTATCCTTTTGAGCTTTCTTCTTGTAGAAACCTCTTTGCCCAGCCCCTTAGCCTCTGTTGTGCCTCCCGTGCCTTGTCTGGCTGCACTTCTAGCTTGTGAAGGAGCAGAGAGAGCCCAGAGAGGAAATAGGGGCAGCCAAGAGCACAAGGAGGAGGAAGTCTATTCTGTGAGTGGTCAGAGCTGTATTTTCTGACTCCCAGCTGAGGAGGTTTTCCAGTAACTCCTGAATGAGGCAAGCTGGTGCCACAGGGATTGGGTACACGTTTGACAGCAGCAGAGTCTGGGACTGCAATCCTTGATCAATGTTTGCAGCTGTGGCTTTTGCTTGATTTCAAATTCATGATTAATTTCCTGTCTTTGGATTGAGGATCCCATTGCAGCACCCCCTCCCCTGTTTTGTTGTATTTGTTCTGTCATTTTGGCAGCTGCCTCTGGCCTGTTGGTCCCCAACAGGCAAATCTTGGCAGAGTACATGTTGTGGCCAGGTGGGACCTGTTCTTGTGGTCTGCTCATCACTGCTGAGCTGGCACTCTTGTTGGAGATATTGAGAGAGGACTAAGGTCACCCAAAATCACAGTGACTTGCTGTAAGCCCAGCCTTGCTCTGCTATGTGTGGGTGAGGCGACCTGTGTTTGATGACAAGGGAAAATCCTTCCTGGGGTTTTGAGGTGGGAGATTTGCACTCACCAGCTGCCCTTGCCCTGAACTGTGTTCAGAGCTGTGTCACTGCCCCTCAAGCTTGGGGTAACCCCCAGCCCTGCCAAGGTTATTTGCAGCACTGTGAAGATGCAGGGTTAGAGCCAGCCACGAGTGTGCAAACCCAAACCATGCCAGGGAAATGAAAAACCCTTCAACATCCAGAGTCCTGCACTGAGTGCCTCTGACACTTCTGAAATGTGATGCTGAGCAAGTCTGGATGGGCTCCCAGCTGAAGGCAGCTGCTACACCTTTCGTTTGGCAAGCTTGGAAACTTACTCTTCATCCTGTAAAAGTCTGAGGGAGAACCAGCTGAAATTCTCCAGACATTTCTTGGCCAGTCTGGTGGATTCACTCTTGCTCTTCAGAGAGTTTCTTCAGTGTCTAAAAATGCTTTAATTCCTCTGAGGATGCTTCAGGCAAGCTCAGAGCTGTAGCCTGTCCCAGCAGATGAGCTGGTTGGCTGGCTCTGATGTGGTTTGTGGTTACGTGTAACATTGCTCATGTGGCCCTCCTGTGCTTTTGATTTTCTGAATCACCACCCAGTGCACTTTCACAGGCAGGTGTGAGCCTTGCTCAGATGATGTGTGTAAATACCCTGGGGGAGCCTCTGAGAGCCTCAGCTACTTCCAGCCGCACCTGAGGGGTCCCTGTGCCCACAGCAGGTGTGGGTGTGTGGCCTCCAAGTGCTACTGCAGCCCCAGGGACACCCTGACAGGTGCAGCCCTTGCACTGAGCTGCTGGGGACTCCAGCCTCCCTCCAGTGTGGGATGGAGCTCCCCAAGGTCAGATGGTAGCCAGCCTCATTCCTCACTTGCCAAATTACCACGTCCTCATTGCCAAGTTGCTGCAAAGCTTGAATTTTGACAGATTCAAAGAGTTCTGGTGCTGACCTGCCGCAGGATGGGAGCTTTGAAGGTGTTTGCTCTACTGGTGGCCTTTCTGTGTGCATTAAGTGAACAAAAGGCAGACACTGGTGTACCAAGGTGCCAAAGCAGCCGTGGCACAGCAGTGACAGAGGCCAGGCACGATACTGCCATTGGCACGTGGTGTGAACATCTGTGCCTTTTCTGCTAAAGCATGGCAAAGCAAACAGTGGGCAGTAAACCTGGCAGGAGCCCTGGTTCCTCTGAATTTGTAGGTCAGGTACAGCTGTGTCAGAGCCTGGGTCCAGTCTGGCACTACCACACTGCTGCTGGTCCAAACCCTGAGATGTCTCACTCAGAAATGCTGTGTCCTGCTGTACTGGAGACAGACACCACAAGGAGCTGGGTTTGGTTCATCTGCAGAGAAGGACCATGAATCACACAGGCCCAGGAGGGGCCTCTCTTGGCTTAGCAGGGTGATTATGAAAAACATGTCATAATCACATTGATATGAAACGGTGATATGGATAAGTTGATGGAGCAAGCTGCTGATTTGAGAAGAAGGTACCTAAGAGAACAGGAGCTGGTGCACAACAGGGCCTTCCCAGCACGCTTCAGCTGGTAGTTTGTCTGTCTCTTGTGCTCTGAACTGCATCTTCACCGCTCTGAGTTTCCAGCAGCAAGTTAACAAAGCCAGCTAAAGCAGCTAGAGGAGCCTTCAGCAAGGCCTGACCCCATGAATCAGCAATGGAGGTTCCTCTCGCCTCTGTTGAGCAGTAGCCAGAGGGACAGGATGTTATTTTGGCAATGGCAATAGATGTGCAGGGTGTTTGAGTGGTAGTGGGAGGATGATAGGAAAAAGGGTGCCTTAGATGAGAAGGGGAATGCAGCTCTGCTTCAAAATAGCACACAAAGAAACAAAAATTGGTCACTGAGAGGCACAAACAGAAGGAATTTGTGCAGCTGGAGGTGAGAAGTAGAAACTGGTGGTTGAAGTCACCCAGAATCGAGACTCAATCTGAGAAGAGATTTCATATGAAAACAGGAATACAATTAAAGCCTTTTTTTAGGAAGGTGAATGTTCTGTTTCTTAAAGATCCTGAGCGATTTCCCATAAAACTATTGCTTGTAGAAGAGGTAATGTCAGCATCAAAACTTGGCTTCTGATCCCACCCTGACAGATGAGAAACAAACCAGTGAATACTGGGAGCATCCTCTTGAACTGAAGCGTCTCTTTGGCTCTTCTAGAAAGGAAGTGATGTTTTTAGAAAAAAACCTGCTGTTTTCCTCCTTCCATTGAGTTCATAGTCCTCTGTTGCCTCCTTTAAAGGGCAAGGGGGGGAAGCCATACAAAGCAAATTAGCCAAATCTTTATAGCATATGTAGGGGCTGGACTGTCAGTTTGCCAAGGTTTTTCTGCAATGTTTTCTTATATTTTGATTAGGTCAAACACTTATGAGACCCTTAGAAATAGAAATGTCTGTGTTTGTGTTTGCCTTTTTGCATCGTGGATTGGTCTCCTATGCTCCTATTGGCAAATTTGATTTGGAAGTGTAGAGAGTTTGCATCCCTATGGATTTGATTGAGACCTCTGGCCTGAGCAGTGTTCAGCTCCATCTCCCAGGGCCTGGCCCATTTCCTTCTGTTGTGTTGTGCAATAATGCATTTAACTTCCAATATCAAAGGCTGGCAGCGCTCTGCAGCTGTCTGAGAAAGGTCACCGAAAGTCAGAGAGTTTCACAAAAAACATAGATGAAAAGTTGACTCAGATTCACTGAAATGAACAAAAGTCTTTCCTCTTTTTCTTTTAGAATAATCTGTTTTTTGTGAAACTTGCTGGTTTTGCTGTGACCTTTATCTCTTGCTCACTTGCAAGAGGCTTTGTTTTGGCAGGCACAGGGGGGAAGGACTTCACTACAGAGTTTGCACCCCGTGCTTGATGCTGAAGGATGGATTGAGATTTCCTGTGGCAATAGAGTCACCAATTAACAGCCTCTGCTACTGCCGGTGCCACGTGGGCTCTGGGGATCCTATCCAGAATCCTTCCCCTCAGCCATGCAGGTGGTGAGGAGGTGCCTCTTCTGTGACTTTTTTGCCATCCCACCGGTTTTTCTTGCCTCAAAGTTAAGAGCTGTGGCCTCGGTATGAGTGGCAGCATTTGGGGCTGTTCACCAGCCTGGCCTGAAGTTAAGGATTTTCCTGGCCCCCAGCTGCAGTGCCAGGCAGTGCCACTGTTTGTTTGGCTCCTGCATCCTTTTCTCATTTCATTTTATCTTTTCTGTGTGTAACCCAGCAGTGATCTCTGATGAGGTATCAAGGAAGCACCAGTGCAGAACAGAGAGCACTAAGAAGTTCTGATGCTGTAGGTACTTTTGGGGAGGGGTGATGTTTGAAGTAAGAAGTCCCAGTCTCAGGTGACTTTGGGGTTGCTATTAATAGCCTGTCAAGCATAAGAGCTGATGGCCTCTCTGTGGGCTGGTGGCTCTGCAGACACCACTGAAACCAGTGCCCTTGCCTTGCCACTGCCCATCTCAAGAGCTTGCCTTGAGGTGGGTGACCTTTGCCAGGGTGCTGGTTTTTGGCTTCCTTTTTCGTCTGTCGAGGTGGGGATTGAAGGCACTCGAGACAACAGTTTGTGTTCAGACTCCGGTGTTTATTATTTCTTACCAATGTTACAGTCTCACAGCAGTGAGTTCTGCAGTATTTCATTAACAAGGCACAAAATAGCTAACAATCTTTTGTTGCAAGGTCTTTTAAGGCTAAACTATCCAAGTAAGAAATGACACCTAAATTATTTTCACTTTTAACCCAATAACTGATCCCTCGAAGTCCGCACTGTGGAGTTTTCTGTCCAATTACAAAATACCACTCAAACCCATGAAGAAGAAGAAAGGAGGTAAAGAAGAACAACCTACCCCTGTCCTAAGGCCTCCATCTTGCCCCATATGTATTGCTATATTCTAAACCCCCAAACTCCCAAGTTTTCCACCCTGTGATATTGCACACTTCTAACCAACTACACACCCATAATCCCAGCACTATCAATTAATTTTGGAAGCCTTTTCCACAGCCTCAAGTCAAATGCAGTGCTCTCCTGGGAGTCAGAGTCTGTCAGCACAGACAGTCTAAAATTCTCAGCATCCAGAGCCCCAGCAGCTGGGGAGCTCAGTGAGGGCCCAGTGACACTGCAGAGGGAAACATTCCCTCCTCACACATCTGCTTCCCCTTTCGGGTATCCCATATGGCCACATGCCAGCCCTGAGTCTGTAACAAAGGAAGGAGCTTTGCAGGGTGGGGCGGGCTGGCCATCAGAGAAAATGTCCCAGTGCTGCAGGATGGGCAATGGCAGAGGCCTTGGTTCTGCCCAGCCAGTGAGGCTTTTAAGGAGAAGGGGATTTGAGTGCTGGCTGCAGGGCAGGTTCTCCGTGGTCAAAATGAGAGGCCTCTCATCATGTTTTGAGGGCTGGAGATGAGTGAGTTCCCCAGCTGCACCTCTCCTAGCCCAGGAGGGTTTTGTCCATGGGAATTCATTGCTTTTTGACTGCAGCAGTAGCCCAGAGCTCTGAAACATTGCCAGGGTTCCAAGCCCAAGAGGTCTTTGTGTGCTGCAGCCATTCCCACCCCTCCAGGCAAATGTGGGTGGGAGTTGCTGTGCCTCACCTTGGCCAGGTAAAAGGAAGGGAGCTGGCTAAGGCACAATGGGTCACTTCCCCATCAGCCGATGCAAAATCCTAAATTGTTTAATTAAGAAATAATACTTAAATTATTTTTACTTTTGACTTAATAACTACTTGTGGCTCATAATGTGGAGTTTTTTAATTAATTACACAATACTACTTAAACTTATGGAGAAGGTGAAGAAGAAGGACTAGTCTGTTTTAAAACTTTTATCTTGTTTTCTATCTATTATTATATTCTAAATCTTTAAACTCTAAGTTTTTCACTATGATATTATGCACTTTTATTTAAATTGTACACTTATAATCTTAGTCCTATCATTCAATTTTGGAGGCTTTCTTTATGGTCTCAGGTCAAATGCAGTGTTCTCTTGGGGGTCAGTGCCTGTCAGTACAGAAAGTCTAAAATTCTCAGTAACCAGGGTTCCAACAAAATCCCTCAAGGATGGGCACCAGCCTGAGCACAGCCCAGTCAACCTGCTCAGTGGGATTGGGTGGATTGGGTCTAAATGCACATGAACTCCATCTATGTTTTGTGCAGCTTTGAAACCATATGGGAAGCTGGGAAGAGAAAACTGATCTCAATAAAAATACAACTTTGGGAGCATCTGGCAATATCTTACAAAGACTGAAGAAAGTGCAGCCTAAATCCTGAAGTAAATCCAAAGAAGTCTCTTTGGAGCTGTACCTTCTGTCTCAGCTACAGGAACAGCAGCTGTATTCCTACATGATTTTGAGGGTTGATGGGGCCTGGGTATCTGGAATGCGTATTCAGATGTTTCCTTGGCTCCATGTCATGTCTTTCCCATCTGCCAAGGCAGAGGATTCATTCTCAGGGCATGTCCTTACTGTGAGAATACAAGACTGGCAGATGGGATCCCTTATCTAGCTGATGGGATAAGCTGCTGTGCCTTCTGTGGGTAGAAACAGGGATCCATGTGTAAGTAAACAAGGAAGAAAACTGCCTGGATTTAATTAAAGCTGTGATTAAAATCTTTGTCCATCAAACTGGGGTACAGCCTGCAGAAGAACCCTCAGGATTTGGGTGTGCAGTTGGTTTAGGATGCCTTGAGGTGAAGTGGATTTGCTGAGCAGCAGGAAATGTGTGTTTGGCCATCCTTGACCATGTGGGAACTGCACCTGAGTGCAAGTGATGTCTTGAGAGGCTCCCTGGAACAGAGGCTCGACAGTGTTGAAGGAATAAAGCAGGAATTTATTAAAAGGCCTTCACAGGATACACCTTGGGCAGTACAAGAGCCTGGCCAGGGCTACACCCAAGATGGACTCAGAGTCACGAGTTTTCACACTTTTGTAAGTTTTGGTCCATTTCCATACTGGGGTTAATTGTCCAATTACCCCTCCAGGTTATGCAGTCCCATCCTCCCAGTTTGCTCTCCTCAATTCGCTGTTGTTTGCACTTTTCGGGCCTGAAGCTGCAGCGCTGTCCTTGGTTCTGGGACTGGAAAAGGATTGTTTTGTGTGACTGAGCTGTGAGGAGAACTTGCTAACACTTTATATGAAGTTCAGAGTTCTATACCAATGCAGTACAGAATCTGGAAAATATGAAAGCTGAAACTTAAGGCATCGCAGGCAGGTCATGCTTCTCCCCACTGATGTGTGGACACGCTCGTACTCTGGAGATTTGCAAACCCTCAGAGGTTTTCCTGTCAGGCAGTGACCCCAAGCCTGCTGTGAGCTGGTTTCAGGGCATTAGGAGTCAGTTAAAGCTGGCAGGAGAGAGATAATTCCCTAAATGAAAATGAGCATCCAGAGCATTTGTGCCTGTCCAGCTTCAGTAGATGCGGGTCCCAGCTCAAACGTCACCAGCATAGCTCACTGTGCCCCTTCACCAGCTGGGCAGCATTCCATGAGGGAAAACAGCTCCTAGTTAGAAAAGACAGGGATTGCTAAAAGGGACAATAGGAGTTGCTCTATTGGGAGACAACCAGCTATAGCAAAATGGGGTCTTGGCACGGCTGGAGGTGAGGAGTCCTCCTTAGGGCTCAACCTTACCTATTGTTTTCCTTAATTCCCTGGTGCTGGTTAAAACATGCTTTGGATAGAAGTTAGGGAGCAGCTTCAGCATGGAAAAGAGCTAGAATGTTGTACCAGGAATGCTGAGACCAGAGTAGAAGAAAAAGGTGAAACTCAGCAGTGACTAATAATGAAAAACTGCTCTTTAGCAGGAGCCTGATCAGTTAGAAAATACTGAGAAGGAGAAAAGATGTCAGTGCAGTGGCTGATCACAGGATGACTACGAACCATCAATATTATGTTCTGGTGAAAAAGGCAAATTGAGTGTGAAGATCCAGCAGGTGAGCTGTGACCAGCCCTGGTCCCCTGCATGGTGCAGCTGTGGGGAATGATGCTGGAGATGTCCGAGGTTCTGGGTGTTTATTACACATGACCACCTTGGAAATAAGGCTAGAGAAGACATCCACATGCAGCCAGAGTGGTGTGAAGTCACAACCAGTGTGAGCTGATGCTGGTCCAGCCCCACTCCAAATCTGTGTCCCTCCTGTGGTAATTGCTCTTACACAAAGCAGACATCTACTGCTCTGCCAGCCCAGGCTTGCATCTCCAGTCCTGTGGGGTTAGGGCACTGGTCACTCATCCCTGGGGACATTAATCTTGCAACCCAAAGTACTTGTTCCAGAGCTGATGTCTAGCAGGTTGGCCCTTAGCAAACCCAGCTTTTTTTTTTTTAAAATCATCTTTACATGTGTTTTCTGTTTGTTCTGAGAATTGCTCCAAACTCCCTGACAGTGGCTTATTCTCAAACTGCTGCTTCCTGCTGAGTTTATTTCCCGTGGGTGCCTTTTCCAGCCCCATGTGGTGCTCCTGTGGTCGCCCTGTGGAAACAGCCCAGGGCTCAGGTCAGAGCTAGGGGGTCCTGCTGAAGCAGGACTGCTGCCCCACCTTTCTGTTTGCTGCTACTGGTTTGGACTGGGAACTCATGGCTCATTTCCTTGGTTTGCTTAGGCGAGACAAAGGGGAAGCTGCTGGAGCAGTGTGAGAACACCTCATTTGTGCCTTTGATTTTAATAGAAGTGTGAAGCAGTGGCTACCCAGCCCTGGCTTCTCTTTGTGTTGTTTGAAGGGGCTGGAAAAAGCTGATCTGAGCAGGGCTGGAGGGAAGTGAGCTGGGTTTGGGATTTAGCAACCAAAGGTGTATTTTGCCTGGAGATGTACAGGCACCTATCAGTGACTCAGTGCTGGTTGGGTCACTCAGAAATGGATTTTAAACAGAAATGCTCATTGGGATAAGTCTCCTTGTGCGCTTCATTCTTGTCCCACTTGCGTCCTCCTTTCTGAGGTGTAACTTTGCTTATTAATTCATTGGCGTTATTCTAAATCCCCTCAATGTGAGTGAAATCAGGAGCAGCTCTTGTATTTTTAAATGCAGTTCTCTGTGTGCAGCAACTGTCAAATATCAAGCTTACTCCTAAAGCCACTGGTTTTAAAAGAACCACTGGAGAGTTTAGGATTTCACTTTGACTAAGGCTGGTTTTCTTTTTATGGGAACACCACAAAGACTCTCCTTTTTTTGATACAGTTTTGAACCAGTAGGTGCTGGGAGAGCCCCTTTTAGAAGCGGTCTGTTTGTTTAAATTCCTGTGAAATTCAGGCTCCAGGGTGAAATGGTTAATAGCACGTGTTTGTTTCTGTTTCTGGACAATATTTATAAGCCAAAGTCCATGTTAGAGCTTGTGTTTTCCTGAATCAGGCAGTGAAATTGTCCACATAGCTGGCTTACCAAGACTGACTTTCTAGTAAGAATTTGTTGTTGAAGTTTCCTGAAAATTGAGTGCAGGAAAGTCTTTGGGCCAGAAAAGGTTGATTTTTGTACAGTAAAGTCTAAACAGGTCAAGCTTTCTTTAGCAACAGAATATGAATTGTTCAGGGTTTCACTTAGCAAAACAGAGGCTCTTTTTTCCTAGCTGCCAGTCAAATAGTGACAAATTACAGATAAACTGGCAATGTAACATGATAAACTGTCATGGTATGAAACCAAGTCTCTGCTCAAGCAGCACCACTAATAAATTCCTTGGGGCTTGATATTAATGATGTGGCCTATCTTATTACAGTTAAAGAAATTGAACTGGGTGTGATTTTAATATTGAACCAAGAAACACACTGAAACTTGGACTTTATCAGCAGACAATTAAACTGTCATCTTTATTTACTGTAAGCCTTCTATGTTTTCTTTTCTGGCAAAAAGGAAGACTACTTAGACTGTCAGCAGTTGTTCATGTACATGGGTATTTATCTGGAAATACCTGCAAGCTTCAGCTGGGGAATTCTGATTCTGGAGGTATTTTGGGCCAGAAGTAGTGAGGGTTTGGATCATGAGCCTGACTAACTGCAAGGGTTTTTAGGGATGCCACCATATAACCTCTCCCAGCCATCTTAGCTTGACTTGGCACTGGGAGCACTTTTAGCCTAAATCTTGTGCTGAAAGTGTAGCCCTGAGCTCAGGTGCCTCTTTGTGTCTGTTCCTGGGAGAAGAGCAATTCCTTCACTGTTTTGTGGGAGCTGCTTGGGAGCTCAGCAAATCCAACACAAATCTGATACCCTCAGTGTCCTAGGAGACAGGGACAGTAAAGTTTGCCTTCCTACGAACAGGCATGTGAGGGTGAATTTGGAGAAAAACAGTGATTGAGAAATGTCTGTAAGTTCTACCTTTGCCATTCCATGCAAATCAACTCAACTGCTGCTTTGCAGTGGGTTGTGTGTCATTTTTGTGCCTAAATTGACAATCTTTGTCCCCAGATTTGATGTGGAGAATCCGTGTGCTTATCTTGAATTATTCATTCCAGAGTGTGCACTGGCATTTGTTTCATGCAAGAACCGTGGGCAGTTTTGGCAGATTTAATCTGTTACTCGTGCTCTGGCTGCAGAGGAATAACTGTTGACATCTTGCTCAGCTCTTTGTGGTCCCATTTGTGGCTTTGCTGGCACCTCTTCTCCCAGTGTGGTTCAAAGCTTCTGGAGCCTGCCTCTGGATCCATCCTTGGTGGCACTGAGGACAGAGCACTGGGAGAAGGAGTCTGCTGCTGCCAGGAGGAAATGGCTCAGGAGATGTGCCTGGGCTGCAGCTGGCCTGGCTTTGCAATGGGTCAATGTCCTGGTTTAGGGCAAATTTGGGAGAGAACCTGGGGGAGCAAATGAAGGGGTTTGCTCTAGAAAGCAGATTCAGTCGGCCCCTCCCCACAACTGGTTCGGGAAAAATACCTCCTTGGAGAAAAGTGGGAAAAACTGTTTTTTTAACAGGCAGAGCATTCACCAGCACACACACAAAAAAGGAATAGTATTAAACAATAAAACCTCTCGCTGCTCTGAAGAGATGACAAACTCACAAAGTCCCTCTGTGGCTGTGGCTCAGCTCACTCAGTCTCTCTCAGTCCCTCTGGCACTGGAAACGCCGCGGCCCAGGCCCGGCCCGGCAGCCACAGGTGTGAGCTGCTGCCGCTGCTCTTCTGGGTGTTCAGTCCAGAGCAGGTTTGAACACATCCAAAGAGAAAGAAAACCCACAGTCCAGAGAACTCCTCTGCCAGCTAAAACTAACTAAAAGCAAAGGAGAGCTCTGTCCTGCCGTCTGTCCATCTGCAGACAGCACAGTCCAGGAGCAGGATGTGGGGGAGCGAGTGCAGTTTCTGATAACAAACTCTGCACTTCTTCTCTCCCCCCTTCGCTCTCGGAACAAGCCTTAAAGGTGCAAAACTTATCCAGCCTAAACAGAACAGATGATTGAGGATACAGGCATCATACAACCAACCCAGGTCAGTGAGACACACAGGCTGACACCCAAACTGGTGGTGGCAGCATCAAACAGAAATTCCGGCCATTGCACAACAAAAAGAGGATCTGGCCTCTCTCCGAGTGCAGACTGGACTTCTTGCCCAAGTAATAGATGCCTTTTCAGTTAATTCCTGCCATTTATCAGTTTTGTTTGGTGAGGTCATGAAGTGTCTGTCAGTGTAGGGGAAGTTTAACTCTGGTTTCCCAGGCTGTGGAACATTTTGTGGGAAAGACTTGCTTCCTGAAAGCTGCTCCTGATAGATGCACAACTTTCTTATGCACCCTTTGAGGGATGTGAGCCCTGACAGCTCTGCCTCTACCTGGGGAGTAGCTCCACCTGCTATTTCAATTTATCTGTATTTTTAACTCTATGTTTGTAAATTAAATTAAATACTCTGTCTATAGGGAGAGATCTTTACTTCCCCATATGTATTTATCTGTAAATGCCAAGGGGCTGCCCGTGTCCTTTGCAAGGCCCCATTGTGCCCCTGGCAGACTGGTGCTTGATAAAATAGGAGGCTGTTTTATCCCTCTTCCTCCTCTCAGGCTGGGCTCAGGCACAGCCTGGACACATCCCAGCCCCCTGCCTGGGTGGGGCAGGCAGATCCTCCATCCCACATAGCACAGCTGTGGCTGCCTCCTGAAATCTGCTGAGCAGAGAAGGATGCTGGAGCTGCTGGGACCATTCTGGCTCTGCCCACAGGGTTTGCAGCACTCCTCAGTTCTCCACTTGCTCAGGTTGTGCTCTGGGTTGTTGCAGATCACTCAGAGGCAATCTTCCTGTCCCAAACACATGCTCTGTGTAGGCAGCACTTCCCCTCTGTCACTGGGGCGGTCACACAGAGGTGTGGTGTGGTTCAGGACATTGGGACCTTTGACCCTTAAAGTGGTTGGATTCCAATGTCCTGTGTGGCAAGAACAAATATTTCCTGCAGTGATCTGTTCTGTGGCAGCCCAGCAGAAAAGCTGGGGCTGCCATTGTGGTTGTGCTTGGTTATGCTGCTGTTTCCCAAGGCCATCTGGGGCTGCAAGTCAGGCAGAGCTGAGCCAGAAGAAGTGTCTTGAAATATCTTAGTAAGTGCAAGGGAAACATTGATGGCTTTGCCAAAACCAGCACACATCACCTTTAAATCAAAATCAGCTGATGAGCCAAATTACTTTTAAAGCAGGAAGCTCCCTTCAGATTTATTGCCTTTGTTTAAATATTTATAATTTAACTTCCTTCTGCAACACATTAATCTTCTTCTGTACAGTTGCAACCTTCTTGATTACTTGCTGATACCAAAAATAACTGTGATGACTGTGTTGCTGTCCCTGTAGGATTTCCTGACTAATTCCTAACTGATTCACCAGGAAGGGAATGCTTTTTTTTTTCTTTTTTTTTTTAAAACAACTTGGATATTGCACTCGCTTCTCATGTGAAATTCCCTAGAAGAAAGTCATCTTGTTGTTGTTTTAGTTTGCCAATGCCCTGGAGATCAGTTCTACTGCACCAGTGCTGTGCTGCTCACTGGGGCTCTGGACTTGCCAGCTCTTCCCCATCCCAAACACACACACATGAACTCTGCTGTCTGCCGAACCTGCTACCTTGTGCTCACAGATGATGGGGAAATAAATGCCTGGACTCTAGTACATAAGAATCCTCCACCTTGCTGGTGTTCTCTGCTTGGATTTCTTCCTGTGGCATCTCAGTGCAGATATATTTTCTGTGTGGGTGAGAAAACCCCCTGGGTCTTCTTGATTCCACTTTTCATTTGCAGCCCAAACAATTTGCAGAGACTTGGGAGGATGGTGCTGGCATTGGGGTGTGAAAAATCAGAGCCCAAGTGGATTGTGAGGGTTGTGTGATCCCTGTCTGCTGATGGTGATGATGCTTTGGAGTGGCTACCTAGAACAGATTAAGAGACCAAAAGTGGATATTTATTGAAGGCTTTCAATAGGCACACCTTGGGCAGTCAAAGCCTCACAGAGGGACTACACCCAGGATGGATGATGCTCACAAGTTTTTCAGACAATTATAGTTTGGTCCATTTACATATCAGGGGTTAATCCTCCAATTACAGCTTCAGGTAATGAAGTCATTTACCCCCAGCTTGCTTCCCCCCAATTCACTTTCATTTCACTGAGACAATAGGGTGTTCTTGAGTTTCAGGCCCAGAGAGGAATTGTTTTGTCTGAATAAAATGAATTGAATAAAATAAAATTGAATTGTCTGAATAAAATGGGAAGACAGTAACTAACAGGCTATGGAGCTTTAGAGTTGTACACTAAAGAAGTACAGGATATGAAAAATAGAAAATCTGAAACCTAAGGGATCAATGAGGGACACACTGCTGGTGCTGTCCCCCACCCCAGCAGGCTGCCCAAGGCTCTCCAGTTCTGGGAGCACAGAAGGGAGCCTGTCAGTCAGTGGTGGTGGCTGCAGTCAATGCTTATCCACGGGGCTTAGCTGTGAGCAGGAAGCTTCACAAGTGAGCCAGGTGTCATATCTGGCTCTGCAGGAGCAGGGATCCCCAGTGGCACAGGAGCTGATAAAGGATGCTCACAGCTGGCACCACAGGACAGGCAGGAGGGTGAGCTCAGTGCCTAAAATGCTGCTCCTTGTCTTCCTTCGTAGCAGAAGCTCATGAACACCAAGAGGGGAATGGCCAGAGAGATGCAGGATGCTAGAATGTCAGGAGGTTCCAGCTGAGGCAGGGTTAGACCCTGTTTCTCCCAGGGGTAGTGCAAAGAGTGTGGCATCCCTCCTATTTCCATTCCTGGGGTTGGGAGACTCCTTCCAGGCATGGCTCAAGAAGCTGTGCCTGCTGCCAGACCCCTGGGAGGGGAAGCTGAACTCTCTGCTCAGGAGCAGCTGGAAGCTGGTGTCCTGTACCCTGGGCCAGATCTTTCCTGTCATGGATTTTTGGGTGCTAGTGGAGCCCTTGGGTTCCTGAGCATGGGTATTAAACTTTGCAGTTCTCATGGCTGATTTTTTGGCATGGAGTGACATTCAGAGGGTGATGCTCAAAATCCTGGGGATCTGGCTGGAGGAGCACAGGTGCCACACCCCAGGGAAGAGTGGAAAGCTTTTCCCAGGCCCACTCTTGCAGTTCAGGGGAGGGTGGAAACCTTTCACAGTAAGCTCTGGGCTGTGGATTGGATTGTGATTATGTTGATTCATTAGCTCTTGATAATGTTTGCTTCTCTTTAGTCTGCCTGAAAATAGGAATGAAAAGGAATTTGGTAATAGTGAAGTTAGGAAATAAGTTTGTGAGGGTTTAGACTGTTTAAAGTATTTACCACCACTGCTATCTACTAACAAAAATGTGGGTTTTTCCTAGCACAATATGTTCCTCGGAAATGAGTAACAAAACACAAAACCCCACAAATATTTGCAAAAAAAAGGCAGTCTGCCCATCAACAGAGAAGGTACCGAGGATGTCACAAAATCCATGTGACTGGATGAGAATATGGCAAAATGAAGTTTATTACCAGTCACTGCAAAGCAACGTGTGTGGGGAATAAGGGCTTGATTTAGACACAAAAAAATTGACATTGCAATTGTTCTTTCCTCTCTGGAAGGCAGCTGGAATTGTATGTCCTCCTGAAAACCTCACTGCAGCTCTCAGTGGCAGCAGAAAAGGCAAACAGGGAGAATTTGGAGCAAGGTGAATTATAAATCCGTATTTAATATAAATATAAAATATTAATTTTAAGTGAAATAGAAACCCAAACATCTGCAATGCTGGTGGCAGTTCCAGCCTGAGAAAGTGTATTGCAGAGGGATAGGAAATGCAGAGATGGACAGCTGGGGTGGTGAGATTTCACGTGCAAGGTAACCTCACAAAGCTGCTTTGTTCAGAAAGAGGCAGTTTGGAGGAGAGGTGCATTTATCCACTGAGAATTGAAATGTACTACAAGCAGTTGTGGGTGAAACACAAATGTAGAGGCACACAGTGAAATGGTTCAGCTGCAGGTGACCCAAAGAGGTGGGGTTTTCCCAACACCCCATCCAAGTGCAGTTAATTGCTGCAGGATATTTTTAAGGCCAGAAATGTACCTGGTCGTGGGGGTTAGTTACATTTGTGGAAGTAGGTCTGTGACTGACTTAGATTTCTCAGCTCCGGAAGTCGGCAAATTTTGTTTGCTGGGATGGATAAAGCAGGGTCCTGCACTATGCACACACCTTCTTTCATACTTTCTTTTAGCACTGTCAGAAAGTGGCTGTTAGGTTGGACAGACCAGCTGTCCTGGCTGAGGGCCAGGAGTGTGTTTGTGTGAACTGAGAGCACTGTGCTGGTCAGTGACACCGTGTTGTTAGCAGAGGAAGAACATACAGTCACACAGAGGCGATTATATGAAGGTGCTTTTATTGGGCACCCGGAGCACGGGGCAGTCCCGAGCCCAAATCAGTGCCCCCCTTACAAAGGTGCTTATGATTTTTATAATATTTGCATTTAATGTATTCCTCCCCTTATTCCGCTCATAACTACCAAACATTGAATCTACTCCTCCCCTAGTTACTAACTCCTGATTTTAGCTGAAACAATACTACTCCAACCCCTCGTCTCGCTCAGTCTACTTAAACTATATACCTTAGATTTATTAGCCATGTGAAGTCACACTCAAGCTGACTAATACAATGGTTGTACTAACATCCAGTTTCTGAGGCATTCCTGGCCAGCAGTCAATACCTCGTCCAACCGCCCCTTGCAACTCACCACCATTCCTTACTATTCGGAAAGAAAATCATTATAATCTTTATACTATAACATAGACTTCTACAAATATAATTTCCCTGATTCCTATTTACACCATAATCATGTAATGCTTATCATTTCAATATAGGTATATTTCTACCTAAACCAACCCTACTTTCCCCTTAGGGAAAGCTAAGTCACACGTGAATTATCTGAGACAATGGAACTAGCATTTCTCTCTGTCCAAGGCTCTGATGCCCCAGTTTTAAAATTCTTTTAACCCTTACTATCAGTGTGGACAGCTTGGAAGGGATGTCTTGGTTTCCTGGGAGATGTTTAATCACAATATCCTGGTACTTCCTCTCCCCTGCTGGCACTTTGTCCTGTGAGCAGGGAAACATTAGCAAAGGTTACACAAGCTCTACCTATAAATGTTAGGGGAAAATCAAGCCAACAGTCTTGCAGTGCTTCATCAGTCTAAGGACACCAGGGAAAAGAGGAGTTGGTCTTCCAACCTGCTGCCCATTCTCCTTCTTGGCACAGAGCACAAACCCTGAGATCCAGGGGCGGAGTATCTTGTAGGAGAGTAACTGAGGAAAGCTGAGCATGTGTTCAGAAGTTCCACAAGAACTTCATCAGCTGCTAAGAGGAATTACCTATTCCTAGGCTATTCAGCCTGCAACTTTCTTAGTGTCTGATGTTTTGTAGAGATTTCTTTCTGAGAGGACCCCTTTAATACTCACTTGTTTTCTATTCATTGCTGTCATGCTTGGATTGCATAGGATGTGTGTGGGCAGAATGAAAGGAAGAGGAAGGAAGGAAAAGCTTCACATAGCTTTTTGTGGTTTCACCCACAAGAAAAGCCAGATTTCCCCTGTTTGCAGGATCTCCTCCTCACTTTGGGATAATAGCTGTTCTTTTTGGGTGTGGTGGGTGTTCCCTGGTCCTGTGAGCTTTCCTCTCAGACACTGCATCTGCTCTCAGAAGGCAGACCCAGTGTTCTGGTAATTTTCCATGTATTTATGACTTATGGAGAGTGTGGGCATTTGTTTGTGTAAGGTTCCTAAGAAAGGGCTGAAGATCTCTCAGGAATCTGTGACTGACCTGGGGATTTTGTTGCTTCAGTGTGTTGTAGAACACCAAGAAATGGATCTCGCACATGGACCCTGATATAATTTCCTGTTAGGAAAAGCATAACAACAGTTTGCTATTTGAGCTCAGAAGAGCCGCAGAAGGATGTAGGTGTATCCTAACAGTGATATTCCTTCTAAAGCACTTGCTGGATGAGGTAAATGAGATTTCTTATCCTAAGTATCCTTTACTGTCTGATCCTGTGCACAGATGCAAAGACACACTGTGGTCATCAGTGAACATCTGCCTGCAAATCCGCTTTATCTCCCCTTCCTACCAGGGGACTGTCCTGCAGGAAGCTGAGTGCACTGCCTGAGAGATGGATGAGACAACAGTGAAGGTCTCCAGTGCAGGGAGAGGTACTTGCATCTGCCCTTCCCAGCTGGGGTTTTGCAAGCCAAGCCAAGCTGGGGTGCTTCAGTCAGCCCTGCACTTGTGTTCCATGTGTGACTCCACCGGTCTGAAGGTAGCTTCTGGGATTCTTCACCCTCAAGGTGGTTTCTTGTCACTTGGACTACTGGAATCACAGTGAAAATGGGTGTGTTCTTCCCCTTCTTCCCACCAAGAAGCTGCTGACAAATTGCAGGGTTTCTGGCTCTCACAGAGCTGGATGGAGCAGCAAAGGGAGAAAAGAAATCTCCACGTGAGATGCAAAGTTTTATTCCAAGCTGAAATCTCTAAATTGCAAGGGCTGGAAAGCACAGCTGTGCTGGAAAGCTGCTTAGGTTTTAGCCAAATGGTCACACACTTGGGGGAGGGTTGTGTTGGAGGTTTGCACAAAGGGGACAGGACTGCTGGGGTTGTTCCCTGAGCTCCATTGCGGCATCAGCCTCATTACATGGTTGAGGCAATTGAAAGATGGCAAAAGATGGCACGTACTGCCAGCAGCAGCTAAAGATTTCTTTGTTACAGAACACTTTAAAATCTACACACACACCTGCTTCACACAGTGCTTGCTTGGATGCCTTCTATTAATGATACACAATACTCCAGCATTAAGCTTAAAATCTTCTACTCTCTTGTTAGGTGTATTTTTCTGCAGGCCTCAGGTCTATCTTGGCTAAGCCTAAGACTCAGACTATTGTTTCATGTCCTTGCTTGCTGTACTATTGTGACTTTTCTACTTTCAGACTTTGCAGCTGCAGCCAGCTCTAAGTTCTCTCCTCTTTCTGTTTCTCAGGCGTGCTTTCACAGCTTTCTGAAAGTCTTCTTACCTTTACTATTTTTCCCACAAAGGGTGATGTGTAGCCTCACATACTCTTCAGAGGATGGTGTGACTTTGCCAGCAGAAGCTCTGTTGCCTCCTAAATCTGTGCAAGAGCACTGAATGTGGCTGATGGGCGTGGCCTGCACAGATCTGCTTCTTGCCATACAAATAATTCTTACAATGACATTGAAGAGGGCAGGGGGAGGACTTGGCTTGTTCATCTCACCTGGCTGCTCTGAGGAGCTGGGGTGTTGTTTCTGTCCTTTCCAGTCTCCCTACACTGGATATTTGCAATATGAGGAAAAAGGATTCTATTTTATCATCTTTGCTCTTCAGTGTGTTGCCTAGCATTCCCACCCAACCAAAGAGCTGTCAAGTTACAAGTAAGAAAGCCGGTGATAATAAGGTCTCTCTGGGAGGACATAGCAGGGTGCTGAATCACTCCAGAAGCAATCTGACCTTTTATTAGTGATTTCCTGATGTTTGACCCTGTACTTGGGCATTGGTCTGCCCCCTACACTTGGGTAAAAAAACCAGCTGACTCAGATGCTTATGTGATGACTTCTGCTTCCCACTTCTGCTATAAAATGCTCCCTCCTGGAGTTTTTAGGGGTGAATTAAGGAATTGAGCTGGGAAATCTTCATCCTTTATATGTATGTGTTTATTTATGTGGGTTGCATGCTACCACCAGCTCAGCTTTTTGTGTGATCAGTAGTTGTCTCTTGGCCTTGCTCTCACATACAAAATCATTTCTGTGTAATTGTTCAAGACTGGAGTGTCCCTCATCCTGCTAATATGATGATTGTCACTCTTTTGCTCTGACTGTGGGGTAAACACTTGTTCAAAATGGCTTTGAGAGGAGTAATAATATAGGGAGTATAAATATTTCTGGCCTAAAGTAGGAAATGCAAGCTGGCACAATGTGTATTGGAGAACAAATGGATGGCATTAGACCAGAGGAGGGGAAAAATAAGATATCTTGGGAGGAGCTAGGTGAGCCTGATTGTTCCTTTTTGCCCTGATGTGAGTAAGGGACACATCCACTGGAGTCAATGAAACATTAAGAGAAGTATCTCAGGAATGAAAGAACTGAGATTAAATTGGCCTTGAAGCTCTTGTGAGGTGAACACAAGGCTAAGCCTTTACCAGTGAGTGATCAATGTGCTTTACCTACTGCAGGATCAATTCCCTGGTGCACAGGGTACAAGAGCCACCTCTGAAATCACCTTCTCTAATGTGTTTATCTTGGAGAGAGGAGTGGTGTGGCTGAGATCAAGTTAGGCCATGAGTTGTTGTTCTGGAGCTGCCAGCCAAAACTGGTACCTTTCTGCCCATTGTCACCTTGTGACCTGATCCTTCTCCTCTTTTACCTTTACGTCTTTGCAGTTTGATTTTCTGTTTCAGAAGCATTGACTGACTGGAGAGAGGTGCTAACAGTTATTTCTTGTGAGTTTGGGCTTCTCACAGGTGTTGCCAGCACAAATATTCACAGTATTTGTCATCTATTGCTGCACATGGAGATGTTGCTCTTTGAGAGTCACTTCTGCCTTCCATTTCTCCCCTTTTCTCCTGATGCTGTTGGGCACTCTGACATTTTTCCTGTGAGACTTAACCTTGAGGCTTCCCAGACAGACCTCTCTTGGCCCTGAGGTTTGAAGCTTTGAGTGCTGTGTTGCACCTGGACAAGTGTCCTTTGCACCCAGGTGTGTGACCTGGCTGCAGTGTGACACTGCCCTGTCATCCTTGTGCTTGCTCTGGTCCTTCAGAGATCTGCTGCTGTTCCTGTTTCAGGGAAATTGTGGTTGGCTGCAGAACAGCTGTGGCAGCATTGAAAAATATCCTGGCACAGAGCAGAAATCCTGTCTTGTGTTTCTACTCTCTTATGAAATGTGGGCATTGAAAAGAAACCCTTTTCCTTCCTGTTTCATCCTCCCACTGCTGAGGTCTGATGCTTCTTGGTACTTTCCTTTCCTACCTGAACTTCTGCTGGAGCATTTCAGAACAGTCTGTGCAAGCAGAACTTTGGAACTATTTTCTTTTATACTTTTTGAATTTCAAAGAAGTTTTGTCACAGAAAGGCACAGTCCTTTTGCAAAGCAGGTGAGATGGCACAGCTCAAATGAAGGAGATGCTCTGGTCTCCTAGGTGTGGACCATTTCTGTTTTTTTCCTCATCCAAGGTAAATTAATGCCTTCTTTAATAAATATATTAATGAGAACAGGCATTGGGTTGATAAACTGTGCTTCCTCACAGGATGGACCTGCTGGTGCATTCCAGAGAATGCAATCTGTCCCTGAGCAGGAGCAGGAATCACACTGTAGAAGCAGAACCTACTGCAGAGGTTTCACTGATAAAAAATGAAAACCTACCCTCTTCCCATGGAAAATGTGAATGTTTTCAGATACCCATTTTTGTCCTGCACTGAGAAGAAGCAATCTCAGAACTATTTGTGGAGGTGGGACATCAACAGTTACTTGAAATTTGCTTTGTCCTCAAGAAAAATGTCATCCTGTTGTTATCTCCCAGCTGGAGCCTTTTCTCATAATTTGCTCCAGAGAATGTGATGCGGGGGAATTTGTGTTTAGGAGAAATTCCTGTGAAGTCTCAGGCCAGTGCTACTGGAGAGGAGGCTGTGGTGCATTGTGGGAGCTCATAAAAATGAACAAGTAAAACTCTTGGATGACAGCCCCGGTGTTTCATCCAGGCCTTTCAAGTTGATGTATCTGGATGGAAAATAGGGCTTAAATAAAAGCACTTCAAGAAACTGTTACTTTTCTGTTTTGGAAAACCTAACCAGGAGGATCACTTCATGTTTCTAGAATAAAAAAAAAATTGAGGGGGGGGAAAAAAAAAGTTATTTTTCTAGAGAAAATGGAGTGTTTTATGTTTTTCGTGAAGAAAAATGTTCCCTATGAGAATTTTTCCAGGCCTAAACCTGCATTTACCAGGGAGGAAGTAGAACAGAGTGCCTGTGATGGATATGTTTTTATAAATATTGTCCAGTTCATTGGATCCTGACGAAGTCTGAGTGGCTGAAAGCTTCTCCATGAACTGTCCACACTGCCTGTGGCCCACAGCTGGTAGGGAAACACAAACCCTTTGCCTGCCTTTAGTGAGAGGAGGAATGTGCTGGTTGGAGGATCTGAGGATGAACAGCAGGGTTGGAGCTCTCTGGGTGTGTGGACAGAACAGCCAATCATCCATGATAATGTTGGAATTCTGCTTTGGAATGGTTAGAGCCAGACTTTTATAGTGTCAGTCCATCTGAGCAGGAAGATGGTATGCCTACCAGCCCTAGGGACACAGTGATGAGTTGAAGTAATTCTTCATTTTCTCAGGGACTGAGCACCCTGAATTCAGCGTGCCAGAATCACTAAAGAATGTTTCTGCAGATGGGAGCCTTGGTTTTCTAGGTGGAGGTGGTTTCATTGCACAGGAACTATTTCAGGCTTGATTTTGATGAAGTTCCATTTGCCTTCAGTGGCTTTCAACCAGCATAAATGTGGCTTAGCTTTTTTCATGAATGATAAATATTTTCTGCCTTTGGGATGATAATTAAAATCACTGGGCATTCCTTAGGCTCTGAAAACTAGCCTGGCTGATGCCTACTTGGAGTAGAAGTGTGGCTAACTTGCCCCTAAAGGGTATCAGTGGTCAATCCTCAGGGCAGCTGATGATCTTGGGATCACAAAATCATTCAGGTTGGGCAAGACCTTTGAGATGGAGTCCAGCTGCTGCCCTAACACTGCCAGAGGGAATCACAGAGCCCTAAAAGGTGGGAAGTCAGTGGCAGCAGCATCTTTGTAGGTATCCTCTTGTCTGGGCACTGAAGTCAGATACAAACTACTCAGGCAATTAGAGATTAATTAATTTAAAAAATCGATTTTCTTTACCTCATTTTTATGTGTGCTTTGATGTCTGGGTAACAGCAAGGGAAGAGTGCAAGGCTTCATCAGGACTTTGGAGTGTCTTTTGGAATTAGCAGCAATGGGGAATATGAATAATGTGATCTCTGACACCTCCTGCTTCCCATGCTCGGTTGCTTTTGGGAAATAGTGTTTGCTGTAAGATAGAGGCTAAGAAGAAATAGCTTTTTCTCCACGGCAACAGGTGACTGCATTTTACAAATCCTCAGCTGATTGCCTGTCAAATGTCAAGGCAGAACTAAAGTGTGAATCTTTGTCAGACTCTGTGAGGGAAACTCGAGGGGGGAGAGTATTTTACTGTGCAAGAGAATTGCTCCAAATTTGAGATGTGTCCATCCTCACTTGTTTTGAGTCTGTTCTTCATAAAAGTAGCAAGGATATTGCTTCCTAATGGTTTGACTTCTTGGAAAGAGGTAGAGTTGCAGATGGTTTCTTTGTAATGAAACAGCTGAGGGCTTATCCTGGAAAAACATCCGTTTTCAGCTTTTTAAAACCTGGACCATCATAACTATCTGTGCTGAAAATCAATGCTGTGAGCTGTCCTGAGGCAGAACTTCCCCAGGAGACTGAGATCAAGCAGGTTGTGTCCAGGCCTATGTGGATTTTATGGATAGCAGACCTGTCCAAAGGCTAAAGGCAGAGAGCTGTAGGATGAGATCTCAGCCAGGGGGTTCCTGAGCTCTTGCACAGTGACAGGGTTGTTTGGGGCTGTGGTGCCTTGAGGGCTGCATGATGGGATCCATCTTTTGTGCTGGGTGGGAGCTGCCTGCAGCCTAATCCTTGTTCCTGTCAGGACTTGCCCAAAAAATCATGATCTGGCTCTTTTTGGACAAGCCACCTGCTTGTGCTGCGCCACATCTGCCCTGTCCATCCCAGGCTGTCCCTGCTCTTACCTCTGTGCACAGCTCACAGTGCTTGCAAAGCTCTCTGCTGTTGTACAGACAATTACAACAAGTTCTCTGAGAGAAGGAATAATTACTCCTTTTTAGTGGAGGTTTTAAAGAGTCTTAAATCAGTGGAAGTTGTCAATGGTTTTAAATAAGATCAGGGTGTGTATTGAACAATGAGGAGATGACAAATGACAATTAACACTCAGCAAATGATCTTTTGGCTGTTATGTGTGTGATGATGCTAGGGAAAAACACTATTTTTAGGGTAATTGGAAGTTACACCATGAGTGTTTGAAGGGACAAAGGCAAACTTAATGCAGATGTTTCCTGAATTTTGTATTACTTTCCCATGTGATTTTATTTTTGTTCACTTCCTAAGTGGAACTACCTGCTTACGTCTTTCTTACTTTTTAAAGAAAGATAACCTCATAAGAAACATGTTCTAGAGGCAAGAATAGTCCCTCTGTTTCGTTATTTTATCTCATTTATTAGCAAAGCAGCAGGGTCCTAAATAAGGATCACGGTTCTGAAATGAGGCTTTTCCTGCTCTGAATGCCAGAGAAAAGGAGGATTTTTGGAGCTGCCTTAGATGGGCAGTGTCCAGCTGTCTTCCCACTTCTAACCCTGGGTTTTCACATCATATCTGTGCTTCTTTCTGCCCAGCAGCACAGGGCTCCCCCAGGTGAGAGATGAAGAGCTTTTCATTTTGGGCCGGTGCTCAGCCCGTGCTGCTTCAATCTTTGCAAAGCTCTGCCACTTGAACGAGCAGTTTTGACACAGGACCATCCTTGATGCAAATTACCTCTTTCCATTTGAGTGACATCAAGCAATCTCCTTTCCCTGCTTGTGTTTGATGATTCTGGGGTTCACTCTTTCTCTGCCTGTCCCTTGATGGCTGCAGAAGCAGCATCCTCTCTGCCATTTATACACATTTTACCCTTTTTCCCCTGAGTCACAAGTCCTTTTCCACTCAGAGAGCAGCGACCCCTGTCCAAAGGCACTGCATTCATGGGAAGATTCTCTTATTCTGTATGCCTTCTGTAAAGAATTAAAAATTGCTTTGCAAGTTAGCCTGGACAAGAGAAAATATTTCCTGTTGAGTTTTAGGAGATAATCCCACTTTGCCACCATTGGGGGGCTGAGAATCCCTGACACTCACAGAAGCCATGGCTGATCCAGGGCTGATAAGAATTTTTAAAATTGATTTGGCAAGGATAGTGATGATCACTGCTCATGCTGGTCATTTGTGATTAATGCTGCTTGTTCTATCTTTGACAAAGGATGTTGGCTGTGATATGTTTTCCTGTTGCAATATTTTTGATACCAGGGTGTTTTATAAATGTCATCTTCTAAATATGTTGTATTCTAAATATAAACCCAAATACTTGGTAATGGCTTTCTTATGATAATGTCACAGGGGTGAGAATATTTTAATAAAGCAAGCATGAATAATTTACTTTGGGTTAAATAAAAAACATTGCCCATGGAACTGAGTCTCTCCCTAAATCGAAAAGTTTTGTAGCTTTCTGTTGGTCTTTTGTCAACAAACAAACAGAAAATTGTTCTTTATTCCCTTCTGGACTGACCAATAGGAATTTTAAAATAGTTGGAAACAAACCTGCCCCATCATGTGTAAATGCTTTAATCTACTTTTGATGTAGTTTCTCCTATGATTTGTTTGTGGAAATAAGTTTCTCTCCCATTTTCAGAGCTGCCAGTACATACTTGGAGTCGTAGCTCTAAGGAAGAGAATTCATTTTGGGCTGAAGTCAGTGAACCTCCATATTCACCATGGTGGAGGGAAAAATAGGTAATAAGTGGTGATTTGTAAGAAGTATTAGGGGGCCTCAAATAGTGCTCTTCTTTATGGCTTTATGCTGTTTGGACAAAGAATTACAGTGGATGGGGGAAAAAGGAAAAAGAAAATATCCAGGATGCATTTGTTTAGCAAAGCTCCAAATAATGCGGTCTCAGTGGGATGAGCTTCTTCCAATTCTTCCAGGCTTTCCCATATGCAGAATTTTAACTTCTATCATTCTCTAAAAAAAGAATTTTGTAGCTTAAATATCAAAGTATCTAACAAAAAATAGTTTGAAGAAGAGATTGAGAGATGTTGTTTTATTAGAGAGCAGGTAATAATGGAGGCAAATAACCAATAAATGAGCTTTGTTGTGATTTAAGATGTTTTTCTAGAGAAAAATATTTAATTAAGCCATAAAACTAGAACTTAATGAAACAATTAACCAGTCTGTGGTTATGTAAAGTTAATTGAGGTAACATCATTCCAAGGAATGTCTTTAAATTCACCTGATGGTAAATTAAAATAATTATTCTAATGACACACTTAAGCAACCACATTTTCCAGCCTCAGTGGCTGGGGAGCATCACCTGTGTGTGCATTCCTCCTGCCTTGTGCTTTGCCCTCTTGTCTTTGCACTTCAGATGCCACTGACTCAGCACGGTACAGGAGCAGCTTTTGCTTGTTTGAATTCCTCACCGCAACGATTTTAAGTGCTGTGGTTTGTGCTTGGCAGGGGCCGTGCTGGCAGCCTGAGCATGATCCCCAGTCATCCCGAGAGCCAGGTACTTTCTCCTCCCTGAAGCAAGAAGACAATTCTCCGTGTTCTTTTGAGGCTCAGTGATAGGGTAGAGCTTCTGTCCTCTGCCTTGGGGGGAGTCTGTGCTGTCTTGTGTTTCCTTGGGAGCTGATGTATCAGTGACTCTCAAGATGAAGCCACAGCAAGCAGGGCACCCAGAAATGGGCAGGCTTCCTTCTGATTTAGCAGCCAGTGTTTAGGAGATGGATTTCAAGTTTCTACAGAACTGTAGTGAGTGGGATTTTCATGGATCCCTGTCTGTGGTGTGTGGGAAGCCTGCCAAGCCACTCGTGCACAGATACATCTGGCTGAGTGAGTGCTGAATGCTGAGTGTTTGCATTTCAGAATTCCCTGCTTTTGCCACAGTATTTGTGGTTCCTTGGACTGGCACAAAGGTTTTCCAGAAGCTGCTGTTAAAGCTGGTGAAATGTTAACAGGACTGGTAACAGCAGCTGCTGTACGGTTTTCAGCAGTGACCACAGCACTCAGGTTTAACGTGGCCACAGGAAAGAGTTCATTTAAAAGTTGTGTGTCCAACACCATTCCATCAGACTCTCCCCTTCTCCGTGGTCAGTTTTTATCCTTTTCCTTGTCCTTCTCTTTATTGCCTTGTAGCTGTGGGGCACTGCATGCACAGTCAAGAATGAACACAGGTCTGGTAAATTGAGGTGCATCTTTGTGGCAGCTACAATTGACAGGGAGTCTCCATTGCTCTGTGACACCGAGCAGACTTGGTTGATTTGGTCCTGGCTTTGATCCAAGCAAGGTGAGAGCTTCTTCTCCTGTCCAAATTGGCCAGACCTAACATACTGAAACAGAAACAGTTCCAGTTCTTTTTTGTAGCAGTCTGTTATCTAAACTCCAAACTCCTCAACTTAAAACTACTACTTTCTTTTACTTTTGCATATTATTTTAGATTGTTTTTAGGCATCCTTATATCTTGGACCAGTACTTCCTTCAGTTTTAGCAGCTGCCAAATTTGACACAGAATCTGGCACTGCCATCTACTAATGCAGATAGCATTGAATATGGCTTTTAATCTGCCTTTTAGCTAGACTTGTGGTAGCTGAGGTGTTACATAGGAGAGCAATGAAGTGGGGATGGAGGAAAAAGGGACAGGGATGTAGGAAAGGAGTGGAGAAAAATATGTGAGTAGTAGTGTTTGACCTTTGTCAGGGTCATCTTTCTAATGGAATTGTTTACTTATTGAACTCCTTCATGGGTGTGTGAAATCCCCATTCGTTCCCCCAACTGTAACGCTCCCCTTCAGCTGCCTCTGTGACAAACAGATCGGTGTATCCTGCTCCAGCAGCGGGGATTTCTCCTGCTGTGACGTGGGATTGCTGTGATTCAGCAGGAGAACCAGTGCAGCTGTCCCAGCTCTGCAGCATGACCAGCCTGGCAGTGCAAAGCATTCCTTGGTTTTGCAGCCTTTTGGGGGAACAGCATCACCTGACAGTGTCAGCAGTGACAAAAGGCTTTCAAGTGCTGGAATCACGGAGATATTTCATGTTTTGTGGTAGTATGAGAAGGTCAGGGTCACCCACCCATTTATTGACAGGTAGGCATGCCCATGAGAGACGCTCTGTGTGCTGCCTCTTGGTCTGAGGATCTTAAGCCGACTTCAAACAAATGAAGCTCTGCTTATTGCCTGTTTCCCTGTAGTTTTACCAGTAGGTCTGGTCCAAGTAATTTTCCCTCCTCTCTTTCAATGTCTGGGGGCTAAAATCTGTTTGTTCTACCAGACAGGTCTTGGTGGGGCTCATTAAAATCTTGTAATGCATTTTTAGATCCTTGGCTGGAAGATGAAAAGCAGTGGGAAATACTTTGGCAGTTAGCTCATTGTGAGAGCAGAGGAAGCAGTGGAAGCAAGCTCTGTGTGTGTATCTGTGAGATGCCTTTCTGGGATGAATCAAGCACATGGATAATCTACCTCAGGTCACCATTTTCACCACTGGCCACCACAAATGGCCCAAGAGAAAAGGGCAGGAAACCTTAGGGAAGATGCTGAGTTGTTCTGCAGAGAGATTGCTCTTTGTTGTTGCTGTCCTGGAGTTAAATTCTTCATTGCTGGTGACTATAAACAGGTAGCCAACAGCTGGGGACTTTGGGGCAGCCTAGTAAGAGGAATAGGAGTGTTTCACTGCATGCTTTACTTCTGCAGTGTAGTCACAGGAGACACTGTGCTCCTTGCCAGAAGCAGAGGGCTCTGCTGAACCTGAGGCAGAAAAAATTTACTCTGGGTCTGGATTGGGAGAACCACAGTGAGGGACTGTGGTCTATTCTGATATGAGTAAGTTTTCCTGGCAAGCTCCCTTTGTTTTGGAAGCTGTAGTACTTTTCTCTTTGGGATTGGATGAAGTTCCCTGAGGCTCAGGGCCTGCATGCACAGCTCTGGAAGAGGTGCAGTGCTGATTTTCTGGCTTTCCATGAGTGCCTGCCTGTGCCAAGAAAAGGAATTTCACTTCTTCTCTTTTTTTTTTTTTTTTTTTTTTTTTTTTTTTTTTTTTTTTTTTTTTTTTTTTTTTTTGTTTTTTTGGTTTTTTGGTTTTTTTTATCTAGCAGAAGGATGGAAAGAACATAGTATTATTGCTTCTTAATACTGGTATCATTATTTGCATTCAAATTAGATGAAACCAGTAGTAAACAGGAGAGAAATTCTGGCTGTGTTAAGCAGAATACAAGACTAAGACACAATAATGATAAATTTGAGGCACATTTCTTGTTGCATTGGATAATAACACACCAGTTTAGCCAGACAGCTAAGTCTGCTTAACTGCAAATGTGCAAAATTACCTCTGAATTTAAGGAGTGTTTGGGGCTCTCCTTCTCATGCTTGGTTTTCCTGGGTCTGTGCTATTACCTCATCTTTATGGCAGTGATGGAGGAAGGGATTTTTAGCCATACCTGATGATGAGTGCCCAGGTGAGAACACCCGAAATGGAGCTCACTGAGTGGTGGACCCTGAGAAAATCAGCTTCACTGTGGTGTCACCAGCAGAGACAAGTGGAAATTGAAATACTCATATGTGCTAATGACTTTGGAAAATGCTGTGAGACCATTTGCTATAGCCAAGGGTGATTCCAAGGGAAATCCCAGAAAACTGGGAAACTTCTGCAGAGGTTGAGAGGCAGTGGTGCTTGCACCTTGCCTGATGGTTTGCTTTGAAGTTGGATGTGTGGCTGCTGCACTGTAAATCTGCATGGACTCTTGGCTGGTGGCACATAATCCAAACAGGCACAGCCTATTTTATAAGCAATCCCTCCCTTCCCTGAACAACACCCCTTGGTTTATTTTATGACCTATTTTATGAGGAGTGGTCACTGTTTTATCTCTGATGAACCTGAGGTGTCTCTCATGACTGCAGAGCAGGATATTAATGTGCCTTCAGCTTTCAAGCAAAGCTTCATGATCACGGCTGCTACCAAGCCTTCCTGGCTGGGATGTTCTTACTTCTGGTAGGTGCCTGTGACGAGACAGGAGCAGATAGGGATGCATCAGCTCTTCCTGCCCTTCCTGTATCAGGTGACAAATGGCTGATCTTCCTTCCTCTTCCTTGAAAGCAAGGGAATGCTTTGAGCAGCTTGACAGCCCCACCTCTCTGTTTATGAGCTGTAAATTGCATGTTGTCACATGTGGTTAGTATGGTTTAGGAGAGGGAGTCCTTCCATCCTTGCCACAGCTCTTTCTCTTCAGACAGATTCTCAGAAGAGAGAGAAAAAAATCCCCCTAACCTTGGAAACTCCCGTTGCTGAAGCTCTCTTCTCCCAGCCAGGACCTGTCCCAGTTCTGTGACCAACTCTCCACCTGAGAGTCACCCTGTGATACTGCCTAAGGTTTGCAGAGCTACTCTAAATGAGCAAATGCTTATTCTTGAAACCAGCCCCAAGACCATGAAAAAACTGCCTTCCTTCTGTTGCCCTGTCAAACTTCTTGCAAAGGAGACAATCTCTTCATGGAAAGAGCAAAATGATTTTTTGTCTTCACTTCCCTTATTCCTCCAGCTTCATAGTTTACCATACCCTATTTAAAACCTCACTTTTTGCTTGACACAAACCACTTCTGTGTAGGAGTTATCTTGATTTCTGATTTTTCATTCCAAGTTATTGCTTCCTCTTACTTATCCCACTCTTTCCTTGGTCATTGCATTCACTTTTGCTAAGACAGAAATCACTTCTGTGTAGGAGTTATCTTGATTTCTGATTTTTCATTCCAAGTTATTGCTTCCTCTTACTTATCCCACTCTTTCCTTGGTCAAAGAACGCAATTCACGTCATTTGTGTGACAGAATCTCCGGGTCAAACACTGGTGTCCTTGTAACTTGCTGGTTTTGTGCTGATTCCTCCCTCTGTTTGACCTGCTGCTGTCTCTTCCTACAGACTGACACTGGTGCCAGGGAATCTGTGCCTTGCTGCTGGTGGCAGCACTTCTCTCGGCTTCTGCCCTGTGCCTGAAAGAGGAAAAGAGGTGTTCTCATCTCTCACCTTCCTCTGCTATAGGGCAGAGAGCAGCGGAGGGGAAAGCCTTGCTCTGGTGCGATGTTCAACAGGCAAAATAGTTGATTTGCAACTGACCAAATCCTGAGTAAAAGTGGGTTTGTAAGTACATTTTGTTGTAGTTTACAGTCCTCCTTTCTGCCCAGCCACCACAGTGTGAAGAAGATGCCAGGGCAGACCAAGGGCTTCTCCTTTTAAAGTGAACCTCTTTCTATCAGTGTTTTCAGTGTGTGCCATGTCCATCCTGGACTGAGCTCCTGATGGAGCTTTTGGCCCCCATGGCAGCCTCTCCTTCAGTCCTCCCTGCTGTGCTTTCAGGAAAAGCTCTCAGAACCATGACAGTGTTTGTTTTTGCGCATCTGAGTTTCACTGTCACTGGCAGTACACCCAATTTCACTGTCACTTGCTGTACCCCACACCCAATTCCTGCCACGATATTTATGCTCTGAGGGGAAAGCTAAGAGATAAAGGCAAGATTGACACACGGGGGTGGTTCCCAATTGGACTTTAAGGTACAAGCAATATCTGCTCAAATAGGACGGGCCAGGCTGCTCTGCCAGCCCTGAGGAGTTTCCCACTGTGGTATAGGGCAGTTTCAGAATGACTTGGAGCTGAGCTGATGCTGGAGTCACAGTGAAACCTGTGTGGTCTTGTTACTTCTAAGTCCACCACTCACTTGGTTAAATCTCTCTGATATCCCAGGGGCCTTGGCAAATGTTCCCTTTGAGATGGGGGGAAATAGACACCACTGCTGGGTGCAGAGGGTCACTCTGTGCTCACTCTCTCACTGTCCCTGTGCAGACCTGCTGAGGGGGGCTCTGGAGTTGGCAGGAGCTCACCCAGGGCATCTGAAGAAGTGCCAGTAACACCTTCTCTCTTCAAGTCAGTGCAAGAAAGTAGGTTTAGTCTGGGTTATAACTCGGCATCCATTTCAGTTGAGTGCTTCTAAGTCGTGTTTTGAGACAAACAGCTGTCACCTGGGCTGAGCAAATCTCTAATAAGAAATAATGTCAGATTGATCTGTTGTCATGGTTGGAGAAAGGACACCCCCTTCATTCTGAAATTCTCACATTGCCAACTACACTGGTCCCCTGTGGATCAGGCAAATATTTCTGCAATTAAATTATAAGGGTATGTAGGAGTAGACACTGAAATATCTTAATCCAAACATCATTCTAAAATCACAAATGTGGAGACAAAGTCTGGGGCAAAGCTCTTCCTTGTTGGCTGTCAATCTAATTTTGCAGTTGACAGTAAAGGATTAAATTCTGAGCTGAGGGAAAAGTGAAGGCTTGCTTGCACATCTTCCTTTTTGCAAGCTCCATTCATTTGCAGAACTTTTTGTGTTGTACCTTGTATCCAAGCTTTAGCCCTGATGTTGGAGAGCAGAAGCCACTCTCAGGAGCACACGGTGAGCAGGGAAGTGCTTGCACAGACCTTGGGGCTCTCCTCTGCTGGCCCTGAGGAACAGCTACTTATAGCCATTGCAAAAATCAGTGCTCAGATAAGAGAGGGCTGCTGACCATGTGGTGTCACACTATAAAATGGCCGCTTCTACAGCTGCAGCCAAAGGCAAAACCTCTTGGATCTGAATGCTTGAATTGTCTTGTGCAATTTGATCCTCTCAGGTTCTGAATTAACTTGGAGGACAATTCCAGGTTCCTCTCGAAGGCTGTCACAGGATCAAAGGAAGCCACCCGATGTGTGGAACAGAATGTTCCTGTCTCGGAGTAGCAAACAGCCTAAAATGCCTGCCTGAGTGACTCCTCTTTCCAAATATTTGTTCATTTGGTGGCCTGCTCAAGTGGGTGAGCGGAAGCTCTGGAGTCGAGCACTGAGAACTTGTCCTGGTCGGTGCTGAGCGTTCTCAGTTCCAAGATTAATGCTAACAGCCTGTGCCCTGCTATCAGCATAAAGGATCTACTGGCACAACCTGCAGATGTGTCTTAAAGCAGACAGGAGCAGATGTGTATAAGTTTATGAGGAAGAAGAAAATAAGACTTGAGTTAGACTGAAGAAATCAACTGCAAATTCAGTCTGTGTGAAAACCAGTCCTGCTGGAGGTAATTCCATTGAGTGGCCATTCTAGCTCAAGAAGGGAATAATTTCTAAGAGATTTAGCACACTCAGAGCTGATTCCAGGCTCTTGGAGGAAGGGAGGAATGCTGTTCAGGGTGATGGATCCCATGGCTTGTTTATGGGAAAGAACTGTGGGGGCTTTTTATAACCTAATGCTGTGTGAACAAACCTTTGAAAGGAGGTGGTCCTGCACAGGAGCTGCAAACCTCTGTCTCTGTGGTGTCTGGGCCAGAGCCCTCAGATCCTGTGGGGTAGAAATAAGGAGCAGAGTCCAAGCTGGGATCATTGTTCAGGTGTGGAGGGTAAGCTAAATTCTGCCCTGTGGTTGTCCTGGTCCAGGGAGAGAAGCCTAAGGGATGGAGGGATGGAGGAATGCAGGGCCCTGGTGAGCTGAGCTCTGCTCTCACTTTGCTTTACAGGAAGAAGGGGCTGGGAGGAGTGGTGTGACATTGTTGTGGTCACATTTAAATGTGAAGTTTGTAACTACCAATGGCAGCAGGAACTTTACTGGGCTGACTCATGTTGCCAAAAAACACACTCTCATTTCTCCATGTATCCCTGCACAAAGGAAGAGGAGGTGGTGCTACAATCTTGGATGATCACAGCATAGAGGGAACGTGCTCCTCTCTTCCTTCTGGGTGCCTGGAAACATCCAAGGATTTGCCTTCCTGAGATCTGAGCTGATGAGAAATGTGAGGAATCATAGATGGTGACCTTGCTGGGAAGCTCCACAGACAAGATTTCTTGCATGTTTTTTGTAGTCTAGTTTTACTTGCCCAGGCCATTTGTCCCTAAGCCAGGCACAGCATCTGGAAGGAGTGGCTGAAGTCATGCTTCATGTCTCTTTTTTCCTGGGGTCAGGAGTTTCTAGGTCTTTGTCTTACAAAGACTTTCCAGTAATTTTAGGCCTTGCACTTATTCCATCCCTCTTACTGCTCTGCTGTTTGGAAGTGGTCTAGTTGAAATGGGCTTTATTGAATATTGTTGCACAGCAGAAGTTGCTGGAGGGATGTGAATGACCTTGTGATGGTCTGAGTGGTGAAAACAAGGATCCCAAGCCTGTGGCAGCTTAAAAAGCTTGTGGCTATAGGAGAGGCTGGGTGGGATAGTTGGAGAGGGACTAAATGGTTAACCTTTGGAATCAATCCTTTGGCTGGGAGCCTCAGAAGGTCACACCAGCGAAGGCCCTGGAGCTCATGACGCAGTTTCCCGGAAGAGTAAACCATGGCAGATGCCTTGTGTGAGGTTTTATAATGAAAAGCCTTCTACAAACTGAGCACAGCTCCTGCATGGGCTGAGCAGGACCACTGTGCTTCTCTGGGTGAGGCCTGCATGGCTGAGGTACAAGTGGGATGTGACTGCTTGGATACATCCTGGGAGTGTAGGAACTCCTAGCTGTGTGTCTGCAGGAGCAAAGGAAGGTTGGTTTGAGCCTGTGTTACGAGTCCAACCAGCCAGACAGCACTTCTGGGCAGCAAGAGACACTGTGGCCTTGTAAATACAGTGTGTGATCCCCTCAAACTCCAGAATTTCTGCTCTGAATATTAAAGATGGGTAAGGCCCATTTGGAAGCAGAGGGCTGACATAACCATTGCACAATCTGCTTCAGTGCTGTCATTTGTCTGTCCCTGTTTGCACCTTCTCGTAAAAGTTCTCACTGTTGAGCCATATGGTTATCTGGACTTAATTTTCTTGCCACACAGGCCTCCTGAAGCCTGGCTGTTGTATAATTCCTCTGGTAGATGAGGTGCTGCTCTGTAAAACAGAGTGTTGGGCTGGTGGTGGACACAGATCTCCACCCTAGGTTACGCTTCACCTCACAGTTCTGCAAAAAAGGGCAAACCCAGAACATCTTTAAGGCTCTGGACTGTCTGGGGCAGGTGGCAGGAGACTGGGGCTTTTGGGGGTGCTCAGCTCTTTGGTCCAGCGTGATGGCATCTCTCTGGATGGGGCCCTGGGGACACTTCTCCATCTGCAGCTGTCACTGATGATGTGCACTGAGCCCTGGTGCTGGCACCATGGGAGTGTAAAGGCTTTTAGCAATGCTGAGCTGCCTGCCCGTCGATGGTTGCCCATCTTTTTTTTTTTTTTTTTCAGTTTGCTTTTATTAAGTTATTTTCCCCCAGCTAATAGGTGGTGCCAGCTGACAGCGGATGTCCCCTGCAGGCCCTGGTGAACGGCAGTGTAGGAGAAAGCCACAGCAGTGTCACCTCTGGTCACACTGGCGTGCTGGGAGTGCAGCAGGCAGGCACAGGGACAGGGACAGTGTCACAGGCTGGGGCTGCTGTGTCACCCAGCCCCTGGGGCTCAGTGCTGTGCTGCGGACCCCCATATTCTCCTCCGGAGAATTTGTGGATGCGATTGGGGTTTTCCCACTAGAGGGCAGTTTTATCATGCCTGCACTTCCAGAGGGTGCTGATCCAGCTTTTAAGACGGGCAGAAATTCAGATGAAAGCCATGATCAACGTTTAATTAGTCCAGCAGCCACCAAGTACCTAATGAACGATAAAGCCATTGATCTGGAAGTGCACTACTCGAGCTGAAGGAGGCATCAAGGCACAGTTTTGGGGGGAGCACACAGCAGGTGTGTCACAGTGACATGGAAATGAGCGTGGCTGAGGTGTGTGTTCTGCACTGCGAGTACGCAGGCACACAGCTCCTCGTGGAGCTGGTGAAAGTGGAGATAGAACAGGTTTGTGTCATGGGATTTGAATGTAGTAGTCAGATATATATAGAGAGAGAGAGAGAGAAAAAGATATTGATTTCTATTTATATTCTAGAACTTTACAAAGAAAACTAAAAAAGACCTTAACTATTAATGGCAAAGACAGAAGTTCGTCACTAAGACATCAGCAGACCTGGAGGTTTTGCTTCTCAGGTAAGCAGTGATGTGCTACTAGACCCTAATGCATTGCAAAGCCAAGCACAGCCATGGTTTCAGGCTCACTCAGTAATGCAGCCCTTGGAGCTATCTGCACTCTGGGGTGTGGCTGTGTTGGGAATGTCCCACTCAGTTCTGCCGATGACATGTGAGAGGATGGGAACTGAGTTTCTCAGCTAGTGAGGAGCACAGGATCAGTTATAATCTGTTCCTGTCACCCAAATTTGGGCATATTCTGGTATGACACTTTTCCCAAACACTGAAGTTGGGCCTGTTTGCTTCTGCTACTCCTCAGCTATGCATGCACAACACAGAGGGAACGTGCTCCTCTCTTCCTTCTGGGTGCCTGGAAACATCCAAGGATTTGCCTTCCTGAGATCTGAGCTGATGAGAAATGTGAGGAATCATAGATGGTGACCTTGCTGGGAAGCTCCACAGACAAGATTTCTTGCATGTTTTTTGTAGTCTAGTTTTACTTGCCCAGGCCATTTGTCCCTAAGCCAGGCACAGCATCTGGAAGGAGTGGCTGAAGTCATGCTTCATGTCTCTTTTTTCCTGGGGTCACGAGTTTCTAGGTCTTTGTCTTACGAAGCCTTTCCAGCAAAGCCTGATCCAGACCCTGTTACTGACATATTTGTAGGTCTGTGTTGCCCTTTCCCCCTCCCCCTCCCCGAGGGAGCAGGGTCTGAATTCTCCTCAGTGCCTGGCCTGCCTCCAGTCTCTCACTTGTTTCGAGGAGACAGCAGTGCCTTTTGGCTCACAGATGCCTTCTCAGCCCTGCTGGAAGTTGCCTGACCCCACCAAAAGCTAACACTGTTGGGTCGTGGCCCCAGGGCCCTGTTGTAGTGTGGCTGTGTGGGTCTCCCGGCCAGTGGGTGGACGATGGTGAGCCCGGCAGCTGAGCCCAGATCGCCGCTGCTCTGCAGACAGGAGCCGTGGGTTGGGCTTGCCGGCATTTGTGCTGCCCTGCGAGGGATCCGAGGCAAGAGTAAAGGAGAGACCAGATGCTTGCTGTCCAGAAGTATTTTACTCCCCCCAAACGAGAGCAGAGGCAAATGGCACGGAGCCAGGCTCGGGAAGGGGTTTTAAAGAATACAAAAACTGGGGGTTTGAACATAAGGTAACCAATGGGGGAGCTTTAAGGGAGGGATGAGGGATGACAGGGAGCAAATGGGAGAAACCTAGGGGTGGAGGGAGGTTTAAGGGGCAAATCATCTGCGGGGACTGGGATGATCGATAAGAGAAGGTTCCCGAAGAACCTAGGCAGGGCTAGAGTGATGGACAAGGGTAGGGGTAGGATTTTTAAAAATTGACGGGATATATTTGGAAATCAGGGAGGAGAGGGAAGAGTGGCACCACTGACAGGTCAGTGGCGGGAAAACTTTGAGGCAAACAACTTGGGAGGGACCACACTGAGGGTAAAGAATAGGGGTACACAGGACAAACCATTTCGTAACTGACTAACATAGGAATACGTCATTATAACAGAACAATCAAATAAACTTAAAAACAGAACACCACACCCTAGGCGTAGGACAAATGTATAAATCTGTGATTTGCCTGAATCTTGCTTGTATTGGGAACTCTGGCTGGGATGTCCCTTCCTCGTGTTGCCTGCCAGAGTTCTCTCTACCTGATCCATCCCTCCAGGACAATCAGAGCAAATTTTCAGTTGTCAGGAACACAATGATTGCCCTGAGTGGGCTCTGTGGGGCTCAACCCATGCAGAGTTGAGCGAAGCTCTTGCCCTCAAACTTTGCCTCATGAGGCCAGGCTCCAGTTCCATCTGTTGCCTCCTCGGTGCTATCCCCTCTTGGTCTTGCTTTTATAGGACTATTTTTAGGAGCAGCAGGAGCTGAGTCACCCTTAGCTCACACAGTTGCCAAGCTGTGCTGAGACTGCTCTGGAGAGTGCAAGGCCTGGTGGGCTAGTCTTGGGGAACAATTCCTGTTACACTTTTCACTCAACCCGTGTTAAATACTGAGCACACACCTTGGCCGATATTGATTGTTTGTTATGATCCTGGATCTAATCTGCACTTAGGCTCATACCGTGCAGGTTATTTCCTGACTTTAATTATTCTTCTGGAACACAAGAAGTGTGCAGCTTAAAAGAAACATGGTGACCACCCCACCTCCCCACAGGAATTCATCTGCTTTCCCCTAGGATGTGAAGCAGGAGGTCAAGAAACAGGGAAGGCAGCAAAGCAGAAGAAGTAGCATAAAGCAGGAGATGCACATCATTCATGCGTGTGCCCCTCTTCTGGCAGTAACAGGAGGACAGAGAACACCAGGCCTGTGCTGCAGGCTCTGGATGTGGCCCTGATGGCTCTCTCTCTCCCCCTTGTTCCAGGGACATTTCCAAACAAACTCTTCCCTCTGACCTTTGTCTCCAGGAGAAGAGAGCTCTGTCCTGATCCCTTCCACCCTTGTGGCTTTGATCCGGGAAGGTGGATGAGGCTTCTGTGATAAGCTTATCATGTTGTTCGGGGATCTCATGCTGCTTGTTTGTTTTTCTAATTGTTTCATTTTCTGAATGTTTCCAGACAAACTGTAAGCTGCTTCCTGTTAACTAGACAACCCTCTGTTCTCCTCATCTACCTCTCCTCTTTCTCAAGTTTCCCATGAGAAGTTGTACTGCTGTTAGGATACTTGTTCTTCTTTGTTGTCTTTTTGTCCATGAAGTTTTTTCTGTGCAAGCCTCTGTCCAGTCCTTCCTTTCTCTGCAGTGGTAAAGCTGCACTGACCCAGGCCTTAGGACAATTTTATTAGCAGCTTTCTGCCTTCTTCAACAGTTAGGAGCAAAGTCTGTGGTTTTATTTTTCCATGAGGTTTGACTAGAAGTGTATGGGTGAAATCATATTTAAATACCATTTTGTGGTTGCTCTGATGAAAAGTGGCTTTTGATGATATTTCTTGATGACTTGCTCTCTGGTTCATAACTCTGTTTCTGCTAACCACCAGTCTTAAAGACAATAGTAGAAAACAAAGTGTTGAGTTAATTCTGCTTATCTCTGGAGGATGTGCTGAAGCTGCCTTTCTGCCATGCTCTGCTCAGTTAAATCCAGCTCATGCTCTCGCCACTTGGAATTACAGCTGCTCATCTTGTTAGGCATAGGGGGCAGTTAGGACCACGTCCTTTAGATTCTTTAGAGCAGCTATTGTATGATACAAGGATTTGAGAGGATTTTCTTGGGCAGGATGATTTCCTTAGGAGTGTCCTTAGTCTGGTCCTGCATGTAGGTTCCAGGCTGTCTCCAAAATAGAGCTGGAGCTCACCATTCTGGTAAGTGTTGGCAGAAAGAACTCTGTTGGGTTGTACAACCCTCCCCACCTCTGTGCTCTTATTCCAGTGTTTATATTCTGTTGCTAGTTGGGGCTTTTTATCCCTTTCTTCAGAACATGAAAATAATGAACTATGTTTTATTTCAACATTGAGCAGTACAGGCTGTTATATTTTTTGTTTGTTTTTTTAACAAGTGATTGGGCAGAGGCACAGTGACTCATTCTGACTCAACTAAGGTTTTTCAGAAGAGGTAAGGCAGGATGAGGCCTGAAACCTGTCTCACCTTCTCATTGGTGTGTGTGAAAGATCAAGGGACTGTATTGACGTATTCTGAGGACTCTTTCTGTGAAGCCCAGCATCTCAAAATATCAAGGGTAGCCTCAAACTCCCTGTTCCAGCTGGCATTGTCTTCCACCAGCCTGGTTTTCCAGATCAAGGAGCTGCAGTGAGCCAGGGCTCCTGGTGCTGCCTGGGATACCTGGGGTGGCTGCAGAGCCCATGTCCTGGGCTGGATAACCCTGCCTTTGGTTGGAAGCAATTATTTTAACATCAGAAGGTTTTTGATTTTCTCCTCACCTCTTGTACTCTGTTGAGTTGCTGTCTTTGCCAAGATGACCCAGAACTTTGCCACCCACAGCCTCCTGGTTCTGGGAGATGGCAGCTGGGACACATCATCTCACGGCACAGCTGATCACTTGTTTCCTGTGTTCAGCCTCAGCACCGTGGAAAATGACACGGGTGGTGCAGGGACAAGGGACTTTATCTTCCAGTGTGCACAAGAAGAAGCTCTGGAAATAGCGTGGAAGCTGCTGATTTCTGTTTTGCAGTGAACTTTCCTAAGGGCTGTACGTACAAGACATTCTTTGATTCTGTTGTTGCCCATCTCGTATAAACATCTTTAACTAGAGTGAAACTATTTAATTCTGCTGACTCAGGGATTTTCATTTGTAAGGAGACAATTTCCAGTGATATTTCCACTTATTTGGAAGAACTGAGGGAGTAAGGAAAATAACTCATGACTGATTGCACTTGTTGGCTCTTCTGCTGTCACATATTCCTCTCTTATTTCCTGAGCACTGGGAGTGAGGGGTTTCCCTGGGATTAGACATGATATTCGTCGCTTTGGTGATCTAGCCAGGGATCTACCCCCAAGCTGTCCCACAGAAGATGGGCACTGTTGTTGTTCTATTCTCCCTTTAGTCTTTGATTATCATGCCTTTTCTCAAAGTAAAGCCACTCTCAGGTGAGTGTTGGCTTTAAAGATTTCATTATTTTCTCTAAGAAAATGGAAAGACTAACAGTAAAAAGTACTGGCAGTCTTTAGTTATACAACTCAGCATTCCTGTGGGTTTTAGTGCAAATGAGGCTGCAGGGCTGCGTGCTGATTTGGGAAGAGTTGCCAGTGATTTATCGGAAGAGGAGGGGGAAGCTTCTGGTCAGGTGAATTGGCAGAGCAGAAAGCTGTTTTCTTCTCAGCCATCACATGCAGCTTCTCCTAAGCACAGCATTCCTCTCTCCACAAGCAATTCTTACACTTCCTGCCGTGGCTGGGGTAAATATGTCCCAGAAATGATTCTATTGAGAAAGAGAATCTGTTGATTGTCTTGATATAGTAAATATGTTGGCCTCAGGAGAGACTTCTTGTTCTCTTCCCAAGAGAAAGGTCAGAGAGGTCCAGGTGGGTTCGAACAGGGTCATGCCTTGTTTGGGTTATGTCTGTTGCCCATTGCAAAATCACCAGAGAAGCTGATCAAAATTCTGAATTTCCACATCAAGCCAGAACTCTGAAGAGTTTGTGTTAGACTGAAACATTTCAGGAAAAACTGGCGCATTTTAAATTGCTGAGCTGTTTTTGGCATTTCTCCAGATAAACATAGTTTTAAAAAACTGAGTTTAAATAGGTTAAAAAAACTGAGTCAGGTTTGTGTATTTTCTCGTAGTTCAGTATTAAGTACAATCTTTCTGGGAGCCTCTTAGCTCATGAGTTACAGCCTGTGATTAGGCTGCTGCCATTCTAACTTTGAATACAGATTTGTCTATGGGGATTTTGGCTCCTGCAGCAGTTTAATTGACACAGCTTGAGTCAATTAAAAACTGTATAAAAAATGCAGTCCTCTAAAGAGCCTAGGAAGGGTAATTTTTTCCAGACTGCAAGGAAGGTGTAGCCCTGCATTATCTAATATTGCCTAGAAATGAAATAGCTGCAGCACAGGTCAGCAGAGTGAAATATATAATTGGAAAGGAGTGATCTGATCAAGACTTTGCTTTATAATTTTCTTCCCAGAAATTCAAAACAAAATTTAAAGATAAAAAAGGGGAGGGGGCAATTTGATTTTTGGGAAAACTTCAGTTTTCCTGTGGGAAAACTGTGTTGCCATTATGTTCTATCCAGCCTTAAGAGGGAACACATCAGTTCTCCTTTGAAGAAAGCTATGTGAAACAAACCACACATTTTAAATGCTTGGTGCAGTGTTGAATTGCTACAACTCATGCATCATCTGAATATCTGCCAATTACCTGCTTTTCTACTGTCTCCTTCTGTCCCTGTAACTTTACAGGCTGTAATCCTGACCCTGCTCAGGTCAATGCCAAAGCTTCCATTAATTAATTTCCTTTGAGAGAAGGGACTTCACCTGCTCTCTGTTTCAGTAGTGGTGGGAAGAACACATCTTAGGCATCACAAAACTACTCTGCAGTGCTTTTCAGTTCCTTCTAACTCTGGTTTCAGTCCTGCCATGTTTTGCTGGTTCTGAGAGAGAAAGTCTCTAAGGAATCCTAAGAGTAAATCTGAGACTTGTTCTGTATTTTATGCAGTAAATTCTAACTTCTCCTATTGGAGTCGTGTTGAGGAGCTCCATATCTCATGGGGGGCTGCCCTATTCATAGGGAAATTTTTGTTGTGTTTTAGCATTGCTGGTAGGTGTTTGGAGACTGGGTGTTAAGGAATTGCTGTGAGTTTGACAATTTAATGTCCTAAAGTCAGACAGATCCCCAGCTGCACGAGCTAAGCTTAACCTGGCAATAGACCTAGCAGTAGGGATGTGATACCACCCAGGAAAGGAGGGCCTGGATGAGATTTTCAGTGTTCTGCTCACTTATTTTACTAACATGCAGTTTTTTGGAATCTTCCTTCTGCACAAATCCTGTTGTGTAGTTTGAGACTTTGCTCAAACTCTTGCATCTGAAAAAGCCAGGTTGCTTGAGGCATCAGCACTAGCAGAAGCTGGGATTTGGGAAGTGGAAAATAAGGGGCTCCACCTTGCTTTGGAGACTTTCTTCTGCCATTGTGAGTGACTCACATCCATCCCTCTCCAAACCACAGAGAATACCTCCACATTGTTAGGAGAACACAAATAACCTAGGCTTGTCAATTGTTTTGGGCTCTTTAGACCCCAAGAGTAAGCAAAACACAAAGTCTTGCCTTCAGAGGCTCCCAGGGTACTGAAATTGGGGTAGCCTGAGGAGCAACCCAGCCTCTGCAGAGTGGGCAGCAAGGCACACTTGTTGTTAATCCCCCTTCTCAACTGTTGAAGTTTCCTCCAAATTTCTATTACTTGGGAGCTATTTTGAGGCTGAAATGCTGCTTGAGATTGAACATTTTGCAAAACTCATACCCTGAAAAATATTTCAGCTTCATTCACTGAAAATTAGCCTTTTGGTCCTTCACATTCTCATGATTGTTCAGCTCCTGGTGTCTCTCTGTACCTGATCTTCTCTGTCTCCTTGTTTTTCTGTCTTTGGAGACTGATGGCCTTTGTGAAATGCAGGCCATTAGAACACCCCACAGTCTCTGCCCTCCTCCCAGGTAAGAGATGGTGTTAACTTTCCACTAGAAACCGTGGAAATTGGTGTTCAGGTATCAGCCAGAGCTTTCAAAAATCCCAAAGGCATTTTCTAGTGGAAGTAGCTTTTTCAGGGAAATAGGCTCATATTGACACAGGTATAAAAAGAGCCACTTCCTTTCCTGTGAGATAGGTGCTTTATCTTGCCACAACAGAATCACAAGGAAGTAAAAATTCAAGCGAGGTGAATAACTGTGCTTAATAAGATAAAGAGAATTTATTTACCAAATCTGGAAAAATACGGAAATGTCCAACGCTGAGGAGAGGGCTCTCCTGCAAGCCTCCAACCCACACAGCATCCCAGCATCCTGCCCTTCTGCATGGGGGGATGCTCTCAGAGGACAGCAGCATGTGCACTCTTTCACTTTCTGGTTTACAGTACATTGCATCATGTTTATTAGCATGATGTTTATGGATTTTAGAAGGCTGCATGATGATGTAAATTATTTTGCAAACCAGCTTTTATTTTTAGCCCCTGCAGTTTCCCATGGGAGCTCATGCAGTCTGTGTAGCAGTATGCAGTAAAGCAAAAAAATTCTTTTTGTTTCTTATATATCTGTTCCCTGAAAATGTCATTGGCTGCCCTTGGATTTTGGGCAATGAGGAATCTCCTTGTCACTTATAGTTGTATGTCTATCTATGTCTCTTCTTCTTGTAGTAAAGTTTTCCAAACTGAAAAATCCTTCTTTGCCTAATCCTTATTCAGCTTCTAAGCCTTTTTTTTTTTTCATTTGCCCCTCTCTTTGCCTAACTCCGGTGTATTTTCCATAAGGGTAATTCCTAAGACACTGTTGCCTCTCATGAGCCATGAGTTTCCCTTCAGTGCTCTGTAGGAGGACATTGTGTTCTTCTTCCAAATTAATTTAGTAACTATTGGCATGCATGTACACTGGCAGGTTTTCTGCCCCAATTGTATTACACAGCATTTACTGACACTGAGGTTTGTCTGCTGGTTTTCTGCTCACTTGCCCTGGCCTACAAGAGCCCTCTGTGACTCTTGAAATTCACCTTCAGGTTTCACTATTATGAATATTTGAGCAAAATTTACCATCTCACCCATCACCCTGAATTTCATTGATCTGCAATGTGAGGAGCACACATTTCACCTGTTGAAATTAGAATATTGAAAATGTGAAACTATATGAGAACATCTGGAAAAAGAGACATTTTTAACCTTCAACCCCTGATGTCTTATTTTGTTGTCAGTGTCTTCAGAGCTATCCACAATGAAATCTCAAACTAACTTCTGGTATGGGTAGGTGTATCTGAAGCATTCACAAATCCCTCTTCTTATTTGTCATTTGTAAAGACTTTTGAGAGTTTTTCTTAGTTTGAGAACTGTCTACACACACATCAAGTTTCCAGTATTAGTAGGTGATTAGCAATTACTACACTTTTTCCTGGAATTTTGTCTCCTGCTGGGAAGTAATGTGACATGGGAATACTTTCCAATTAAATGCTGTGTTCGGTTAGTTGGCAGCCTGCCAGACCTATGGACACAAGCTCTGCCCAGGAGAGGACAACCTGCTCCCTCTGCAGCTCCTGGGCTGATCAGGGCTTTCCTGCTGCACCTCAAATGCCCATTGGAATTTGGTAGAATAGGCCTGTGCACGCTTTTGTAAGTAAAGCACAAACTAATCCAAAGCCAGCCAGATTGAGAGGATATGTCTGCATCTCCTCAGCAGTTCCTGTTTGGCAACCAAGTGTCTGTGTCTGAAGGGAGTCTGTCTCCATGTCTGGACTGTGGTTTTGCCATGTCATTTCTCCTCCAAATCAGGCAATTTTCCTTTTTATGGGCTCAAGGGCAAAGAGGTTGCCTTGGACTCTCAATGCTGCCAGCTTTCCCCCCGCTTAAAGAGGGGGAAATCCTATAGAGGCAAGTAGGATAAAATGCAGAGTAGAGGGGAAGTGTGGGGATGTGGAAGAGCTGGGGTGTGTGTGGAGCTGGGAGAGGGAGCTGGTGCTGCCAGTGGTCCCACTGTGGGGTGTGGAGGGTGTCAGGGCTGTGCAGGAGCTGGCAAGGAGCAAGCTAGCAGTCAGGAAGAGCTGGCTGGGAGGTGCAGCAATGGAGAGCTGTCCAACCTTTGGGATACACAGACTAGGGAGTGGCAGAATTTTCTGATCTGTCTGATCCTTTACAGACGTCTCCTGAGCAGCTGAGTTGAATTTTCAGAAACAGCCCACCTGCATTTTTTTTCTGAGTGTTAACAATTCAGGACCCAGAAATAGTGGCAAGAAGCCTAAATAAATTCCTTCTAGTGGCTTTTTTTTTCTATTTGTCAACAACACAAATGTTTCCATTTCCACAAATGTACCTGCCTGACGAAGATCCTGCAGAGAGGAATGAGTCTGGGTTTCCATGTTTGGTCTGTCTTTATGTTCAGATCAAAGATGTTTAATTTTAAGGGAAGAGCTTCTTAGCTAATAACTTAATTTTAAGATCTGGAGCCTGAGCTCCTGTCACAGCTTGTGTTATCACTAGAAATAAAGACTGCGCCTTACAAACTCAGCCTGACAGTTCTTGATTCTGATACGGAACAGGAGCTTGCTTGCTCTTCAATGGAGATCTTAAATATGTGCTTTTGTAGCTCAAATTACCTGGGACTACTCCATGTAAGAAAAGAAGGATGAGTAGGGGTAGAACACTATTCAAACAAGCAAATAACCACATGCAGGAAAGTAAATTATTCTCCAGATCCTTTGTGAGTGGGGCAAAAAAGGTAATGAGCTGGAGGAGATGTCTCCTAGTAAGTAGTAAGGATGGTGAGGCACTGTCATCTGTCATCTGTGGCAGCTGCTGAGGCTCCAAAGTCACAGCTTCTCCTGACAAGGCAAGTGCAGTTGATTGTAGGTGTAGCTGTAGGCAGATGTTTTCATTAGCACATAAAAGTGCAGCTGCAGTCTCATCCCTTTCACCCTTTTTGCACTGATTTCACGCCACTAGGAAGTTCTGAGTCGCTTGGTTTCTCTGGTGCCAGACTTTCTCCTTTGTCACAAGCTCCCCTGGATTCCTTGTGTCCTGGTATCTTGGGGGATGCTTATGTGAAACTATGCTGCTGCTCTTTTTGCTGTTTCAACTTTTGTTTCAGCACAGCAGAAAGGCACTGTGTCAACAGAACACTTCCCCTCCAGCTGCTGGGGAGGCTAAGCCTGTGCAGGTACGCACGCATGCACTCCCTGTGTTTGAGCTGGGAAATTTCCAAATGAATTGAGAAGTGACAGCACAGCGAAAGATTCTGGCATGAGGAAGAGTGCCAGAACAGGTCATGTGTCCCAGGCTCGTGCCAGCCTGTCCTGCTTTTCTCGTGCCTTGGTGTTGTTATCAAATATTTCATCATGTGGGAAACACGGAGTGTGAAGGGAAAGAGATAATGAAAATATCCCTATGCACGGGAAGTGGAACTGCCACAGTGCAAGCCAAGCAGTGACCTGAAAATGAGGTGTTCTGAGCTACAGGGATAGGTGCTCAGCCTCTTTGGAAAGAAAAGTTCTTATGTGAGGCTGCTTTTATACACAGGCTGCAGGATGGAATGAGCTGGAGGAGCTCCCGTGTCCGTGAGCTCAGAATTCCTTCAGGGCTTTGGCAGAGTGTTGAAAGAAAGGTCAGAAAAAACAGTGGGAAGGGCCACTTCCACCTTTGACTCATCATCCACTGTCTCCTGCAATCACAACTGCAGCAAGGACCACGAGTGTGGCTGTGAATCACCACAGCTCCTGAACGGGTTTCTTGTTCTCAGATTTGCTTTTCTTAACCCTTCTACCATATCAGGAATTAACCCAGGCTTCCACCCATCAAATGCTTAGCATTTCATTGTCACAAGAGCCAGGTAAGGCTCCAGTTATTAAACACAGAATTGCTCTTGAGGCTTGCCCACCCCTAATTATCTTCTTGCAAGCTGGGCTTGGTGGCTGATGATCTTTGAACGGATTATCACACAGAACTACAGTGCAGCCAATGCATCTCAGCTCCAAGGATAAAGCACCTGGGGATTGCCAGAATTTTAACAGCATAGGTGAAGCTGTATTGGCCACACAATAGTAAGGACTATAATTTTGAAGGTGGATCCAGTTTTCCCAGGTGATCAGTGCTCAAATTCTGCCCTGACCTTTCAAGCAAGCAAGACCCTTGTGTGATAATGTCATGCAGATGAGACGTTCTGAAGGTCGCAGACACGATGTACTGACACAGCCACTAACCCAGCAAGGACTGAGCTGCTTGGGAATACTTCTGAGGAAGACCTGTTCTTCAGGGATATGGCCAAAGTGCTTCAGACATCAAAAGAGTTAGTGACAACAAGCTTTTGGTGTGCTCAGCTAAAAAAACTAAGTGTGTGTGTGATTTTCCCTGGTTTTATTTACAGGAGATTTTTTGTTAGCTAGATAATGTACTAGTCTCAGGTGTCCTCTGACATCTGTGAAAAAAAGAAATGTTTTTCAGTTTCAGAGTTGTGATTTGGCAGTGATATGAGTGGGAGAGGGTTCCTTTGTTCTGCTGTTTTCATTGACTGCGATGCTTTGCAGACAAGAGCTGAGCAGTGCTTGGGGGTGGGTGTTCAGGCTCTGAGCTTCTCCTGTTAATTCCTTGTTTTGGTTGCCTTTTTTGATTTCTGTCTAATTTAATAAGTGTCCTGCTGCTGACTATGCCTGTATTCTTGGCCTTTATGATAATGCAATCACTTTCTAGTGTATAACATCCAATTCATCATTAATCCTTTTTCTTTCTGATGTTTTGGGAAGGTTTGAGGATGGTCTCACTGTAAGGGCACTCAGGCAGGCAGAACCTCTGCCACAGGGAAGGGCAAAGGGGACTTGAGCCAAAGCAGGAGGCTCTCCACGTACAGCACTGGAAGAAGTAAAGGGAGAGTGATACAGGTCATCCTCCAGGGAACCCTCTCCTAAGCCAGGCAGAAATGGGAGCAGTACCACTCTGCAGTATTTGATGTGGCTTTCTATTTCTTTAAAACCTCCTAACTCGTTTTACTCTGCCCTCACTTCAAAATTAATGATTTAATCTCTGCAAATTATCTTGAGAATTGTTACGTCAAGTGTTACTGTGTGAGGGTGGGCTGCAGAGCAAAAATCTGATTTCCAGCATTGCCCAAAATGAGTTCATTTTCCTCGGTGTAATTGTTTTTATTTCAGAATAGACTGTAACGTGTTCTTGTTAAAATTTGGCGTTCTGTTTCAACTCCTGCTGAATTGTCCTTTCCGCTGTGTGCTACATCAGCTGCTTATTTTATCCTGCTAATATTTCCTTGCACTGCCCATGTTTGAAGGCGCACTCTGTCTGCAGCATGTCCTCTTTGACACTGACAGAAAGATCAACATTCCTCTTTTGCCGTGACAGTAACAATAATTACATAATAGGTCCTCTTCGTTTTTCCGCATGCTTGGTGTTTCAGTTTCTTTTTTCATTCTGTTTCTGGATTTGATGCGTCTCAGAACTTTTTGCAATGGATGCAGAAAGGAATAGCTGCAAATATGACGTGTCCATGCTGAAATTCGTCCATGCTGTAATTCACCCATGAGTCACAGAAAATTTCTGGTTTTGCTGTTTGCACTCAGTGTTGGCACAAACGTACCTTGGTCTTTGGCATTCTGAATTCTTTGGATCTAAAAAAAAAAAAAAGGACCTGAATGAATCTCAAGATTTTTAGTATAATTAGCTGTTTACTCTGCAACAGCTTGAGTGGGGATTTTGAAATGCCCCACATGACAAAATGTTGCCCAACTGAAGAGGAGACCAATGATGAAAACCAGAGTATTTTGGTATTAAATGGGATTGTTGGAAACACATAGCTTACGCTTTTATTAATCGAGTATTTGCTGGGTACACCAGTCTTGAATGAAAAAGCACCAAGTGGACAATTCATCACTTTCCCCAGTAAGCTGTTCCAGGAGTTTAAAATTTTCTCCAAAACACATCAAGGTTGTGAGCACCACCAAAGGACCCAGTAACTGGTAAGAAACTGATTGAAGATCTTCCCAGTTCTGTGCAGTGACCCCTTGACCAGGCTGGTGGTTTCCAAGCATTTTGGTGTCCATCCCACAAGCTTCTTTGCACCCATCCGTCTTTTGTCTCATCATGGGAGAAGTGAGGGTAGAAAACTGTTGAAGTCAGCATAAAGAGGTTTTTGTGTTGGTGGTGAAACTGCGTCAGTGTGTGAGTGGTTCATAATATTGCATTTGCCCAAATGCCCACTCTGCCAGAGCAGGCATTCCTGTTCTTGTGTGACCAGGAAGGAGGTCAGTGGGCAGTAGGAAGTGGGAGTGCTTCTGTTTTCTACCATTTCTTCCTATTTGTGCTTTGGTTGTTAAGCTGGGCCTGGCAGCAGCTCTGTGCTGCCACGTTCAGAGGTTGGACCACACTGTCCAGGTACAACCCTGGGCAGCAATGCAGGGAAATGGGGGCACATTGTGCCCCTGGGGATGCCAGTCCTGTCCCAAACTCACATGCAGCCAAGAACTGCTTGTGCTGAGGAAAGGTAAGATTTGTCCTGGGCTTTTCAGTTACAAACACCTGGTGTGGGAAATGAGGAGATGGGGGTGTTCTGCCTAACCCTTCCTTTTGCTTTTCCATCCTTCTCCTCTGGGCTCAAAGAGAGGCTGCAGCCAAAGAACCATGGTGGTTCATGACACCAGCTGGGCTCAGATCCATGAGTGAAGAGGATGGGTGTTTAGAGCTTCAGTCACAGACACCGAGCCAAGCTGACTGTGCCAAGCGTCCTGTATCTGATATCTGCCATGACCATCTTGCAGTGGGCTAGTGGAGAATTTATGTCCTACATTCCTTGGGCTTGGATGCTTCCCCCCGCCACCCCCCCCCCCATTATCTATCTTTAATTCATAAAGACTTCAAGTCCTTACACTGTAGAAGCTGAGGAAAGCAATATTAAACTTCCCATCTGAGGACCATATTTCTTCTGCTTTTGGGAGTGGAGCTGTGCATTAGCAGTGGAGGCAGTGGAAGCCAAAAGAACAGAAGGGAGTCAGGAGACTGGAGAAGTTGTCTTTGTTTTGCAGCATTCTGCCAAGGGATTTCCCTCAGATGTTGCAAGAGCAGTGAGACTTGAGGCTGCAGTTGGTGATGTCGTCCCGAGTCACTTTTCTAGGCAAACAATTCCAGGCTGAATTCTTGCTGTTTCAGCCTTCCCTTTTCCCTCAGATGTTTCCTAGGACTGAATAACAGCAGAAACCTGTACTGTTGGGTTGATGCAAAGAATTACCAGGGAACAAGGGACCTTTTCCCCCTCAGCAATGCTGTGCATGCAGCCTGGGGTGACAAAGCACAGCTGCACTGACATTAGGGACAAAACTTACTGGAGAATGACCCTTCCTTTCTGAAAGGATTTATCTATGTCTAGCTTCTCTGTGCTGCCTGCATTCACAGGCTCAGTTGTTCACTCTCCTGGCTTGAATGGCAGCATTTATCTCTGGTGAGGTCAGTGAATCTGGAGACGTCATGGTTGCCCTTTGACAAGAGGGTGGCAGGAGCATGAGAACGAATTGGTGCTTCCATGGTGCTTTGTCATTAGGTGGGGATCAAAAGGGATGGAAAGGAGACAAGTGAAATGGCAAGTGTGAATGTCTCAAAGGAGGTAAGAGAAGCTGGGGAAGGAAAGCTGTAGTCCAAGGAACAAGTGCAGTGAAAGTCATGGGCAATACAGCAAAAGAGAAAATCAGCTACATCTGAGCTGCTGGAGTCTTGGGTACTCTGGCACTCTGTGAACAATTCTCTGAAAGCCCTTGGGACTTGAACTCCATTGCTGGGCCTCCCTGTCCAGCCAAGGCTAAAAAAGGGGCAGTACTAAGGGAGATTTTACCAGCGACACTCTAGCTACAGTGGTGGCAGGATGCCTTGGCTGAGGGTGGGACCCTGTGAGATGTGTTTCAGGTGTTTCTGTGTGAAGTGCACAGATCCGGGTACAGATCTGAGTCCCCACAGGTAGGGGCACAACTGGCATGGAGCAGTTGAAGATGGGCAGCTGCAATGTGGCCGGGCTGAGGGTGTCAGCAGAGACAATGTGTGTCTTTGGAAAGGGCTGTGGTGGAGCACAGAGCTGTTGTGATGTGTGAAAGGCAGGTGTGCCAAAATCAGCAAGGTAATTGAAGGAAAAGAAAAATATCTTCTTTCCACCCCCAAAGAAGACCAAAAGATTGGTCTGTTTTGGAGGTGGAAAGATCTCAGGGCCTTGTGGTTTCTGCCTGACCCTCTTTGTGAAAGAGCCAACTTCAGGCATTCCATCTAGAAATTTTCCCTTTCCAACCTTCCTGATTGCCAAGGCCAGAATGAGAGAGTCTCAAAACTATGGCCTTCCTGTGGGTTTATTCTTTCCTCTGAAGCTGCTGCCAAAATTCTTCTCTTTGGGTGTTCTTAACTGGAATGCTATAGATGTGACTTAAATCTTCTCACCCAAGCTCATCTTTCCCAAAGCAGGAAGGATGTCAGTGTTTTTCACATCCCTTTTTTTTGGCATCAGCCTTCAGGACAGGAGGAAACATCCAGCGCTTTCTTTCCCACAACAGAGGTACTCTCAATGCTCTGCTCTTGTGGTTTTGTGTCACCATGAAGCATTTTCATACCTTTCTAATATCTGAGCACTGCAGAGTCCCATGACTTCTGAAACCATGTCAGCAGACTCCATCTGGGCTTGGATGCCCACGGAGGAGTGTGTGCAGTGCTGTGCCACACAGAGCCTGGGCTGATCAGCCTGAGGCCTCTGATCCTCTCTGCTGGGATCTGGGGTGTAACTGGGGAAAAAAACCACAGCTAAATTTCCTTAAGTTGTATTGAAAAAGTGAGTGTTTCATCAGTTTGGCCTTTCAGGTGAGGCAGAGAGAGCTGGGCCACTTGTGCATGGCTGCAGCAGAAGCAGATTGGATCTGTTTGCAAGACCACCAAGCCCAGAAAGCTTTGAGGAATGTAAAGGAGACTGAAGTCCTTTGTGGTTTATCATCATGTTTGCTAAAAATACCAGGGCTGCAAAATTATCTAGATTTTTTTGTTGTGTTATATCCTACCTTCTCATCAATTATTTTGGAATAATGTTAGGTGGGAATCACAAATTCAAGAAAAACACAATTCAAGAAAGTCGAGTCCTGATTAGAGAGATTAATTTTAGCAAGGAACTATGAAGTGCTAAGCCCAAACTGGTTTTGTATCCAAATATGCCTTTAGTCTCTATAATATGAACAGCATGGTTTCTTTTGGATGCATTAAAATGAAAATCAGACCTGCTCCTTCAGAAGGGATTGATGCTGTTTTACCCTTGTGAGAAAGAGCTGTTTGCCTTAGTGAGAGAAGTGGCTTGCTGGGAATAGCCATGGCGAGGTTAATACTGTCTATCACAACAAGTTGAATCCAACCAAAAAGCCTCTGGATGCTGGCCCTTACATGGAGATGGCAAGTGGAGGGGAAAATCCAGGTATTGTGACGTCTAAAGGCAGGCCGGGACAGCACACAGAAACATCTGGCTGAGCTTAAACTGAAGTGGGAGTATCAGACTCTGCACATAGAATTTCAGCCAAAACCACAAAGCTTCAGCTTCATTTCCATGGAGTAAGAACATGCCATAAAGTGCCATAAGTGATGGACCTCCCCAGCTGAGCAAACACCCCAAGCAGCAGGAAATCCAGAAACCCCATGGAGTGCAAGGACAGAATGAATGTCTAAGGATCACACACGATTTAGACTAGTCATGGATAAAAAATTGAAGTGGAATACGAAAAAATAAATATAAGCAGTAAAAGGAAAAAATTTTGGCCTCATAAACTGAAGAGAACAGCTGTGGACAAAGTGAGGATGATGTACTTGAAGGAGGTGGTTGAGGTATGGCCCAAATCCTGAATTAATTACCTCAGTTTTCAGTAAGGCTGATATATAAATTTAATGTTAGAGTCCGTAGTGAAAATGTAAGTGTGGTAAGTTAAGTTTAACATCTGGAATGGAAGCAAAATTTAGGGTAATTGCTATGAAAAGATGATGGTCCCTGAGTGAGCTCTTTTCTTGGCTACTGAAAAAAACAACACTTGAAACTGGATGGATTTGAAGAATTTTTTTTAATTTATCTGTAAATTTGGGAACAGCGAAGTAGCAGATACAGTGCCTATCTTCAAAAATTGGAAACTGTCCTGCCCTGAAATTTATACATTTCCTAATTTTTTGCTAAATGTATCAACTCTTGACATGGAAGAGGAAGAGGAAGGATGACTGAGGGTGGGGAGGCACTGGAAGGGGATAAAGAAAAAACCTTCAAACAGACACACAGAAAGGGAGTAATTTCAGAACTAATTTATTATATTTTGCAAAAAGATTACTAACTTCTTAAAGAGTAATGCTATGGACATAACCAAGAGTCAAGCAAAATGCTGATCTGCAGCCTCCATCAGGATCTTCTCTTCAGTGGTAGAAATAATCCTGGGAATTACAAGATAAAGATGGACCAAGTTAGGATTGAAGCTAGGTCTGACCTTATTTATTATATTCCTTGGTTATGAATTAGGCCAAATTAGAAATTTGGCCATGAAATTTGCAGATGACACAGCTGGGATTAATGTCATTACTGTGGAAGACTTTTTTAGAAAACTCAATTATGTTCCTTTGATCTGAGCATTGAAAGCAACAACATCAAGTATCCAAGTTCCTTTTCTAGGATAAAAGGAGAAAGAACTTTTGCAATATTGTGGGAAGTTGTTCCTGACAGAGGGTGGAGCAGGAGAGAAAAGGATGGATTGCCATTGTTACTCAAATATAAGAAGACCTTATAACACTTTAAATTCTTAGTAAAGAGAAATTTCAAATATTAGTATAATTGTAGAAGCTATTTGAAGCACTGTATACAGTTTTGATCCCTGATATTTAAAAGGAATTAAGTAACAGAATTACCTGGAATGGTGCAGAAGGATTCCTAGGATGGCCAGGTCAGCCTTCAGAGGTTCATTTCCAATAAATAAAAAAGAGTGGGGAGTTTTTGTTGCTTAAGCCTGGCCAGATGGTAGATTTACAAAGCATGCCAAGTTTCTCTGTAAACACATAAAGAGGGTGCTTCCTTCCGTTTAAGTTTAATTCTGAGACCAAAATGAATAGCTTATTAATAGATGGAGCTGAAAATTGCCAAAACTTCTGTAACCATTCTGAAGAGCTTTCTGGGAGGCTCGTGAGGTTGCTCCTTAGAAGAGGAGATGAGGGTAATATAATAACTGAGGGTAATATTAGAATAAGGGGTGGAAATTTTAATGGCACCAGTCCTTGGATTACCAGGAGAGCTGGCTGTGATAAGAAAGGGATGGAGAGTGCTTCACAATTGTTAATCTTTGCTAATTCTGAGATATTCTCTGCTCTGGGATCTCTCTCAGTCACCCACTGGGGAGGGGGCTTCTGTTTTTCTCCCTGGTGCAAGCTGATCTCTGGGTCTGGTGCCAGTGTGAGGCTTGGGTGGCCACTGGAGTCAGGAAGACTGCAGTGAGTTGGTTCTTTTGCTGGAATCACAGGCTCTGATGCTCAGTGATCTGCCTTACTCATGTCCTTCTGACTTGGCAGATGGCCTATTGCAGAGAAAAAGGGAATTTTTTTCTCCGAGACTGACGCCGATTGCAGTGTGGAACACAGACACAGCCCAGCCACAAGCAGGGAGTTCCACCTGAAAAATTTCCTTGTCTTGCCAAGCAAATAGAGAACATTTTTTGTCTCTAAGCATCTCTTAACCTGGTGACTGGAGGCCTCTCTTTCGGCTAATACTAAAAATGGGAGCTGTTTCTTGGAAACTCATCATCTGGAAATGGTGAAAAAGAGGAGGACTTGAGTCTGTTAAAAATTTACTGAACTGCATAGGAAGCCCATTCGGCCTTTGGCTTCATCACATGCAGTCTTTCCATTTGGAAGATTTCTTACTCTCTATTTTCTGAGGAAAAGAAAGCATGAGAAGCAATGCTGAATCATGCTGTGCATTCCTGCTTTGTCCTTGCCTTGTAAACCCCTGCACAAGTTACTTCCTTTCTTTTCCAACCACGGAAAATAAGGAATGAAGGAGTTAAATTATACCCTGAGGAATGTTGTCACTATCCTGAAGGCTTTAGTTTGCACTCAGTGCTTCCCCCTTGCTAACCTGTCAAATACAGGCTTCAAGAGAAAAGCAGAATTTCAAGAAGTAACAAGGGCTCCTCAGCCTCACTTATTTCAGCAGATGACGAAGTTAGGATTTAATTATTGTCCTCGTGCTTTATTGCACATAATTATGAGGCAGCCTGACTTCCACGTGCCTCTCTGTGACAAATGGCCTTACTGCACTGTGTGGAAGAGCTGGCAAGGATCCAAATAACCACAACAAATTGTGCAGGAGAGTTGTGCAATAACGCAGGAAGGCATGGACGGCCCAGACGATTTCAGCTCTTCTCTAAGCCTTGGTTGAGATGCTGCTGAGACTTGTAAACACAAATTTCTTTATTCTCTCATCCCCATTGGGTGTGACCTTTCCATACCCTGAAATCAGAGGAGTGTCTAACAGAAATGAAACACAAAAACAGAGAGAGTGTGACTCCCATATGACTCGAATTATCTCATTGCTTAGATGAAGGAGAACACTGCTGCTCTTTTTAGGGGTTTGTGTGCATTTTGCTGGTTCTGGTGGGCTAAACTTGCCAGTCTGTCAGGTGCCCACCCTGGCATACTCTGTCTCCCTCCTCAACAGGACATGAGGAGAAAATAAGATGGAAGAGCCCATGGGTCAAGATAAGAACAGGGAGATCACTCACACATTACCATCACATAAAAACCAGATTTGACGTCAGAATTATTAGGTTAATTTACTTTATTGGGTTAATAAATTTAATTTATTAATTTTATTGCCAGTTGATTACAGAATGAGATAGTGAGAAATAAAAATAAAATTTTAAAAAATCTTCCACTCCACTTTTCCCAAGCTCAGCTTCACTCTTGACTCTTCTCTGTCCATCACGGGGACAGCTCCTGATCTCTCAGAAACTCTCTCACTCCTGAATCACTCCCTAAGGTCAACCACAGTGCCTGCAGCAAGAGACATTAAGTTTAGACTCCCTCTGGCAATGACAAGGCTCTGATCTGAGCTGCTGTCACAGTTTTGATCTGCACAAACATTTCTGAGATCTCCGGGATGTGCTGTGTTGCAGCTGTAACAGACTGCTAACCACTCTGAAAGATGGGCAATTCCACAGCCTTTATTTCTAAAACCTAAAAACTTCAAATTTAAAATCTAATGAGCTGTGTCCTTAGGAGGGTCCTTACAAACTGCATCCCAGCTAAGCTTTCCCTTCTCTGCTGGGGAGCACCTATGAAGGTGTCACATGTTTGCTCCTTGCAGAGAAGGCCAGGAATGGTGTTGGGCTGGAAATGAGGCAGAAATATAAAAGTCTGCAACCAGAATGTCCCTGAGCAACCTTCAGAGTGTGTCCCTGAAAGCTTTCTAAATGAAGCAGTTGTCAGCCTGGGTAAGTTATCCCAGCTCTGCTGAGACTGTTGCAGGAGGACCTGGCCTTGCAGGCTAAAAACTGTGATTTTTTTTTTTTTAAATAGAATTTTTCTGTCTTGAGAAGTGTTGTTCTCAAAGGAAATGAGGGGGTTTTGCACTGTCTGACTGATGGCCCCATATCACATAATCTCTCTGCAGCCAGAAGTACTACTGGGAAGAAAGCTGTGAGACACAGAGGCAGAGACTGATAAAACATCTCCTGACAAAAATTCTTAGCTGATCCACAGACCAGCTCTAGGCCTGGGGGAAGTTCAGTTGTAGGGATAGATAAAACAGCTTTCACTGTTTATTTCACCAGGATCTGCCATAGCTTCCTGATAATCCCTTTGTTGCTTGCCAAAATAGGATTTTAAGATAATGTGTTGCCACTATTTCAAATGCGCCATGCCTAAAGCTAGTTAAAATCTTAGATAAGTACATTTAAAATTTAACAGTGGTAATTTTTATATGATGTATTTGAGCCATAAAAGGCAAGGCAAAATAGAGAATTTGGTCATGTCTGGTATTGTTTCAGAGCCACCAGCCTTTTTAAAGATAAACCCCAATGAATGCTCTGAAAAGGCTTAAAAGTACAAGGTAGTTTCCAATTTTAGTTGGCTTTTTTTATTCCACTTCTTTTATGTGCTGTCCTGCAATCCTAGCCTTAGTCATTACATTATGGGGTGTGAAGTATTTGAGACATTTTCATCTCGAATAAACCCACAAGCTGAGATTTAAACACAGAAAGCTTCTGTGTTTGAAGTGTGGTGTGTTTTTCTCTTTCAGTGCTGCTTAGGAGTCTCACCATCCCTTGCTGTGCTGTTTGATGCTGTTGTCTATCATTTGTGAGGTTTTGGTGACCCCAATCCTCACTCCTGTGTAGTTCCAGAGAAGCCATCTGATGGTGCAGGGAGGAACGCAAGGAATCTCATCAGGGTCTGCAAGGGGAACCACTCGGGGTGTCTTGCTGAAATTGCTGATTTTTCCGTGTGCCCTAAGCAGTAAATCTCTTCTCAGAACAAGAACTTTGTGTGCATAAAATGTAGCCAACTCAAAGGACACCTGTGCTAACTGGGATGCAAATAGTGACTCTTAGCAAATGCCTCGCCACAGGAGTAACTCTTCCTGGCTTTTGCACTGTTCCCACTCCAGGTGAGACCCTGCAGGGATCCCAAGCCCATCCCTGCTGTCATTGGGAAGTTGCCATCCCAGAGTTGTCCCTGTTGGCACTGTGGTATCATGCCTGTGGTTCATGTCTGTCCTGTGTTTGGGTAGTACACCCACAATTAATTGTTTCAATCTGCTGTGGGCTTTCTTTGTTGAGGAAAAAGAACACTGAGTCCCAGCTTGTCCTAGTGTAAAGAACTAGCAGGGTTTCTCTCTTTTTTTTCTTTTTTTCCTTTTCCTCTTCTTTTTTCTTTCTCTTTTATTTTTTCTTTTCCCCTTTTTTATTTTTTTTTCTTTTTTCTTTTCCTCTTTTCCTCTTTTCCTCTTTTTTCTTTTTTCTTTCTCTTTTTCTTTTTTTTTTATTTTTTCTTTGTTATTTTTTATTCCTTACTTTTTTATTTCTCTTTTTTCTTCTTTTTTTTTCTTTTTTCTTTCTCTTCTTTCTTTTTTGTTTTTCTTTTGTTTTTTTTCCTTTTTCCTTTTTTCTTTTTTCTTTCTCTTTTTTCTTTTTTCTTATTTTTCTCTTTTTCTTTTTTCTTTTCCTCTTTTTTTTCTTCTTTTTTCTTTCTTCTTTTTTTATTTTTTTTCTTTCTCTTTTTCTTTTTTTTCTTTTTTTTAATTTTTTGATTCTTTGAAATGGTTCCTGTAGAGCTGGATCAGGGAAGGAGAGAGGTGCAGTTTTGATGTCTGGCACTGCAAATGGCTTGAGGAGGAAGGATTCTGCTTGCTCAGGGACTGGTGGTGGTTTTGGGGAGGAGGATACCGGTGCCAATAGGACAGACTCCGTTCAAACTACGAGTGAAACAGGGAGCTGCCACTTCACATCTAGAGAGGTGTCATCAGTGTTTGGGTGTGACATTGCGGTTTGGGGTTTGAGTGGGATGTGGAGGTGGCATAAAGTACTTTGATTTACAATTTAGTCTAATTTTAGGTGCCCGAGGATCAGTCTAGCAGCAGGCAGGCTCTAAGGCTGTATTTTACTTTGTATGTGTGAATTGATGTCTGTATTTAGAGCTGAGCTAACAGAGCACAGGTGTGGTTATTCTAAACCAGAGAGCATTCTTCTCTCGTTTGTACATGCTGAGTAAACAGATCTTTGTGCACAAGAAGAGTCTTTGAGAGCTGTGTCAAATTAATTTTGGTACTAGGAATGCTACAAAAGAACTGAAAATTTAAACTAGCAGTGGCCACTGTCCATGCATCAAATTCAAAGCAGAAATCTGTGTTGAGTACCTCAGACTGCACCTGTGTGTTAAATTACTGTGAAGGCTGATGGGTCCAGCATTCACAAACTGGGAAAAGCAGCCTTAGAGCTGCCCCTGCATCTTTGACTTGGTTGCTGTGTACAGAAATCAAGGCAAACTTGTATTCACTGGTCATATTCTTGCTATGTTTGCATGCTCTGGGACCTTACTGCCTTCAGGGCAGGGGTGAGGATGTTCCTTAATTTTATTTTATTTGTCAGAGTGCAAATTACCTTTTCATCTAACCTGCAGCTATGGATCCATGTAGCTATAAAAATAAGAGGCATCTCAGAGAATGAGAAATGTACCATTAGCAGCCACTTTTTAGAGATTTTAGTTTTGTTACTTGCTCAGCAACACATAAATATGCTGTTTGTGGAGGAATAAAACAAAATGATCAAACTATTCTGAAGTCATCTGTGAATCTGCTGTCTGTCAGCTTGCAGTCCTCTGCTTTGTGCCCCGTGTATGGTCCAGCTTCTGTGGCAAATATAGACAGACTAGATCTCCCTTTCTTACTGGATCAGATCCATCCCTAATGGATGATACTTGCTGTGCAGTGAGACCTGGTGTCCTGAGAATGTGTGGTTCACCTGCACACGGATAACTAGAATTATATTTAGCATTTGCAAAGCAGTTTGCATTCTAACATTTCCTCAACTTTGAATACTCAAGGCGATGACATGAAAATATTATCTTTTAAAATGTTTCTTTTGTACCCCTGTGTTATTAACACTGTGTGGAGGCTTTACACTGGCCAAATTCCAGGCACCCAGAAGAGTCTCTGGCTCACCCTCCCCTGCCACAGCTGGGCAGAGGAGAGAAAAAAATATTAACAAAGGGTTCATGAGTTGAGTTAAGGACCAGGAGAAAACACTCCAAGGGCAAAACAGGCTCAACTTTAAGGTATAAAGTGAATTTATTGCTAACAGAATCAGAGGAGGATAATCAGAATTAAAATAAGCCCTTAAAACACCTTTTTTTTCCCCTGCCCCTCCTTCCTTCCCACCGACAGCACAGGGGGAAAGGCCTGAGAGGTTTGGTCAGTTTGTCACTCCAGATTTTCTTCTGCTGCTTGGGGAAAGGAATCCTTCCCCTGTGAGGCCGTGGCATCCCTTCCATGGGAGACAGTTCTTCATGAACTTCTCCAGCGTGGGTCCAACCTCATGAGCAGCAATCCTCCCAAAACTGCTGCAGCGTGGGTCTCTCTTTCCAGGGGTGCAGTCCTCCAAGGACAGGCTGCTTCAGCCTGGAAGCAAGAGTCCTGTCTCTCCGCTGAGTCTCCCAGTGGATCACAGCTTCCTCCAGGCATCCACCTGCTCTGGTATGGGCACCTCCCCCAGGGGCTTGGGTGCATCTCTACATCCCCCCTGGATCCCCAGGGGCTGTGGGTGGATCTCTGCATCCCTCATGGATCCGCAGGGGCTGTGGGTGGATCTCTGCATCCCTCATGGATCCGCAGGGGCTGTGGGTGCATCTCTGCATCCCCCATGGATCCCCAGGGGCTGTGGGTGGATCTCTGCATCCCCCGTGGATCCCCATGGGCTGCAGGGGCACAGCTGCCTCACCTTGGTCTCACCATGGTTGCAGAGGAATCTCAGCTCCAGCATCTGGAGCTCCTCCTTCCCCTCCTTCTCCTTGGAGTCCCCATGTTGTTTCCCTCAGGAGTTCTCATCTCCTCCTTTTCTCTGGTTAGAAGAAAAAACCTGTATGTGCCCACTTTGTTTTGATTTTCTTCTTCAATCTGTTATCACAGAGGCATTACCAGCCTCTCTAACTGGCCCAGCCTTGGCCAGCAGCACATCCATCTTCAGCAGCGGTTGGCTCTGCTGGACACAGTGGAAGCTCTCAGCAGCTGCCCACAGAAGCCCCCTCTGTGGCCCTCCTGCTACCAAAAACCAGGCTGAGCAAAGCCAACGCACCCTGAAAGAGAAGCAAAGCAGGGCTGGCAGTGCTGGGCTGGAGGAGGACCTGCCTGCTGCCTTACGGTATCTCCTGGGGCTTTATCCAGCAGACACTGTCAAGATCTTAAAAGGAGAAAATTTTGACCAAGTGAAGAGACAGAAGCTGCGGCTAAAGAGAGCAGACACTCTCTTTGACTGTCACCTCCACTCTGGAAAGGGCAGAAGGCAAGCAGGAAAGCCCCAGGAAGGCACATCTCCAGTCCACCTGTGGGTATGTCTTTCTGATGTGGAACAGCTGCAGGCATTCAGAAGAACTTGTTGTCTACTTTAAACTACTTTCCTAGGAAGTTGTAGGAGGTAGACTTAGAGAATCCCCTGTTTGTGTGCTTTGCTCATGTAGTTCATCCAAGTGGAAACAGACACACTGAAGTGCTCAGGAGGAAAAACTGGGAAACTTCGAGTCCTCCCAGACACACAGCCCCAGGAGATCATGCACAAAGGGAAATAGTGACAATCCATTGAATGAGAGAGAAAGGAGACCCAAGCACTGCCTTGAAGGGAAAAATCATGTGAATGTCTTTACTGCAAGGCACTTGGGTCTTCTCAAAGCAGCTTGGAATTCTATGTGTGGTCTGTGTTGCTGAGTATTACTTGAAATGGATTAATGGCCAGGCTAGATGCAGGGTGCTGCAGGGATCGCATCTTCTGCAGATTTCTGGCTGCATCTGAAAATTAAACATTCGTCTTCTTTGTGTGTCCCCGTATTTTTTTCTCTGTCTCCAAACAAGTGAGATATATCTCTTTGAGGGGAAGGGGGCAGTGGGTAAATAGCCATCACCCTGTCACTGAAGTCCTGGCTCGGGAATCAAGGCAGATGTGCTGTAATTCCAGATGTTTCAGCTCATCTGATTTCTTGCTCATCGTTTTAGCACTTTTGTTTCCCTACGAGCTGGAGTGTGAATTCCCCTTTTCTGTGCTTAGAACAGAAGGCATTTTGGGCAGGGAGCTCATGACTATGCAGTCCTACTTACCACAGCCCTTTTACTGGAACTGCATCAGTAAAGAACTAGTGGCACAGTGGGTAGGGAAAAGGCTACCCCTAAGGGAGGGACCCCTCCAGGCACATCAGGAGCTGTCCCAGCTGTGACATAAGCAGACCTGACCAGGTGAGACTTGAGTTACCTGCTCAGTCCCACAAGCAGAGCTCAGATGAAGTGTGCAGATTAATTCCAGCAGTTCTGGAATTCAGTCCCAGTTTCTGAGCGCTCTTTGTAGAAATGTTTCCTGCTCTCAGTTCTGATCTTATGTTCAAGTTCATCACAGCAGAGTCAGGACAGCTCTGTTTTGGACTACAGTACTCCAATAGGATTCCAGGAAAAATCACTGAACTAACTATAGTAACCATATCCTTAATGCATTTCTTTGCACATCTAATTAAGAGTAACAACTGAACGATTATTTAATAGCTACTAGTAAAAGAATTCATCTTGTCTCTGCCCTTAAAGGCATACTTAAATTCCTGCTCCTTTTAAAGTTATCCAGATGAGCTGTCAACACAAAGCTAAGGATGAGCACTGCTGAGGGCGGGGCAGTGTCTCAGCTCCCACAAATTAAAAGGCCATATGGTTAAGATGATGTTACTGGGCTGGATTGATGTCCTCTGTCTCACTCCATTTACGTAAGAATTACTATAAACAGTTAGAGATAAATTGTTTATATGGATTTCCCCACCAAATATTGTTAGTATGTAACCCAGCTCGTGTTTCCAGTGTCAAGGCTGTTTTGAAACCATCTGAATTTCAGCACATAAACAAATATAATGTTTTAAAAACATACATAGAAACATGTAGGGGGCCAGGAAAGTGTTTCCTAATAGATTTTCATCAACAGTGAAAACAAATTGTTTCACTTAGACTGGTGATAAGTGATTTTATAAGCCAGCCTGCAGTATATGCACTTCTATATGTTTTGATTCCTTGATATCTTCCCTTTCCTTGTCAGTAGCCCAGCTGTGTATCGGGGCTGAGGTCTGCACTTGGCTGGCTCCAGCCCAGCAGGGTTTGGATGTCCTCCCTGTGGTTGGAGCCTGAAAGTCTTGGAAGCCTAAAGCACTTCATGCATTTTCATGTTCAGAATGAACAAAATCCATGGTGATTTGGATCAAAATCTGATGTAGGTGTGGTCCATAGGATGGTCTTTTTTTCAGTGCTTTCTCAGAATGTCCTTGCTGCCTCTGCTGTTTCTGTGCAGCTACTGGCCTGACTTGGAGGTAGAGGCTCCATCCCAGGGAGGGGATGAGCAGGACTGAATTCCTCTTGAGGCTCATCTGAGGGCTTGTACCTCTGTTGTCTGAGGTAGCAGCTTCATCTGAGCACATTCTTTGTGGAACCCCTCAAATGGGGGATGAGAATCAAAAATTCTAATCTCTGAAGAAATTCTTATCTCTGAACGTTGGCCGTGTCCTTCAGGCAGGATGGGAGTCTTTCACTGGGTACTGCTACATCTGCCAGGCAGCACCAGAACATCCCATGGGCAGCACTGAGGTGTCAGAGAAACAAGGTCTGCTCTTTATCCAGTGCCAGGAAGAGCTCATGGCACAGGGTTTTCTGTTCTTTGTCCCAGTCTGACTTCTGGCTTCGTGCTTGTCTAGACAATTGTGTGCAGTGAGAGGAAAGGGAAGCTGGCTGGTAGCTGGCTTCTTTGGACCTGCCTTTGGAGTCTTCATCAGCAAACTGAGCAGCTCTTCAGTGGCTCTAGCACAAAGGAGGATAGCAATGAGCAGCTCCATTGTTAGGGCAGAAAATACATAGATTAATGAGTGAATACAAAGGGAGCATAAATATGAGAGTGTATAAATATGATTGTAAGTGGCAGGGCTGGGGCAGAGTGACTGCAAGTCATTTGAAGTCTTCCCAGCCACACAAAGCTTCTCCAGAGGGGTAAAATGATGATTCCCTGCAGGGTTTTTGTGGCAGGTACAGAAAAACCAAAGGAATTATTCTGAAATCAATGTGAACGTTGCTATTAATGTTCACCACTCTTCAGTTTGTAATGCAGGTTTCACAGAGCAGTGTGTTTAACAATACAGAAAGAGTTCCTGCTCCCACTGTCGGGTGATCAGTATGGGGCTGAACAACAGATTTTGGTGCATGTTGTTATAGATCCCCAAATATTTGATCTCATGATGTGTTTCTTCACAGTCAACTAAGTTACTACAAATTGCCATCTTCTCCACATAAAGGGGAACATTAGATCTAAAGGCATATATATGCTGAGAATAGAAAGCTTATAAAAGTGTCAGATTTCCAGAGAAGATTTCAACATCAGTTACATGAAAGAGCTGTATACTCCTTACGGGTGGAAAGAGTCTGACATTGGGCTGTTTCTCTGCATGTGTCTCTGTACCCTCTGCAGTGACCATAATCCACCTATTTTGCACAGGTGGTATCAGCCCATGTAAGAGGGGAATCATCCCATATGGCTGTAGTTTTGACACAGCCGGGCTAATGAGTACAAGAAGAGCTCAGTTGAAATCCACTACATGGGACAGCATGAGCTCCAAGCTCTGGAAGGGCTTCTCTCAGAGCTGTATCTATTTTCAGCACTAGATCCCAGCTTGCCACAGTCCAAAGCGTTTCCCTCATGCCCAAGGGGTAAAGGATTGAGCCATCTCTAATTTTTCATTGTGCACTGCAAGATTTTCCAGCTTTTTCTCAAGAAGAGTTGTGCCAAACGAGACTTAACTGTTACAGATTCACTCCTGGTTTCCACCCCCGTTAGTTTTTCTGTAGTCTCTTTTCTTAAAAGTATTTAAGCACATCTGCAGATTTCAGTACTGCTGCTCAGGCAGGTGTTCAAATGACTGGCCAGATCATGAGGTGCTGTTTGGGTGTTTCCCCTCCTTCATATGAGAAATGACCTGTCCCTGCTTCACTTCTCTTGTCATGGGTGTAGACTTGCTGTGTGTGAAGGGAATATTCAGGAAGGAAGAATGGGAAGAATTTGCACAACCCTTTAGGAGAAGGGCTGCAGATACAATTAGCTTGATCTGTAAATATTTTTTTAAAAATTAATCTAATGAGGATCAAAAGCCAGTGGTATTACTCACTCTGGCATAAAATGCAAGTTCCTGATTAGCTTTAGATCTGGAACTTGGAAGCTCTTCCCATCATTCAGCCGCAGCTATACAGTTATGACACATATTTGAAGGAATTTGGGGTTTTTTCCTGACTGGCATTCTTTTCAAGACACCCCCTCTGTAAATTCCTGGGCTGCTGAGATTGGCACAAAAATAGCAGAAATTGGAGCTTGCTGTTGTATTCCTCTCTTCACCACATCTTGCAACACCTTCCATGCATCTCAAAAGTTTGTATAAGTTTTTCAAAGTTAAATCTCATAATGGGGTCCATAGCAGGGAACACTTAAGTGTTTACTTAATATTGCTAGTACTTTTATATGGTTTACTTGATCTTCTCTTATTGCTAATCTCAAATATTCAAAAATTTTGATAAAGGCCTCAAATACTGTCAAAGCAGGTATAAAATCTGGAGACTATCAGAAGCAAAAGACTTAATTTCTGTTATCTTGGAATCTTTTGATACCTTGTTTTCTTTTCTTTTTTTTTTTCCATTTTTCTCCAAAACCTCTCAGGAAAAGAGCAACCCCTTTAATTGAAGCCTGCATTGCTGGTAGCTGGTGCTGTGAGAAGTCAGCCGCAAGGCTCCTGTTTAAAATGTTGTGGCACTGCTTGAGGAGAGGTGACAATGAGCTCTCACCATGCCAGGAGGGTTAAGGAGTAGCAGGAGCAGAAGTCTTGTTCACAGGGGAGAGGACATCAACTACCCCTCTCCTGGAAGTGTTAGAAGGGCTGGAGTGACCCAAAGGCCTCCAGCTGGAAAGTGCCAGGGAACCTACATGGATGGAGCTGGAGGAAGGTGTTACCTGTGATGGCCAGAAGTGAGCTGGGGCCTGCAGGGTGGAAGAGCATCCATCTGACCCCTCTGACAGTACCATGTAGTGGAATTCTTGGTCTGATTTTTATACTAGCAGTCAGTCATACCCCTGTGACTTCCCCTCCGTGGCTCTTCTGTGAATTGTTTACTTTGCAAGGACAGGATGTGTTGCCTCCAAATCCTTTCTACTTCTTCAGAGGTTTGCAAGAAGAGGAGGCAGCCTGCTGGCCATGTCAGCAGATGTCTTCTGCAGCAGCAGGGCACACCATGAAGCACTTTCTCCTAAAACCAGTCTGGACCCCTTGTAGTGTCTATCAGAAAGTCCCAAGCAGATGTTTTTTCTGCAATGTGCAGTAAAGGCTGTGGTAGCAGCACCCAGTGACTGCTGTGTGGGCACTGGCAGCTGAGGTGCTGGGGAGGGATGGCAAAAAATGAACATTTCTTCTGCACAGATTGACGTTGTATGGCAAAGGAAACACTTTTGTCTGTTTCCATCTCAAATGAGATGAAACATGGGATTTGCCAAATTGGTGCTGGGACAGTCATTCAGTGTGAAATCCTACTTCAAAAGACCCAAAAGAGAAATGGATTTTGAGCTTGAGAAAGTCCAGGGATCCATAGCAGAGGCAGGTGTCCAAGGAGGGCAGGAGAAGTGGTGGGTGAGCACTGTGCTGGCCAGGCTGGTAACACAGTGGCTGCACCACAGTCCTGTTTCTGGCACTTTGGTCCATTCCTGGGATATTCTGAATAGACAGTTTTCTTCAAAAGAGGAAAAAAAAATTATAATTGAGTCCATATGTGGCACTCTCTGGGTTATTTCCTCAGTGTTTTTAATCACTGTTTTATGGTCCACGACGGGGATGTTTGGTTACAGAACCTCAGAATGACAGCTTCAGTTTGTTTGGGAAAGACCTTTGAGATCAGCGAGTCCAGCCCATGACCCAACACCATGTTGTCACCCAGATGTGGCACTGAGGGCCCTGTCCAGTCTTTAAATACCTCTGGGGGGGTGACTCCCCCACCTCCCAGGGCAGCCCATTCCAATGTCCAATCACCCTCGCTGTGCAGAAATTCCTGTGAATGTCCAACCTGAACGTCCCCTAGCGCAGCTTCAGGCTGTGTCCCCTTGTCCTATGAAAAACAGCCTGCAACAACAGGCCAAACCCACCTGGTTACAATCTCCTTTCAGGCAGTGATAAGGTCACCCCTGAGCCTCCTTTTCTCCAGGCTAAACAGCCCCAGCTCCCTCAGCCACTCCTCATCAGACTTGTGCTTCAAACCCTCCATCAGCCTTGCTGCCTTTCTCTGGACATGCTCCAGCATCTCAACATCCATCCTAAATTGAGGGGCCCAGAACTGGACCCAGAACTGGAGGTGTGGCCTCACCAGTGCTGAGCACAGGGGAGGAATCACGTCCCTAGTCCTGCTGGCCACACTGCTCCTGATAACAGGCAAGCAGTATGCCTTCCCCAGAGTCCCATGGCTGAGTTTCATCTCTGCTTGTCTGCACTTCTGGTGACCCTAAGAAAATCACAGCATCTTGCTGTGACTTTCTTCCCTGTCTCTAAAGTGCTCATGATACTTTCATCCTCTCCAAGTGGTGTTCTGCCTATTAGACTAAAATCTTTGATGAGGCAGGCTCTCTTGTACTACAAGCAAAGGTGCTGTGCCCAGCACAGCGAACCTCCAGAACACAGAGAAACCTGGATGTGGCTGGTTCCTCGCAAAGCAGCTGCTCATGTCACCTCCCTGGTGAGGCAGCTTTTGGTGTGCCTGGGAGGTGGAGCAGCTGTGTATGGTGCAAGCCCTTCTCTAATCTGGGAGAAGAGAGCAGAAATCCAAAGTGCAGTGCCTCATCTGGGGTGTGTGACTTGTCACCTGGTGCGTTTTGGGTTGCACCATTAAACCTCCACTCAGCTGTGAAACAAAGACCTGCTTCATTCACCTAAAGAGGATTTATGGGACATACAACTAAACAGGTAAAAGCTGTTGTCACTCTGCAGGGATAGGAATAACAGTTATATACTGGCTCTCTTGGCAGGCTGTTTCAGGAGTTTCGATCTTTCCATGCACTTGTCTTTAGAGCTGAAATTAACAGTCCATAATTTGTGATGCCAGATTGAATTTATTCCCCGGAAAAATCCCATTGGGACAGTTTATTTTTGCCCTGGAGGCACAGGCTTGTTGTTCAGAGGAAAAGGTTTTCAAAACAGCCATCATCTCTCCAGGATCAAAGCCAGATTTCTTATCTGCAATGTCCTTATCTGCCTCATTTTATTGCACTGAGCTGCAGAAGTCTTGAGCACTGCAGTTAGAACCAAAATTAATGATAGTTCTGCTTACATAATAGAAGCTACTCTGTAAACTTGGGTCTTCAGTAGTTTGCTTGAAGCAACCCAAATTAAAGGTTTTCATTTACCTTTCCTCTGTGGTTGGGCTCATGGTATGTGAACAGAGGGACAGCACCATCCACTCATTTCACTGATTCAGTGAAGTTTCCCTGGTTTTTGAGACAAGCAGAAACCACTGTGTCTTTGGGCAGTGCAGAACTGAGACTGTTTTGCCCACCAGGCTCGGTGTGGTGACTTTGAGAGCAGCCCCTGCAGGGGAAGTGCCCCCAACAACGGGGGCTGCACAGCATCATCAGAAATGTCTCTGTGTGGGAGATTAGGACTCTTGGACAGCTAACTAATGTGATTAAGGAGAAGCTACTTTATTGTTTGCATTATTTTTTATTTATGTATTCTAACACTACTGTACACACTGATCACATTTCTTGATTGGTGTTTCTATCTTGTTCTCATGTTTTGTATGTGCTTCTCAGGAAATGTGATTGGTTGCAGTCTAGGTGCTTCACTGTCCTATTTTATCTAGTTCTTTATTTAGTTCTTGTGGTCTTGGTATTTTGTTTTTTAGTTTCTTTTTTCTTAATTTAGTACAATTTATGTCTTAGTAACCTTGATGAATTCTAGAGGGCTCTGATAAGAACAACTAAAAGCAGTTTGGCTGGAGCACGCTGTGGTTTAAGCTGTCTAAATACATTGTTACATCTCTGCCTACTGTGCTGGTTTTGATGTGCTTTGTGGCATCTTCTGGATGAATTTTCAGATCATCCTTGAGCAACCTCCATTGCCTCTGGAGAGTGCAAAGTACCGAGGTATGGGGGTGATAGGTGGCTGTGGCTGTTGGTTGAACAAAAACCCTGCTGATTATATTGTGCTTACTTGTATTCCAGAATTTATTTGTCTAAAAATCTGATTATTTCTTTCTTAGGACTGCATTTTGGCTAACTTCTAAAGAGACTGAAATGTCTCCTTCAAGGGCCATTTGCATCTCTGATCCTGGGGAGGCTGTGCAGTGTAGTAAGCTTCTGACAAAGCAGAAAAATCCCCTAGACCTGCTGAAAAAACCACCACAATTTTTTCCATGGTTGAAGGCACATGACCATCTATTTAAACAGTCAATCTCATGATGTATTCATTTTCTTTAAATTATATTTCCTATAGATTTGAAAGGACATTTAATTAAAATGTGTCATGACATAAAGAAATACACCACTTTTCCACAACCCTGAACCTTAGTGAAAAGGCTTTCCAAGAGGCAAGTCTTAATTTCGAAATGTTGAAAAAAGAGGGTTTTTAATGTAAATTATTGATTTGGCAGCTCTGCATTGAGATTTTTTTCAGGGAGGCAGCGCTTCCATCCTGAGGTGTGTGGGGTATAACATGTCTTCTGGATCTGCTGTGCATTCCCAGATGCCAGGGGCGAGGAAAAGAGGGACATTTAAACACAGAAGGAATCCAAACCCTGGCATTTGGTTCACGCTGGTGTTGATTACTCCTAAAGAAGGATAAGCAATTAGTGCTGGCATTCAACTGCTGGTCATCAGCCATAATCTGCCAATGTCCATTTGGCTTTATCCCTGGCCAGGCTGGAGAGTGAGAGTGTGAGTGAGGGATGGCACCTCTGTCCTCCAAATCTGCTGCTGCTCTGCCAGTGCCCAGCTCTGGGGCTGCTTGTAGCATGGTTGTCAGGTTGGAAACACTGGGGCTGCAGCTGTTCATGGGGCCAAATCAGCTGTGACTTCACAGATCCCACTCCAGCCTGCAGCAGGAATTTGGTGCCGTGAGACAACAATAATTTTTGAGCCAGACAATGCAGAGGCTCCATGGAGTAGATGTGCTGCAGTCTCTGGGTTTCTTTAAAGGTCAGGGTCAATCTCAAGCCAAAAGACCACATGCTGCTGTCCAGTAGTGCCAGGCTGGACTGTTTGGAATGGACAGGGACAAGCAGGAACTTGCTACATGTGCAGGTTCCAATTTTTCAGCTGATGCTGCAGCTGCCAGTGACAGAGAGGCTCCAGATGCTGCAGCATTCCCACATCTGTCCCTTTGCAGTACTTCATGAATTTACCTTGGGAATGGTTGTTTTAACAGCGTGACCCATTTAGCACATTCAAATGTCTCCTGCTGAAAGGGGCTGGAGCTGTGCTGCTGTGTCAGCAGTACTGGTGGGTACCTGGTTGTCTGCCCAGGAGAGCTCTGCAG
>VWZV01014971.1:431461-514680 GCA_013397155.1 Irena cyanogastra
CAGGTTGGTGACCCAGCAGCCATGGGCTGTGACCCAGACCTGGGCAGGCTGGTGACCCAGCACCCTGGGCTCTCCTGTCCCTACCAGAGTCCTCCAAGGGGACTCTGTGCACCCTGTCCCTGCAGAGCCTGGAGCTCCTTGGTTTGGCTGTGGGCCCTGGGATGCTCAGGGCTGTTCTCATCCCAGGAAAGACTTAGCTGTGTCTCTGCCCAAAAGTACAGCATGCTGCTTCCAGCTCTGCTGCCTGTGTGATTTTCAATTCACTAAGTGGAAGAGAGGAGGAACTGGTGCACTGTAATGGCTGTAATGGTTTTCTTCTCCTTAGGCTTAGTTGATCATTGAGGTCTTGGAGCCAGACCTTCAGGCCAGCTGTTGCAGGGTCTGGGATTTTGCTGGTCTGACGTGCAGAAAAAGAAGTAAGTTCTTCATCCCCAGCAGACTCTTTGGGGCTTGCTTTGCCTCAGGAGCAGCTGGGGAGGGTGGGTGGTCCATGGAGCTCTCCTCTGTGCTGGGAAGATGCCCGAGTTGTGCCCTGGGACTGTGCAATGCAAACTCATCTCACTCTGTGCTGACACTGCCAGCCTCAGAGAAGAAGAAGCCCTTTAGTGAAAGCAGATAAAGGGTAGAGAAATGTGTCAGTCAGTTATTTTTTCAGCCTGTATCAAAGAACTGAGATATGCTTGCGGTTTGTAAGGGTGTTTTTTGGTTTTGTTTTTTGTTTTGTTGTGCTTTTTTTTAAATTTTAAATTAAGGAATCAACAAAGCAATTTAAGAACTAAAGTATAATTTTAATTGGTAATAGCTTGTATGAAGCTGAACACAGGACTGCAGACATGTCTGCAAAAACTTGACTCTACGTTCTCTGAAGTTACAATACATAGAATAGAAAATTATAAGAGCAAATAGCACTCCTAACTGCCTCAGTCCACCCCAAGTAATCACTCCTTTCCATCCAACTTCTCAGTTGCTTTGCTTTCCTTGAAAGTTCATCCCCAGGGCCGCAACAAGATGTGAGGAATGGTGGGAGCATTCACCCACGAAGGTCCGGCAGGCAGGAAAGCAAAAACCAGAGCCCCTGGGAGAGCCTGCCCAGGCAAGGGAGAGGGGGAACCAGGCTGTGAGGCAGCTGGGCTGTCCTGCAGCCACAGCCACCTGCTCTTCTGAGAGGACTTGGCCTTTGCTGAGGTTTTGAGGTGTTCCTGGGATCTGCAGGTGATTCGATAGTCGTTTGGGGAAGTACAGCAGCCAGACCCTGGAGTGAGCAGGGGAAGGGTGCCTGCTTCCCTGCTGGCTCACGTTTTCCCTGCTGTGCTTTGTGCTGGATACCAGAGCTGTGTCTGTGGGAAGGGAGTGCTCAGGGGGGTGCTCAGCCGTTCCCCATTTCACAGCAGGACCGTGTCTGTCCTGCGCTGCTTGCAGTACCCACTAGGCAGCAGAGAAAAAGAAAATTCTGGGAACAGTTCTCCAAGCCTTCATCCTCTTGTCTCCACTCTGTATTCACTCTCTTCAAGTGCATTTTTCTACCATTAGCTCTCCTCCACAACCTCTATGACACTCAGCAACCCCAGCTTTGTGCTGCTCAGCCAGCAGTGATCCATCCCCCTGGCATCTGCCTGGGCTGCATCCCAGGCTCCCTGTGCTGGGGCTGTCTGCACTGTGGCATGGAGCTGGCTTGGATTTGCATTGCTTGTACTTCACTGGAGAGCTCCTTGTGCTCCGTCCGTGAGGATGGAGCTTCCCTGGTGTTTCCCTTGCTAGTGACAAGGCCGTGGAGGGGGCTGAGAAGCTTTTCTTGTGCTGTTTCTGAACCATTTCGTCCCTCTGCTGTGGACACTTTCTTCACTGGCAGGCTGTGCGGGAAAGATATAAAATGTCTTTAAGTAGCACCTCTTGTTAGAAGGGACCCAGGGGACTGACAGGTACCCAGCTCTGAAATGCAGCCAGCTGCAGAGCGAGTAGAGCTCCTCCCCAGCTCAGAACAGGCTGAATATAGGGACTTGTTTTTCCAGGATCTCAGAGTCAACCCCACAATGCATCGAGAGCTTTTTTCCCTCCATCTTTTGCTCACACTTTGTGTCCATCAGCAGCCATCCATCATGCCCAAGGTTTGCTGTTCACTGTCACTGCAGGACACAAGCTTACTACGGCGGGTATTCCAGCAAGCTGAATTTCGCCCAAAGAGAAATTGCAAATTCTTCATCCACGACCCAAAGTTTCCTGGAGGAAATAAGGGAGGAGCTGACTCAGAGCAGTCCTGCTACATTTTAAACAGGCCCCAGTAAGACTGACTCTTTAGCAGAATGTTGTCCGACTTGTCGTTTTTCTTACAGTACAGTTTATCTCCCTTCTGCAGGAAAAAGGGTCTTGCAAAATTCACTGTGCCATTCTCATGTCCCACAGCGTTGTTGAGGGTGATTTTCGGGTCCTTGTAAAGCATCAGCGTAAAAGGCTCTTTGATTTTCTCCTTGCGGAAGAGCTGAGCGTAGGTGAAGTATTTGCCACTCTGCTGGATTATGAGGTACTGCTCTTGGTCCTGCACAATCCCGTTGCAGTGCTCTAATTTCCAGTCCCAGCTCAAATCTTCTGAGTTCTGTGTAGGAGACTCTTTTACTGAGGAAAGCACAGACAAAATGGCATGGTGAGTAATTATGCCCAAAAATGACCTTGTTCGGTACATGAGTGTTTTATCACTCTTTCCCATTCTCTCGCTCCCCATTCACTTCTTGACTTTCTAATGATTATTACTTACTTGTTATTCTAGTTGCTGTTATTATAATTATTATTGATCATTATTTTTGAGTTTACTGACTTCTAAGAAGTGCTAGAAAGGATCTCTGTGGCTATGGGTGGCTTGGAGGTGCTTCCTGCCAGGACATCTTAGCTGTGGAAAGCACCCTGGAGATGGGGGATTTTCAAGACTGATGCTTGGATCTGTTTTGGTTTCTAACAAGATAAAATTCCTAGGTGGAATTTCAGCTGGATCTGAGGATGATGAGGACCACAGTCATCTTCTTGCTGGCTGCTGTGGTTATAGCCCCTTACGAGGGGAACAGTCAATAGCTAAAATTTTATGCGTGCGAAAATTTTTCATTGAATTAAATAAACCTCTCTGAAGGTCTCAGCTACTGTACAGGGCCTTACTTTAGAACTGCCCCAGGGTTTGCTCAGAGAGCTGATGATGATCACCCAACAGCAGTAAATCTGATGAGCCCTATTGGTGCCTTGAGAGGCTCCCTGGAACAGGGAACAGAGGCTAGGCAGTGTTAAAGGAATAAAGCAGGGATTTATTAAAAGGCCTTCACAGGATACACCTTGGGCAGCACAAGAGCCTGGCCATGGCTCCGCCCAAGATGGACCCTGTGGGGGTCACGAGTTTTCACACTTTGATAAGTTTTGGTCCATTTCCATGTTGGGGTTAGTTGTCCAATTACACCTCCAGGTTATGCAGTCCCATCCTCCCAGTTTGCTCTCCTCAATTCACTGTTTGCACTTTTTGGGCCTGAAGCTGCAGCGGTGTCCTTGGTTCTGGGACTGGAAAAGGATTGTTTTGTCTGACTGAGCTGTGACGAGAGCTTGCTAACACTTTATATGAAGTTCAGAGTTCTATACCAATGCAGTACAGAATCTGGAAAATATGAAAGCTAAAGCTTAAGGCATCACTGTGAGTTTCACAGGCCACTTTTGGGGAGGTGCAGCTGACTCACACAGAGAGAGGCGGCTGCTAGCTGCCAGCCCTGGTGCAGAGCTGGGCAGCTCCGTTTGTCACAGTGCCCTGGGGACTCTGTCAGTGCTGACCCCTGTCCTTAAACAGCACCAGACCTGTGACACAATCATCTTGTGTCACAGCCTAAGCCAGAAAGCAGGTCTAGAATCTCCATACTTACAAGATCCGTGTGCCCAGCATGACCCTGGTGCCTGTGGAGAGAAGCAGAGCTTGGTCAGTGTTTTCTCCTGTAGTTTTCCATTTATCAGTGAGCTCAGTAGAGGAGTATTATCATTAAGAACACGAAAGCATTCTCCGAGGAAGAAAAGCACTGTTTTGTTACAAAAAGCAGATGTTTTCCAACAAAGTTTGAAATGCTTAAAATAGGTCAATTTTTTTCATACCCACTTTGATGGTATTTTCACAACATTAAAAAAAAAAAAAAAGACAACCAATCAGCAATGACCTGCAGTAGACCTGGTTGGTAAAAGTTCTACATTCCTTTTGGGTGACAGGATTTCATTCCATCCCTGGACTCAGCTCTTGTGAACGTTCACAAGCGATGGCTTTGTGGACAAGGACTTGACTTAAAGCCAGTGCACAAATGTGGGAAGCTGCACAGGGTTGTGCTAATTCACCCTAATCAAACCCATGAACCTTTCCTTGTGTGCAGAGTGGTTTGGAATGACTCAGGCAAATGAAATCAGCACTACCACACCGGATAGGCAGAGCAGGGAGGACAGCTGGGGACTTTTAAGCCTTCTTCCCTCTAACTGCTGCACATGCTGAGCTCAGGGAGACAGGCACAGGGCTTTCTGATCCAGCAGTCAGTTTTGCAGTGCCTTTCCAGCCCAGGGAAGGAGATGTCTCCATGGGTGCCCTCGTGGGAAGCTGTCAGTGGCAAGAGATTTCAGTCTGTTCCTGTGACTCACAGCTTGGGCTTTGCTTGTGGAGCTCCTGCTGCTCCTGCACAGCAGCTCCGCTCTCCCTCTGGCAGAGCCCGTAAAAAGCAGATTTGGGATCAGTTACAGATACAGGGACCTGATTCTGCCTCACACCTCTCACAGCTTAGTGAATGCAAGCTCAGAAATGCTTGAATTTGCTATTGGAGCACAAGCTCCAATAACAACTTCCTTAGGAAGTTGCTGTCCCGAGTGCTGGGGAGGTTGTCGGCTGCCTTGCAGGGAAAGGCTTTCAGTGCCCGGTCCTGCTTTCCCCAGTTAACAGGAATCAACAGGACTGAAGGCAGTCCTTTCACTTACTAAAGAAACTTCCTGTTTACTAAAGTAACTTTCCTGAAAAAAAAGAAGGGAAAGAGTGGAATATGTGTGAACATCTCTGTGCTCGTTTCCATCAGAGGGATTCAGTTGTGGCTGCAGGTCACAGAGCTGGTGCTTCACAGCTCCCAAATAGATGATGGAAGCTGTTTGTTTGGGGTTAAAAGTGGATTAAAAGCAATTAATTTATTTCGGGTTTTTTTATATTTTCCTGCTATAAGATAGAGAGAACGTTTCTCTCTTGTGGGAATTTTGCAGACTTCATATTTTATTTTTAAAAAATCAGTGCCTTGTAGGATCAGTCATCAGAGGGGTTCCTGGCATCATTATGCCCCAAGCAGCCCCCAGACCATGAGAACAAACTATCCTTCCTCTTAAAAGAAGGGGGCTTTTTCCTTGTGTCTTCCCCTGAAGAGCTGGAACTGGAGGGAGTTACATTACAGCAGGATCAACCCAGCAACCCAAATTAATTCTTGGCTCCTCCAGGACACAGATTCACAGTTTGGAAAACAGAAAATAAGAAGCTGACCTGCAGGTCGTGAGCCACTTGGCTCACTCTGTATTTCTGTTCAGTATTCTGTGTACAGTTAGAAAAAGCTCATGAAATGCAGAACTTGGTTCAATAACTGGGTTTTGTGCTAGAGTGTAAAAACCAAGAGTGAAAAGGTGCCTGGTGAATTACCACGATTTCTCAGCCTCTCTGGTCCCTACAGAGCATCTCACATTGGAACAGTGCACATCATTGGTGCAGGAGAAGAAAAACCAGAGAAATAAAACCTGGCTTTTTTTTAAGCTTAAGGAAATTAAAGGAAAACGCTGAAGACATTGAGGAATGGGTGAGACAATAAGGGATTAGTGAAAACTTTATCAGCTGAAATCTTGGAAACCTAAAGCATTAGCACTCTTCAAAGAGGAGAGAATTACTAGGTTGGAGTTAGCAGACAGCATCAACACAGCACTGCTAGTAATTAGGAATACTACACTGCAGAGTTAAGAATTTTGCTTTGTCCTTACCTGCTGATGATGGAGTAAGCAGAAGGCAATGGGAACCAGGGCTGCAATAATGATCAACACAAATATGAGAGCATGAAAAGCCATCCGCAAACGCATGGATCTCCTGTCCTCTGGGGCATTCCCATTCTCCAGCACGGCCAGTGCTTCCATGTTGCTCATCATGGGCACAGCTGGAGTGAGGACGAGGATGCAAACAGCACCAGGGCTGGGGAAGGCTCTGCCCGAATTCCCGAGGTCCGTGTTGCCACGTCGGGACATGGACAGGATTTTGTGCTGGTGATTTCCCCATGCTAATAAGGCCAAGAGGAGGAGCCACTGGGTTTCGTCATCCCTGGCTAGAAGGCAGTGAGTTTGCACTTCCTCACGAAATTGAGGCATAGAGCTCTCAGCTGGCTCCTGGCCCAGGAGGCCTGAAGTGAAACTGGCAACAAGCTCCAAAAATCACCTCAGAATATCAGCGCGAGGGGTCGAGGTTAAAAACCCTCCAGGGAGCACCAAGTTCACTGTATGAGGGATGAAGAGATGAGGTGCCGAGCGCAGGAAGCTCACCCTACCTGCTGCAGTCTCTGGAGGTGCCAGTGCTTACTCTGCTCCTCTGAGGAGTTGGCAGCAGATGGGATCTGGTTCTCATTCTGACAGCAGAGCCAAGTGCTGATGACAGAAGGGCAATTTTCCAGTTCCTTGGGGACATGATTCACGCAGTAAAAGTGAAACCACACACGCTCCACAGTGTGACACCACGCAAGAGTCTTGGCAGCAAACAGAAAGAGCAAATGGAATCCAACCGCCAACCTCCACTTGACGCCACTCAAGGACAAGGAAGAGTAGGAAAAGAGCTGGGGTATTGTAGATGGCTTTCAGGTTGCAGTTTAAAATGTGCTGGGTTTCAAGGTCTTCCTGAAATATATTTTAGCTTTTCCCATTCTATATTTTTTTAATACCTGCTTTTTGAGTTCCTTATTGGGACAAAACTGTGATTAAAGTGTTGTGTGGAGAAGGCAAAAAAAAAGTTTTAAAAAAGCAAATAGGTTTGGGAAGTTAAAAACAAATGTAAACTAAAAAAACCAACTAAAAGAAATATTTTAACTGTCAACCTTTGAAGCAGTTTCAATTTTTACATTCTGCACATTCTTTTGAGTTTTCCTTTAATACGAAAAAGTGCTCTTCATTGGTGTTTATTTAGAAAAGAAATTCTGATGTCACAAAGATGTCACTGAGAGATCTCAGCCAGCTCTTCTGCACTCCCTTTCTGGGGATGGAATGCATAAAAAGTGAACTTTATAAACTTTGCTCTTGGTTCTTCTCTGCCTCTTCCCAACCTGTGCATGAAACCTCAGCTCTTCTGGCTGCATAAAACCAAAATTAAATATCTGTGTGGAGCTGCCTCCTCGGGGCTGGCCCCTGGCAGGGCTGCCTGCCCTTCAGGGCAGGGCACCCTTTGGGGGCAGCTTTAGGGCAAACTGTGGAAAAGGGAAGCCTCGGGGTGACTTTCCTGTGTCACTCCCACAGCCCATGGAGGTTTCCTGCCTGACTTGGTAGTGATTTCACACCATTGATGTCAAGGAGACAAGGTATTTTCCACAAACTCCTTCCAAAGGAAATAATTTAAGGACTTGGCTTGTGTGGGAAGACCTTTTGATCAAACATAGAGCTATTACTGCTGCCACAGATAGAGCTCAGGGCAGAAAATGTCAGTCCTGGCATGCAAAATTAGCCAGTTACTTCAGTAAATACAGGGTTTAAATGGGAATGATGACACAAGGGTGGGATCATAGAGGACCAAAAAGGATCTGGAGTTGAATGCTTCCAAATATTGAACAGGCTGGACTTCACCTTGAGTCCAGCTAGTATTATATTTATTTTATATTAATGATATCATGTTACATTAAGCATGGATAAGTTAAGTTGCCTATGTGACCCACTGTTAAGGGGCAGCACTGGAGGGCAGTGGCCAGGGGCTGTAAATCTGCCTTTCCATCGTGCTATTTGTAAACTTATTGAGAGCCCTGGCACTGCAGCCCCGTGCCAGCATGCCAGTGATGCCACAAGCCCTGTGCAGGGCTGGAGGAGCCCTGGCAGGAGGCAGCAAGCAGCATTTCATTCTGCAGGTCCCACCAGCCTCAGCCAGCCTTGGGAGCAGTGAAATCACTGTTTAAATGAAGGCTCTCTCTCTCTATTTATAAGAATATTTATGGCTGCATCTCAACTGTATTTTGCCTACAGACCCCAGCAGTTTTTGTTCATCCAGTGTTTAACCTCATTGCTCTCAGTTAAAAAAAAAAAAGGACTCAGCCTAAGTGGAGCAGAAGATTCAATCACAGCCAGATTTGGGCTCATTCTCTTCCTCATTTCTCACACTTCTCAAAAGCAGCCTCAGCTCTCGGAATGGGATTTTGCAACCAGTGTGTAAATTGACAGGATGCCCACTGTATGTTGTTGTCGTCCTTCCTTTTCTTTTTTCCCTCCCTCCTCACAGTCTGTTGGGAGGTATGGAAGTAAGCAGTGTAGAAGCAGTTGTGCTCTGCATGAAGGGACACAGGGACATGGTTTAGTGGTGGACCTGGCAGTGTTAGAATCAGGGTTGGACTCCATGATATTAGAGCTCTTTTCCAACCTAAATGATTCTAAGGAGCAGGATGTGACTCTTACCTGCCTTTTCACCCTTACTTCCTTTCTCTGGTATCTTTAGCACACAAGTATTTGGCAGGCTTCACACTGGCAATGCCACAGCTCAAAATACACAAAGTTAATTTCTGCCTTTGAATTTCCATTATGTTTGAGTGCGTAGATGCAGGTGTTTGACTCTCTGCCAGTTTCTTAATCCAGAATATCTGTTTGAATGATTACAGGGAGTATCATGTGCTTCACTGTGGACCTCACTTCCTCTGCCTAAGCCCAGCCCTGGGGACTTGTGGTAGTGTCTCAGGCACAGACTGGAAGTAGCAAATTTACCACATGCATTTTCAGGTGGGAACTTTCCATGACTCTGCATGGCACTGTGACAACCTTTTTAGCACATTTGTCCCAGCCTCTCTGGCTCAGATGCCACCACACTGTGCTGTGCAGCCTGTCCTCTGGGCAGCTGTTTCCAAAGCCTCGGCAGCCTCATAAATATCAGTGATTTTCCTCCCTAAACAAGGCGCCCCTGGTATGAGTATGAAGTTTGCTTTAACCCTGAAGGTTTCTCAAGTCCTGACCAGCTTGTTTTCTGTCAAAACAGAGATTGCCCTATCTTTATTTTGTGGTGCAGCCTGCATTTATGTGTGTTTGTGGGAAGCCTGGCATGTTTCCAGCTGTCAAAGCTTTCCAGGAATATCAGAGAGGCTTAAGAAGCATAGGAAAGTCTTAGAGGAGTTTCAGCCCTAGTCTAAAGGAGCAGAGAAAGACAAGGATGGATTAATTTGAGTTTCAGGTCTCTCTATTACACCCTGTGTCTGGGCATTCCTGCTGCCCTTGTTGCTCCCAACTGTGTGTTTTGAGGTCACGACAATACCAATGGGCAAAAATGGAAAAAAAAAAAGAAATGGAGGTCCATGGGGGAAGTGGCAGTAGGAAGCCATGGCAGGATGCCTTTTGGGGCAGCCCCTGGGCACTCTGAGTCCCAGTCCCAGGGCCACAGGCCATGCAGCTGGCACAGTGCCAAAGTGGGGGGACCACAGTGGTGACTCCCCTGGTGGGAATCCTGGGTGTAAAGAGTGAAGGAAGTGACTGGAGCTCTCTGGCACCCTGTCCTGGTTTGTTTCTCATGCATTGTCTGCCCTTGTTTTCCATCTGTTTGTATTCCATTCAGCCCCTGGCTGCCAGGTTGGTGAGGGCTATGATCTGAATAGTGACTGAAATTAGGAGTGGATGAAGCAGCGGTCTCATGTTAAATGGGATCCTGGAAATTTGCCATCTGGGTATAGCCACAAGGGCTGAGTGTCTTCATCAGCGTAGTGAAAAATAGTGAAACCCAGAGAAATTGCAGTGATATTGTCTTTGTCTGTGTTTTCAGCAAGTGCTGGGGTTAGTGACAGGTAAAGATCCCCTTTGGGCCAGGGATGCCAGTGGAGGGAGACCTGCTCCAGGCTCTTGGCGGCTCTTGCTTGGGTGAAGGATGTCAGGGCTATCTAAGCTGTCAGAGCTGCAGGGACAACACTTTGGGTCTCTTGTTGCAAATGCAGATTTGTTGAAGAGATTGAGAGTCTCATTCCAATTGCCCAAGTCCTGCATTCAAACAGGAGCAGAGGACTTCAGAGAGGGAGCTGGCCCTCTGTCTCGCACCTTGTAGGAAAAGAGTGACTTGCCTAGTTCCAAACTCTAAAAAGTATTTCCTGGTTTCTCAGCCCTTGTCACAGGGGTTGGAGGGAGCAGTGCCACCTCTTCTCTGCTGCCTCTTGCCGCAAAAGTGGGGGAGCTGTGGCCTGAGAGCGTAAGTGGAAACAGTGTGAATGGGACAGGATGAAAAAGTGCTAATTATGGTCTTCTAAAGTCACCAAATAGGGAAGTGGTTGTTCACATATTTGCACTTTCCTCACCCAGAGAGTACCAGTGGTCATGGCTAATCTGGAAAATCACAGTGGTTCTGCACCAGTCTCAGAAAATCTGTTTGATATTTGCAGATAGATGGGTGAGTTCATTTTCCAGGTCTCAGCAGAGCTGTTGCAGAAACCCTATGCTTGCTCTCCCCTTCAGCTGCAAGCATCGTGTGCCCATCCCGTGGCAGGAGCACCAGCTGGTTCTGCCATGGTACCTGAAAGGAATCTGTCAAACTGAAGACTCCAAAGAGGCCCTCTGCTCTAGGTCTTCATTCTCCTTAAAAACGTGGAGTTTGTCCTCAGTCTCCCATGGGCTTCCAGATGAAGCTTGGGCCCCTTTCCTATCCAGGGTGGTCAGGTTATTCCTTTCTCTCTGCATCAGTCATTTATGGACAAATCTTTCCAGAGGCACTCTTGGGAGATGTTTCCCACATCTCCAAACATCCCAGTTTTCCTTCTGGTTGTTGTGACTGATTCATGCCCATTCAGGAAGTGGGATACTTGGTTCTGGACTCAGCCCTCCCACACACACGTTCCAGCTTCCACAAACAGAGTGATTTCTGCCTTTTCCAGCGAGTGCCGCCCTCAGCCTGGCCCCAGGACTCTGCAGCCCCCAGCTGCTTTTCTCACAAATTGTTCACTCCTTATTGCATTTCTACTGCAGATCATTCCTGCTGTTGCAGAGTAGGAACTTGCATCTTCTTCTTCCTCACTTGTGTCTCATTTTTTCAGACACTGCCTGCAGACCATTTGAATTTCACCCTGCCCTTCTGTGACACTCTTGTTCTCGTGCCCAGGCTTGAGAGCCCACAGTCGTACTTCTGTACCCAGCCCTGCACACAGCACATTAATCCAAATGGATTGTAGGAAAATGTGGGCTGCATGAAAGGAGATGTGACCAACAGGTCAGGGGAGGGAGTTCTGCCCCTTTACCCTGCTGGGGTGAGACCCCATCTGGAGTCTGCATCCAGCTCTGGGGCCCTCAGCTCAGGAAAGACATGGATTTGTTGCAGTGACTCCAGAAGAGGGCCACAAAAATGATACAGTGGATGGAGCACTTCTCCAATGGAGAAAGACTGAGAGAGTTGGGGTTGTTCAGCCTGAGGAACAGAAGGGTCCAGGGAGACCTCACTGAGCCCTTTCAGTACTTTTTGGGGGCCTATAAGAAAGGTGAAGACTGATGTTTTAGGCAGACAGGACAAGGCAATGGTTTTAAACTAAAAGAAGGTCAGTTCAGATGAGATAGATGGAAGAAATTTTTTACCATGAGGGTGGTGATGCTCTGGCATGGAACAAGTATGTAGCAATGTCTTTTCCAGTGTGGGAGGTTGTGTACAGAAGGATAGGACTCGGTTTTTGTGTGACATTTCTGAGCTCTTGGGTACGCTGTGGAGTGCAGGGGTGCCTGGCATACCCATGGCATGTTGTGGCAAGGAGCCCCAGAGGGAGGAGTGGAGGAAAAAAATCAGTTATTACCTCATTTGGCTCTTTCATTTGCCTTACAAATTGCTTTAGGAAAGTGAAGTACTGTTTGTTTATTCACTCATCCTGCTCCTCCTCTGGCAGAGACCCCAGATTGCTGAGATGGGAAAGAAGAAATGCTTCTGAAAGCTGTGAAACCTCGGCATGGTTCTTTCCCAGCCCGAGGCTTGCATCACTCATCCAAATACTGAAATTTTTCTTCTTCTAATCCATCAGAAAGACTTTGAGCTCAGAATCTTACATTGCATCAGCGTCTGGCAGTCTGCCTCTCTCTGCTTCTGCCCTCCCTGGTAAAATGGAACTGCCCTGCTCTTGCTGTCGCTCAGCTCGGAGCTGTGTGTCCATTCTGGTCCAGCCTGCCAAGAAACCCAGCTCTGAAAATGTTGGCTGAAAACCTGGGTTGCTTTTTAGCTCAGCAATGTTATGGTGCTGTGCAATGTGAGCCAGGCACCTCCTGCCTTCCCAGTGCCCCCCAACGGGACCAGCCCAGCTGGGGGGTGAGCCCCCAGCCCCTGCCGGTCCCTGCTCCCCACAACATTGTTCGAGGGTGGCTGTGCTAATTAAACCCTCTTATCCTTGTGCATGGATGTCTTTACAGTTTCGCCCTCCTGATTTTCTTCCCGTTGCATCATCAGATTTTATTTCCTCCCTGCATTTGAAGAACCACTGCCTTACAATGGAGCTGGGGGGTGTTGTCAGCACCTGCCGTGCTGCCTTGCACAACTCCCTGCCCTTCATCACATGAGCTTTGCAAGAGGGGATTTTCTGCCCTGGCAGGGCAGCAGATGACGAGCACTGCCACAGGGATATCCAGCCCTGGCACGGAGCTGCCCACACTGGGCACAGACAGCCTGGCCTGCCACTGCTGTGCTTTGGCTGCTCAGCTCTGGGAACCCATTTTTTGGAGTATTGCCCTTTCCATTCAACCTTGTATGACAGTGGTTGAGCTGAGTGTGCTCAGAGGCCCACCCAGTGTGGTATTCTGCCTTAGACACCAGGTCTGATGTGTACTCTGTTATTTCCTTTCATTAGTTTCTGAGGGATTCCTTGTGTGTGAATTGGCTGCTTTCTGAGTCTGTCCAACTTTTAGCTTCCTCTTATAGCAGTGACTTCAGCAGGTTATTTTGTATGGCCTATTGCATGGAAAAATTTCTAGACATTCTTATTTTCCATTTAACCCTGCTATCTGTTCATTTAACGAGATGCTCCCCTCTATGTGAGCTCACTTTGTAAGGAACAGATCCCATGGCACCCTCCTGGTGCTGGTGGGTCCCTGCAGGGTCCTGCAGCTGCAGGGTCCTCTTTGGTCTTCCCAAAGTGAGACAGCTCAGGATCCTCTTTTCTCCTCTGACCATCCATGATCCTGGGGCAGAGGCAGGGATCTGGTGGAGAAAAATCTCTGGAATAAGCTGGATAACCCCAGCACGGGGTTTTTGGAATCCGCAGCATTGCGCCATCCAGAAGACCAGAAATTGCCTCCTGTGCAGTTTGTGGTGAGCAAGCTATGTCATAAATTCAGCAGCCGTGCCGTGCTGTGGCTTACACCCTCACAAACGTGCTCCAAAAGAACTCGAGCAGGCACGTGTCAGTGTCCTGTCCCCATCCTGCCTCTGCCCCCTGGGGACAGGACCCACATGCGTGACGCCATGACACCATGACCAGCCCCTGGCTGGTGGGCTGGGACCCACAGCAGCTTTTCCTGCTCTGAGCTGGTCTGGCTTGGCAGCCTGTGACCCCGCTGTGCTGGCAGACACCCCGTGGCTCCATGTCAGAGCTCCTCAGCAGGAGTTTCCTTCCCATGCTCGCTGGTTCTGAGCTCTGTCCAGTGGAAATGCCATGAGGAAAGCAGGCTGGGGATCCCCCTTAACCACCCGAGGCAGTCCCTTCTCCCCTGGTGCTTGCCTAGAAGCCAGGGAAGAGACATCCAACCACTGAGCTTGGTGTTTGACCTCACTGAGCTCAGCCAGCTCTGCCACTCCACACCTGCAGCCTCCCCACCAAGCTGGGTTGCTGCCCACCCTCTCTGCACGTTTGCTTTTGTCTTCCCAGAGCTCAGCTCCTGTTACTGCTGTCTCCAGCAAGGCTTAGAAAAATGGGAGTCAGCCTCATCCCAGACCAGAAGCAAGGAAAAAAAATCCATGCCTTCAGACATCTTTGTTCATTGTCACTGCCAAGTTCCCCAGATCCGTGCTTCCTTGCAAAGACTTCCTGACATGTGGGAGATGTCCTGGATAGATCCCATGGCTTGTATGAAAAGCCTCCCTGGGAGTGTGTGACTGTCTGGTTTCTGAGCTGAAAATTTGTAAAGATCAAGAAGGAAAGACATCTGCTCCTCCTTGCAGACAAAAATGTTACAAGTTCAGACATAAGAGTATTTTTGTTTTGTGTTTTGTATTTTGTTTTGCTTTTAAGGCTTTTGTTTGTTTGGCTTTGAAAAAACCACTGTTATTTTTGAAATGAAGCCTTTTTTTAAACATGAAACATGGAAACAATCTTGAAAGGAATTAAGAGAAAAATACTGCCTGTGGGAGTGTGTCTTCATTTGTATCAAAATTATGTTAATAGGATTCAGTCCAACACTTCAGTTGATTTTATCCAACTACTGAATTGCATTCCTTGGAGGATTTGGCAGAAATTAAGGGATTTTTACCCAGATCAAGTATGTTTCCTCTGATTAAGGGAACCTTATCCTAAAATCTAACCTTTCAAAGGCACAATGCTTTGAGAGATTGTGTCAAGAGCTGCCACTTGAGTACTTTGTGTACTCCAACCCCTGACCCTCCTCTCGCCTCTGGGATCATCTCTTTACCTGGGAGGTTTTACAGCAACCTGTGCTTGGTTTTTGCATGCCCTTACCGCGATGCAGGCACCAGTTTAGAAGTTTGTTTTGGGAGGGAGCCGGGAGTAGGAGACAGGCAATTCCCCCAGCACAGCTCAGGGTGGTGGAACGCAGCCAAGCAGTTGAACAGCAGTTCACCTGATGTGCTGCCTGGAGGGTTGAAAGTGAAAGCCAGCCCTCTCTGTTCATTCATCTGCCTTGTCTACCATCAGAACAGAAAAGCTGATTGAGACTCGGGCAGAAGAAAAATGAAGATTTTGGTCAGTGAGGTTTTCTGCCCAGCGCAGAAACTGAGGAGTTGGCATTGCCAGCTGGGAGCGTTGCATTCCTTTAATTATCAGCCTCCTTGGGAAGCCCTTCCCCTCAGTGTCCCCAGGCAAAAGAACTGAAACTTCTTTCCTGCTTCTTTTGGTGAAGCGAGGTGTCATTTATGGGCTGACAAGTGGGCCGGGCTGCTGACAGATCCCGGCTGCCCACACACACCTGGCAGGGTGAGCTCATGTGCTACAGGGAGTGCAGTGCCACCTCTCCTGAGGTGAGGGCACCGGGGGAGGAGAGGCAGGGAAGGTGCAGCCGGAAAGGAGGGCTATTTTTGTATTTGCAGGAATTCTGACCTCAGGGCATCCGGGGAAATTGCTGCGAGAAAGGTCTTGTGGTGACAGGGCTGTGACATTCCCTCTCTCTCCTGCTGTGCAGCAATCCCTTGGGAGCTCCCACCTCCGCCTGTTTTGTTTACAGACATCCAGATGTTTCCCTCACACAACCCAGCTCCCACTTCCCGTGTGTGTGTGCACCACCTGCCAGCACAGCAGGAGACATCCAGACCTCAGAAACAGAGGGATATCCCAGGCATCTTTCCCTCCCAAGGCTGCCCAAGCTTACTGGCATGTGCTGTAGTTAGAAGTCTCTCCGCTGAGCCTGAAGCTCCCTGCACAGCTGATTTTGTCACCCTGACACAACTTGGCGTGCCTGCTCCCAGCAATGCCGGGTTCTTCTCACCCTGCTTGAGTTCTGTGGCAATGTGGATGGAGACAGGAAACAACCTAAACCTTCATTCCCAGGGAAACTTGAAAAATCATGCAAAGGCTGAATTCTGTTAGTGACGTTGGCCTGCTTTTGCATGGGGAGAAAACCCCACGTGAAAAAATGAGCGAGAGGCATCGTTCAGCCTCTGGTGGGGCATGGCCCCGCGATGAGGCCTCTCTCACCCTCCTGCTGAGCTTGTGTCACCCTGCAAAGGGATGGGGCAGACAGAAAAAGCCAGAAGGACCCTAACTCCAATGGCAAGGCTGTGATGGGTGGCACATCCTTCATGGATTTTGCTTTAGGTCCTGTTTTGGGTAAGTACCAAAACCAGGTCCAGGAACAGAGAGCAGAGCTCAAATGCTGACCTGTCCTTTCTCTCCTCAGGTGAGTGGGACAGGGGCTGCAGGCAGTGTGTGTGTGTGTGTGTGTGAATCACGGTTGTGCTGGCTGCTCTCTCACCTCTGTGGTTGATGGGCACCAGCCCTAACCCCTGTCTGAGGCTGCCTCCTGCCCACTGCCTTTTTGTGTCACCTCCTGCTGCCTTCATCCCTCGGCCATGACCACAACAGCAGCGAGCAAAACTCTCCATCCACCCTCTGAGCTGTGGCACAGTGATTCCTGCAACCCCCCAGCAGCCAGTCGGGTATTTCAAGCTGTAGAAAGCCACCAGAGCAATTCAGGACCATTTCAAATGAATCTGTGAGTCTGGGCCTGAGGTTCATGTTGCCACCACGTTGCTGAAGTCATGCCCTGCTATTTGCTGAAGTTGGTCTCACAGGAGCTGTGAGGAAAACGTGTCACAGCTGCACCTGTTGGCAAGCATTGCAGAGCAGACTCAGAAATAGCTAAACTGAGATGGGCAATCCTCAGATATTTGTGACATAATACCCGTAACCGCAGTCTCTGCTCAATCTGTCTTAATTTGTTGTTGCAGTTTCCTGGGTTTGGAGAAAGTGCAAGTGTAAAAGTGTTGCAAGAATGAGACCAAATGTACTTTCATTTGAAGTATTTTAACATACCCATGCTTATGATGATCGTGGTCAGGAGGACAAGGATTAAAACAAAGTTTCAGACCTTGAGGTCTGACTCACTGTGTGCAGTTTGGGACAGAGGGTACAAAACAGGACAAAGAAACAAAACCAAGTTGCTCTCACATGCCCTTGGGACCACAGTGACCAGATAGGGCTGGCTCTCAAAGATAGAACTGGTAAAGACAGAGTCACTCATTCAGAGCTATGCTCCAGAATTACAAAGCCAGAAAATATTTCCCTCAGGGTGGGGTTATAGTACAGCCTTAGGCTCAAGGAAAATACGCACAAGAAGTGAGACATCTGATAGGCATCACTGCTGAACAAAACACCTTAATTAATGTGCTTACACTGATGGCCCTCCACAGATAAGGTCATTTTTCATTACTTGAGAGAACTTCTTCCCTTATGACTGATGACTATGTTCTTTGACTAAGCTAGCTTGTTTTTCAATCACAGCAATTCCTATTTGAAACAAGGTGACTTTACATGCATTTGGTATGGTGTGCTGTGTTACAGAGACTCCTGCTGCTGTATGATTTAGCCCCTTGTCCTGGGCTGCTGTTAAGCCAAGACACTGTCCCAGCCTAGGTGTCCTTCCCAGAAGCCTTCCAGGGCTAATTACAGTGCTCACTGCTCTTCATGGATATGGTCTGTGACAGAGGTTTTCCCAGGATCCCAAACACACACTCTTGGGGAGTTTGTGTGCAGGAGCTGCTCCCAGCTCACCTGCAGGACGAGAGCTTGCACCCAGCAGACGTGGAGGAGCCACTTGTCTCTCAGCAAAGCCATCCTCACAATCTGCTTGGAAAATGCCTCAGAGCTTTCCCTGCTCACCCTTTTCCTCTCACCTGCGAAAAACCCAATCACTTGTTTTAAAGTTTTATAAGTTTAATAATAATAAAAATAGTAATGAAAGTAGTAATGAAAATAATAAGGAAAATTAGGACAATAAGAGACAAAACAGAGAATTACGGNCCTTTGGTGATTCTGCCTCTCTCTGCTTTTTTGATCAGCTGTATTTACAATGTGAAGCATGGCAGGTGTTAATTATGCAGGACCAGCTGTTTCCACTCAGTTTAAGTTTTGATCACGATTCAGCCTCTTCTCTGGTCTAGCACAGCTTTATTTACTGAGCATTGTTGCGCTGACCCCAAATCTTGGAGTGTTAATGGTGTGGCTGATGTTCAGCTCGGACCAGCACCATCTGCAGCACAGTCTCTGCAGACAGCTAGAGCTTCTCTGGTCCAAACTGTGTGTGGATCTCTGTGGAAGTCTGCAGGGTCACTGGAGGGTTCTGTCTCTCCATCTATTCCTTTGCAGGTATTTTTGCAAGCCCAGGCATGGGACAAAGGTGTGTGTGACTGTACCCACAGCAGCGAGGAGGAATCCTGGCTTTTTTTGGAATGGGGCAGGTGAGGTTTCTGGCTGCATCTGTGACAACACAGTCAATGCAAACATCAGGATTTGGCACGTGGGCCATGAAGCACTGGCTTGGGAAGGCAGCACCTAGCCCTGCTTCTAGAAAGGGCATTTCTGGGAAAAGGATCAAGCATAACACAGGGAGATGACTTCAGTTACTGAAATTAACTGGAAAGGCAGTGAGATTTTTCTCCTGCGAGCTGGAGCAAACCTTTTCTTGCAAAGTGTGGATGCTGCTTGGAACTGTGGATAATCTGAGTCTTTTCGGAGTGGGTGAGCAGCTACCTGAGTTAGTTCTTCACACTTTCAAGGGTGGAACACATGGAACTATAGAATTTTTAGGCTGGAAAAACCTTTCAGACTATCAAGTCCAGCTGTTATCCTAGCACATAGGAGACATTAAAGAAGTGTCTTGCTGGTAGGTGTGTCAGTGTCTCCGGGTCCTATGGGAAGTGACAAAGGGAGAAGGAGATCAATGATTTAAAGTGCTGCACATAACCCCTAAAAAAGTCTGAAGAGTCTCATCTGTTTGCTCCCATCGGATGTATGCATTCTGCTCGCTTTTTGTGCTGGTGACAGTAAGCCAAATAAGCAGACACTGGCAGTAATGAAAACCTTAAATCAACAGAATGAGACAAAGGAAAGTGAGTCCTTTTAACTCCATGAGATAACACCAGCGATGTCTTGTCTCAGGCAGGTACTTGGGGATGAAATGATGGGGCTGCTGTATCCTTTATGAATCAGATCCTATGTTGGATTAGATGTTTGTCCTTGCAGTGTGATCACTACCACCTTTTCTATATAAAGAAATGAAACAGGTCTCTGGATTGCCAGTAAATAGGTGTGAATTTTGCCTTAAAGCAATTATTAGGAAAGTACATCTGTGCCCGCATCAAGTTTTGTCCTGCCCCAAACTTTGTCCTGTGCCTTGGCTGGCCACCAAAGAACAGCATGGGCTACCAGCCTAGGTGAAATGCAGAGGCAGCAGAAAGTGCAGGCCCAGGAATGGGAGTGTTCTTGTGCTTGTGAGCAGGTGGGGCTTTTAACCCCCTTGGGGCAACAGGTGAGCAAGAGTACAGAGCTGTCCTACTGACAAGGTAATTGTGCAAGAGGAGGAGGTGGCTGTTTGAGGAGGCAGTGGCTGTGTTTAGGTGTTTGCAGAGGTTTGGCTCACTGAGAGTGAGCTCACGGGAGAAACACTCCTTTAGTCCTCCTTCTGATTGTCCTACATTCCTAAAGTCCCAAAGATGTCCTAAGTCCATGGACCCCTACCAGCATCACATCTCTCCTGAGCTCTCCCTCCCTGTGCTTGCCTGGGCTTTGTGCCTAATGTCCTTGCCCCCCTGGGACAGGTCAGCCAGCTCCACTGTCCTCTCCTACCCTGGCCTGTGGGTTTTCCAGTCCTCAGGCTCCTTCTTCCTGGTCCAGTGGGCACAGAGAGCCTCTCCCAGCACAGTGTGTGGGGTGTGTTCTGCTCTGGGATGCTGAACAGCTGCCAGAAAGCTGTCTCACTACTTGGCATCTCCATGGGGAGGTGTGCCACAGTCTCCACTCTGCTTGCTCGGCTTGCTAGCCCTTAAGAGCTTTGCTCATCCCCTTGGAGAACTGAGCCGTCAGCAGCCTTCCTCATCCACTTGGAAAATGAGCAAACAACCTCCCGATCCTCCCTGGCCTTAGTGCATATAAGGCTGCAGACCGTGATAAATCCTTCTGCTACTCTCACCAATGTCCTTTTCTGGCCCGGCACCAACTCCTCCCAGTCCTCAGTGAGTGTGTTGCTCAATTTGCTTATTTTGGTGGATTATTACCCCATAGCTGGAAGCAAGCATCTCTAGGGCTGGTCTGGATCTCTTGGGAAACAGGAACCAACTGCCAGCTCAGAGAACAGCTCTGAAGTTAGAGGTGTTGCTGAGAAAAAGTCTAATAAGTCAAACCTTCCCAACTAGTTCCTGGAGGAGACTGCTTGATTCTATGTCATACTTTCCCATTTTGATTGTTGAATAAGGAAACGAAATTCCTGTGCTTTCCGCTGCCTGAGCTGGACAGTGCTGTCTCTAGAGCAGCAGCAGCCAGCTGCACTTTGCCAAGCACACTTTGGCTTTCTCGTTCTCTCTAGTGAATCTGACAGGCAATAGCTGTGACTCACTGCTGGCTGATGAAATGTAAATGGTGTCTGAAAAACCACAGGCTCATTAGCCATTATTACTGATAACCATATGTGGTAGAAAATGAGGTCATTTTCACAGGGGTGTAAATGGACTCTGAATGTTTCCCATCATTTCTTGTGTAAGGAGAAGTGGCCTCCGGCCTCCAGTCCGTTCTGCTCTGCGTCACCTTCGGTAGCTCCTTCTCCGCTGGGAGCAGCGAGGCCAGCTCCTCCCCCATGGCTCTCACATCGGCTCTGCCACCCTTAATGTGAGCCAGGAGAGATGGGAAAGGAGAGACAGAAGGGAGGGAGTGCACAGTGGCCACCTCTGCAGCCTGTGTGTCGGACAAAACCTACAGCAGTGGGAGAGGCTGCCTGGACACCCAAGGGTCAGTGGTGACCCAGGCAATGGCTGTGTCCTGTGAAATGGCCTCGTGGAAAGGCAGGACACACCACGAGGTCCCCTTTCTGTGACTGTAAGCACAGGAAAAAGAATGTGCTGCCCCTCTGTAGTCAGGGATTGTCTCCAGGAACTGCCTGGTCCAACCTTGCACTTCCACAGCCCCGGCTTCAAGAGGTGACCTAAACCCTGGGTGCACTGGACTGGGTGAACAGAGCTTAAGATGAGACTCCAGCACCATCTGTGAGCTCCTACAAGGCCTTAACAACCCCAGCAACAAAAATTAATGTTTCTCATATCAAAGAGACTTTTAACCTTGTGGAAGAAAGGGGTGTCTGGATACAAACAAAAGCTGATGGCATGGAAACTTCCTGATGAGGACAGTCAGTCCATTAAATAATCATAGTCAGGAGTTGAATCGTTTCAACCTTTATTTCAAGATAAGTGCAGGCATATGTATAGATGCAGGTCAGTCCAGTTCAGCCTGGAATGCTGTGGGATCAGTGTGTGCAATGCCCTCTCCTGCTCTAAACAAGAAGAAAGGGTGCAGCCTTCCAAAGAACAAATCCATTTGTGTTCTCTAGGCTTCATCCTTCTTGCTGTCCTGTGTACCCCTGCACACACCACTGACATGGCCTGCCCTGCGTTAGCACCAGCCCTGCACAACCTCATGGAGAGCTGAAACAAAAGCTGAACTGTAAAAAAAAAAGGAAGTATGTGAAAATTTCATATAGTTTTCATAGCACTGGAAATGTCTGCTAAAACACTGAGTGTAGAATTCATCAGTCACTTCCGACCTCCTTTTTCCCCAGCCCCCACCTCCAAGGGACACTACGAGCCCAAATGTTGCAAAGGAAAAATTTATTATTTTTTAAGAAGAGAAACACATTCTCACTTCCCCTGGGGAGTGTGACAATCTCCAGCCTTGGGGCAGGGTGCAGCTGCCTTTAGTCCCTGCGGTGGTAAACGTGGCCAGAGTGAAAAGCCCAAAATATCTCTTAATGATGAGCATCCTGTGGGTGCAAGTCAGCCACAGCTTCTCAGCTGAGAGGGGAAAAGCTGCTTCTTGGCACTACACAAGTTAACTGCTTCAGCTGGTTTCCTCTGAGGCTCTGGCCTGGCCCAGGCAGGGAAGTTCCTCAGCCTAAAGCCCAGGAAAGCTCTCCAAGGCCTGGAGGATGTCCTTAGCTGCCTGTAGCACCTGAGTCTGCAGGAGTGCTCAGCCATGAGCACGTCAGTTCAGCCCTGGGTGCCTGCAAAGCAGGAACAGTCCAGAGCATTGGGAGCATTTTCAAAGAGGAGTTCGGTGCTGACAACCTGGTCTGAACCCTTGCCAGTGTTGCTAAGCGATCTGATGTACCATTCTTACGCCTATCATTTAAATACATAAATACTTCTAACAAAAGACTTTGGGGTGTACAGCCAGCAGTGACGCGCTGAAATGTTAATGGAGTTCATTGGGAGACACGCGGTCAACTCGCCCTTAAAACCTGCCTTGCTGCAAGCAAAAACCCCACAGCTGCTGGCTGTGCTGAGGTCAGGGGCTGCCTGCGGCATGGGCAGGGCAGGACCCATCTCCAGCAGCCCTGAGCTGCAAGGACAACAGGGATGAGCAGCCCGGGGTCACTAAGAGCAGCCTGAGTGCAGCAGCAGCCGGGCAGGTGTGCTCAGGTGCCCGTGGAGGCCGTGCCTGGGGATCTCTGGGGCACACCTGTAGGACAAAGTCAAGGCCAGCCATGAGAACCATCTGAGCCCTCCCTGAGGAAAGGATGCACAGACCTGCAGCTTCCACTTGGTCCGCTAGAGAGAGCTCACCAAATCCAGAAGTCTTCACGTTTGCCCAACTTTTTATGTGCCTGGATCACTTTTGGGTCGAGCCAGCGTGTGTGTGCTTGAAGGAGGTTTTCCTCTGAGACCTTACATCTCAAGATGTAAATGTCCCAGCAGATATTCCTTGGGCTCAGGCTTCAGTAATCTGCAGACAACTGGAACAGCCAGTGGGGCTCTTCTCTCAAAGGCTGCTCCCCAAAACTCCACAGTCAGTGCAGGGCCTGTGCTCCTGCTGTCCAGTGCAGCCCTGTCAGCTCATTTCCAAACACCACCTTCTCTCACAGCCTTTACCTGGCTCATCCCAAAGGCATTCCCTTGCTGCCTCTTCCCTGTTTTCCATCTTGCCGGGCAGATTGGTGCTTCTCCTCCTCCAAGTGGCTACAAGACACTTGAGGTACCTTCCTGACTCACCAGAGTTTTATTTGAGAAAAAATACAACACATTTCTACTATATACAGATACTGTCAAGTAAACAGAGAAACCCGGGGTTTCTCTGAATATGAGCTAAGCTTGGCTGACTTTCTTTGGCTTTCATTTCTGTTCTTCTCAAGAGCTCCATGCATCCCTTTCCCCAGTGTTGGAAAGATCCATCCTGGGTAGCAAATCAGCTGCAGAGAGCTCCAAAGAGGCGAATCCTGCATGCACTAAACAAAGCCTGTCTGCACTGTGGTTCATCTGCACTCCCACTGAGGCCCTCCACAGCCCCAGGGAGGGGTTCTAGAGCAGTCTGCCTGTACAAGTACAAAACCTACAGGTCTGTGGGGAAGGCTGTACTTTCCATGCTGCTTTTCATACTCCAGCTACTCCAGCTAGCACTTGTTCTCACCCACTAACACCAGGCTAAAGGAGAGGTCCGAGATGTTGGCGTTGGAGCTGGTCCACAGGGTGATGCTGTCCTGCTCAAACAAGTAGAGCACTGTGGTGAGGTTCACTGTGTTGTCACTGCTCGGGACAATCTGCTCCCACAGGACCCTGCTGGTCGTCCCCTGCAGAGTCAGCTTCAGCCAGTCCTCCTCCTCCTCTGGGAAGATGTAACTCTTCAGGGACACGAGGTACAGGCTGTCACAGGGGATCACGATGGAGCCGTTCCTGATCTGGATGGAGCCAAATTCGGCAGTGAGATTCACGGCTACTCCTTTGACGCTTTTGCCTGGAATGGAAGGAAGCAAAGTTGATCCTGTGGTGACAAATGTCTTGTAGGAAATGGGTTGTTTTACACCACCTGACTGCAGGGACGATTGAAAAATATAAAAAAGGGGAGAGTAAACTAGAGAACAGGGCAGACCAGAGCTAGAATATCATCTACTCTAGGCAGACATCATCTACGGTGAAAATTTAGAGATTACCACTTGTGACTAAGCTGTGCCTTTTGGCACATGGTTTATATGGATTACTCCACCAAATTTTTATTTATGCACTATTTACTTACTTTGTGTCTTAGAATACAGAAAAATACAGTAAGTAAAGCATCACTGTATTTTATAATTCAAGCATTACTGTATTTTACTTTACAGTAAGTAAAGCATCTAAACTGTGAGTTTAGAAAGAACAGGCTCATAAAAAGAACAGGAAAATTAAGACAGTAAATAAGATAATAAGATGAGGAAAAAGCATCCAGAGCTGGAAGACAAAAAGTGTTTTCCGTGGAGATGCTGGTGACATAAGCTCTTGTCTTAGGGTGTGGTTGTGATTTTTTTTTCCAGAAGACAAGATGAAAGAGCAGCAAAGAGACAGAAGCAGAAGGAACTAATTAATACATAGCAGAATAAGGAGAAATTAAATTGAAACTTGGCATGAAAGGTTTTCTTGTGGAATGAAGAGTAACAGTTCCCAGGCTATGCTGGCCATGTTTCTCTGCTGTGGCCCTGGGTTTTCAGCACACCAGCTGAAACTCCTGGGACCAGGGCACCCAGAAGGTCTCCAGGCAGGGAGCACAGCCCCTCTGGGCTGGGGCCAAATTTCTCAAGCTTTTTCTCTAAAGTACATGAGTTTCTATTAGGTTGGACTCGCTGCTGCCTCATGTTTTTAACTGAAAGTAAAGCTGTCAATAATATTTTCAGTATTATTTAAAAGTTTTACTAATTGCTTTTATCTTCGAGGTGTGACATCAGACAAACCTCCAATGTAGCTAGAACGCAGAGCAGCACATCTGATATGGTGTGTGCTCTCACCCACTCCTCCTGAGGAAATAATTTACATTTTTCATAAATCAGGAAACCATTGACTTGTTTCAGAAGAACCCAAGAGCGTGCCACGTGTGTTTAGTAAATTCTCAAAAATGCCTTTCTTGTTCATTCACAGAGTGAAAGAGTGTTTTAAGAGATAGGTGAGGGCTGCAGAGATCCATGAAGATTTTTGGATTTTTTGTTCTGCTCTGGGGAAACCCAATTGTTTCATTTTGTCCCCTTGCAGCACTGGGGCAGGCTTGGCCCCTCTCCCCTGACAGCTCTCCTGGCACCTGTCCTCCATCAGAAAATAGCAATCACTGTGGCACTGAGCACATAAGAGCCATTTGGGTATTTTAGGGGCCACAGGATGCCATGGAGGTCCCTGGGGACTGTGGTAGGGTGGGGAGCCCTCCCAGTGTGCCAGGGGAACGTGGCTGCTGCACTGGGGGATCATCAAGGGGCCAGGGTCCCCCACGCCAACACCCACCTGTGTACCGGATGTGGGTCCACAGCACTTTGTCACTCCGGGTCTGGAAAACAAAGCAGATAAATCCTCGTTAAGGCACCGGGCTGGCACCTCCCTGCTGCTGCTGCTGTTGTCACTTTCATTTCCCAGCCAGGATCGTTCACTCCCTGCAGAGGCAGAGCAGCTGCATCTCCACAAGCACGGCAGGCAGCCTCGGTGTCAGAGCTGCTGCCAGCCAGCTCTGATCTGGGCTTGATTTTATATCATTATTACAGAATACTATTTCAGCGTGGTTCCCAGCCATCGCGACTTCCAGCCCAGTGCTGAGCCCTCCCGAGCTCCCCGGGCAGGGCTGCCTTTGTTTAGAAAACCTTGCTGGTGTGTGCATCGAGGCAGAGCAAGCAGCAAGGAAGGACCTGGGGGTGCAGAGTGTTTTCTGCACTAGCCTGGCGTGCAGCACCTGGCAAACAGGCATTGCTGGCAGGGCAGGGAGCCAGGCGTGCTGCCCCAGCCTCCTGCAGGGCACCAGCAGCTGGTCTGGCTCTGTGGCTCCTTGCACTTTGGGTCAGGCTATAACTGGATATGCGTGTCTCTCAGAGGCTAAGCACGCTGAGATGGGTTTAAAATTGGCTGGAACACCTTGGCTATGAAGGCAGGCTGAGAGAGTTGGGGTTGTTCAGTCTGGAGAAGAGAAAGCTTTGGGGAGAACTTAAAGCACCTTTGAGTACCTAAAGGGGCTCCAAGAGAGTTGGAGAGAGACTTTTGACAAGGGCTTGGACTTATAAGGGAGGAGGGAATGGTTTTAAAATTACAGAGGTTTAGGCTGGCTATCATGAATAAATTCTTCATAGTTTTGGTGGTGAGGCCCTGGCACAGGTTGCCCAGAGAAGCTGTGGATGCCCCATCCCTGGAGGTGTCCATGGCCAGGCTGGAAGGGACTTGGAGCACCCTGGTCTAGTGGAAGGTGTCCCTTGCTGCTTATGGCAGAGGGGTTGGAAAGAGGTTATCTTCAAGGTCCCTTCCAGCCTAAATCATTCTGTGATTCTGTGATTTATATTTTATGAATGTAACAGAGAAAGTGAATGCAAATATAGAAGTGTGTATCTTACTGGCCAGATATACAAAACACCAGGCTTCCGCGTTGGATTTTTAAATCTGAACTTGGTATCTCAAACTTGTCTCTCGTCATAACCACAGGAGACCCAAATCTGCAGTCTCTCGACAACCACAAATCTGCCTGGTTTTGCCTGGTTAAAGAGTGAACCTTGGACTCGGCGCTGTGCGTTCTCCTCTTTACCTGTGCCAAAGGCTCCCTAAGGGAGCAGCCGTGCCGCTGACACGTGGTTGGGCTGACTCTCGTGGATTTGGGCTCAGGTTCCTGCAGGGAACGCGCAGGGTGTGAGCACAGACTCCTGCAGGTTCGGGGCAAAGGCAGGCGGCCGGGGAAGGCTGCGGGAGCTCGGAGCGCTCTGTGCCGGGGCTGAGGCCGGTGCTGGAGCTGGAAAAGGTCTGCTCTGGCACCCTCTAGTGCTGCCACGGATGATGCTCGGCGCCCACAGGGCAGGAGACCGCGGACAAACACAAGCTTTAATCGCCCGTGAGGCTGGTGGAGCTGTCTCTCTTGGCATCGCCGTCCCTATCCATTGCCTCAGCTTGAATCTCATGCTTGATCTTATTCCTGAGTGCACAAGCATTTCTCCCGGCTCACAAAGCCGCGATTTCCAGGTAGTTTCTCAACAAGGCAAGAGCAAAGAACTGGGATTTGTCTGGGGTCAAACAAGGTCTACCACAATCTGTGTGATCTGGCCACTGATGGACAGGGTGTATTCAACACAGACAGCTTGGGTCAATTTATAAGAATTATAAGAATTATCAATAATTATATTAATAAGAGAATATCAACCCTATTTTCACTAATGCAAATGACCTGTTTTACGTATCTCTTGCAGTAATTGCGTGATCTCAAAGCACTGTGCAGGTACCTACTGGTAAATCCTGCTGAGGAGACGATGTACTGGTGGTACTGGAAGGACTCTGGGAGCTTCTAGCAGAGTTAGTGACCTCTCTTTCTCTACTCTGCCTTCTCATAGCATGTGGGAAAGTGTGCCAGGAGGGCTGAGGACACAGAGGTGCTTCTTACTGACAGCTTCAGATTTCCCTGTGCCATTTACACACAGACCCTTCCTTTCTGCCTGCTCTGGATCCCTGAACAGGAGATTCCTCCTGCCTGGGACACTGTACCCAGGGCCATGCCACGTGGCAGCAGTTTCAGGAATAAGTTTGAACTGCACAAAGCGCAAACCTCAGGGGGCTGATTGAGGGCACCGCCTGTGTCACACAGGGAGGTGTCCCACAGGTGGCAGGTGACGGTTCTCTGGAAGTGGATTGTACCTTCTTCTCGCCAGGATCGTGGATTTTACCCCCCAAGCAAGAGGAAAGGTGTGGCAAGAGAACGTAATTCCAGCAGAGATGGGAATTGCAGATGTAAAAACAGACTATCACTGACCTCTTTTTTAAATTCCTCATTTGGAAATCTCAGCTGAGGTTTGTTGTCCAAGAATGACAGAAATGAGATCACTGTCCCTTTTTGTTAAACACAGTCTAGGCTGCAGATGCTGACTTTACTGAGGATGTGCCATGACATTATTTATGCTCTGTTTTCACAGAACAGTCCAGGAGGACTTTCTTTTAAGAGCCATGTTTCCACAAGGACAATGGAAAGGAATCAAATACAGTCTCTCTGTGAAAAAACACAGTTATTCCCTTGCAAATAAAGTTAGCATAGCACTCTGCACCTTGGAGAACCAGAGACTCTTCCCAAGGAGCCACTCATTCACTGCCATGGGTCAGCACTCCCAAGCCTGCCACTCTCACGCTGCTGTGCCCCTACTTTCATAAAGTATCCCTAAACTGCCCCAAAAGTCAAGTCACATCCGTGCTGCTGCCCCTTCAGGACACATTTATATGGCCAGTTCAAGATTATCCAGCTGAGCCCTGTGACTGCACTGCAATAAAATCTCCCCATGTACCACTCCTGCATAGAGCAGTGCACTCCAAACAGGACACCAGGGTTATCTGTCAAAACAATAGAAATAATAGTCCTAACCCTGTGGTTAGCAAGTGTTTAAAACTGATAAGGTCCTTCGGTGATTCTCAGGACCTGGACTTCTCATCTGTTGCCATTGCTGCTCCTCGAGCTCCTTGTTTCAGTTATTTCTGTTGAGGAAGGGTGTTTAGAGGTTTTCTCCCAAATTTGCCCTAAACCAGGACAAATGGAAACTCCAGACAGGTAAAGTGTCCCCTCCCCTGCTGCTGCTCTCTTGGGTTTGTAAGGCTCACTGGCAGCAATGCCAGGCCCTGCTATATTCCTCTGGAAAAAGAATATTTTTACAGAAGAGCCAGATGCTGAGAGATGAGGCTTCACAGCCAGAGTGTGATCTGGGAGAGGTTTCTGCACCTTGAGCACTGCGACTGCTTGCACTCCTCTGCTGGCTTACAGTGCACCTTCTCTCTCCCAAAGCAGTGGAAGGAGAAGAGGACTGACCCCAATGACAAGTGTTATCTTTCAGTGTTATCAGGATCGTTGTTATGCTGTTTAATAGCCACTGTGAGCCTCAAGTCAGTGAAAGTTGTGCAGAGCACAAGGGTTCTCATTAAGCAGCACAGGACCTGGAGCCTGAGGCCACAGTTACATGCCTGGCTTGCTTTTGTGCCGAGCCTAGGTGGGAGGAGAGAATGAACTCGGGTACCACGAAGCACAACAAGCTTTAAAGTGGTGCAAAGCTCCTGGAGAAGGAGTGGGAGGAGGAATCGCTGCTGCACGAGCAGCTCTGAAGTAGCAGTGAAAGGTTGTTGACAATCCTGCAAGCATGAGAGACGCAAACATGTATTTGCTGCAGCTTGTGCTGGAACATTGTGAGCACCAGGCATTTATGTTATTTATCCTGCTTGCTCTGGTGCTACGGGGACACAAAACTCTCACTGGACACACTAGCATGCACAGAAGGAGATGACAGCTCCTAACCCTGCTTTATGGGCAGGCTGACAGCACCCAAAGGTGTCAGGGGGCCTTGCTAGAGTCGTCACAAGGGTAACTTGCTTTCTCACACATCTGCTTGACATTTAATACACTCCAAAAGTTCGGGAGGTGTTTATGAGCAAATCGGGCTGTCATTCATGCACACGATCTTATTCAATTAAATGGAAATATGCACAAGTCACTGCAGGGAGGAGCAAGAGTGGGAGGGAATCAGACCTCCCTCCCCCAGGGGTCAGTGAAAAGAGCATTCTTGGAACAGTCACTCTGCTGGAAACTTGGGCCCAAACCCTGCACTGGGCAACACTGAATGTCATTTTGAGGACAGGCAATTAAAATAAAAATAAAACAAGTTTTAAAAATTACTATCATACAGAAGGGATTAACAACTTTAATAGGGATAAACTTAAAAGCTTTTTGCTTTTCTTTAAAAAAAAAAAAGAAAATAAGCCCATACAAAGCTGTACAGGCCAGCAGACAGAGGGTTGAACATGAGTCCTTACCGTTGAGGGCCGCAGAAAATGTATGCCCAGGTAAATCAGGCAGGCGAGCAGTAAAATCCACTGAGCGAGCGCGGAGATGAGGTGCAGCGTGTTCCTGCCCTGCCCTCCCTGCCACTGCGTCCACTCGTGCCCCGCAGGTTCCCTTTGGCGCTCCAGCTGCTCCCCAGCCCCCAGCTCTGCATCCGGCTCTCCTTCCATGCCAGCCCTGCTGGCAGCAGCCGCTGGGGCAGGGGCCAGGAGCACGGCAGAGCCCGCAGGGAGCAGGGGCTGTGAGCTCCTGTCCCAGGGGCAGAGATGAAGTGAACACAGTGCCTTCAGGAGATTGCTTTATGCACAGAGAAGCAGGCGGGGGAACTTCTTTGTGACTAATCTAAATTTCCCCTTCCTTCCTTTCTTTCTTTCTTTCTTTTCTTTATTTTTTTCTAATTTTTTTTTTTTTTTTTGGTTTTCTGTGTGAATGTGGGGGCTGATTTATTGCATCCCAGTTCAGTTTTGAGTAAGGGCCTTTCAAAGGAGAGGTGTTTATGTCTTTCATAGCTTCAACTGTGGATGTCTTGATATGTGTTCTTTCCAACAATAGCGAAGAGTTGGGTGGACGGTGCTTGTCTTCACTTAGTCTTTTATCAGTAAAAGCTCTCACCTCTCTGTTCAGCCTCAGGTGGGGAGTTTACAGGGCTGGCTCTCTCCCTTTCTAGCATCTTATAATGTTCCTGAAATCCCTCTTCTGTAAAGAACCAATGAATAGGAATGGATGTGGAACAGGTGGATAGCATAAGGGATTGGAGGGAAAACATGCACTTCCTTTTTCACATTTTTCTTCCAGTTTTAAAGCCATGGAATGCTGTGCAGAGCATAGAAAGGAGAAAATTGAGACCTGTTCGAGAACAACTTCCCCTTTTGCACACTTGGAAACCTGTAGTCCAGAAAATGCCTCCAAAGGGGCATTTCCTGGCCATCCAGGATTCTCTCCTGGCAGAGGGAAGCCTGTCCCTTAGGATGCCTTTGGTTGGTCTCTGTGAGTTTTGCTTGTGACACCCAGAGCTGCCAAATATCAGTTGACTGCAGCAGGGACCATCTCCTGTGCTTATTTTGGGTGAGAGACTTTGCATCACTCTTTGGGGGCAGTCCAGCACTGCTCTTTCCACTGCTCTTTTTGCTGGACTTTTTTTCTGCTGTAAATTACCAAATTGTGACCAAAGTCAGGCACTGCCTTTTCCTGGTGAGGATGGAGCCCACTGGGAGTTTAATCACCTGCCTGCCTTCTAGGGATGAGTTGTCAGAAAGTTTCCTTTCCCCAAAATATGCCCTCTTAACCTGTCACGAGCCACATGTCCTGACATGTAGCCTGCATGCAGAGGAAGCAGGAGCAATGTTCTTTCATGTTCTCCCATCTAGGCAAGGATATTTCCTGTGAACACAAACCAAATGAAGAGGGGAGTGCAGCAGCTGGGTAGGACCTGCTCTGAGGACACCCCACACTGAGTTGAGGGTGGGTTGAGTCAGGAGCAGGGGAGGGTTGGATGGTCGGGACAGACGGACACAGAGATCTCTGCAGCCAGGTCCTGGAATTTGCGGTTTATTGCAAAGGGCGTGGGTGCAGGGCCCTGCTTGGAGCTGCCAGCCACAGCTCGGAGCTGGCCCCAAAGAGAGAGAGAGAGAGAGAAGAGAAGAAGAAAGAGAAAAAAGGAGAAGAAGAGCAAAGAAGAGCGCAGAAGAGAGCGAGGTTCGCGTTACAATACAATAAATCTTCCTCTGTGCTGAATATTCTAATTCTTGCTAACCAATCTGATACAAGACACAAATCCTATAGCATTTACATATAGCCTATAAGAACCCTTACATTACCATACTGTGTTACATTTTAAACCCTAAAAACTGCTCCTCGGGCCCCTCCTGCCAGGCTAGTAGGGTCTGCTCTGACCCTTGGACCTGTCTGCAGGCAGAGGGTATTGTCCAGTCAAGAAGGGTTTTGTCTAATCAAATCTTCAGCTGGCCATACCATTGTTTTCCAGTTGTTCAGTAACTAAGGCTTGGTGTGTCAAAGCATGCTTTCATTTCAATCTCGCTTATAGTTTCCATATTCTCAAAATCTTTTGCCAGGCAATCATATTTATAAGGCTTTCCTGTTTCATCTTCCCCAACACTTGTGTTTGCTGCAGAACACACCACAGGTCATGGAAGCTTAGTGAAGAAGGTTCAGCTTCCACATCTTCCACTGGCTTTTGAGTGTGTGGGAATTCTTGCTCCCTTCCCACATCTGGTCACTCGCCTGGGTTTGCTGGAGCTCCTGACTGAGCCCCAGCCTGATGGAGCAGCCCTCACCCTGCTTCCTCCACCAGAAATATGACTGCAGCCCCAGCAGGGAGGGCTGGTGCTGCCCCAGAGCAGCTCCCTGGGACACAGAGTGTGAGTTTGGTGTTTTGTGGCATTTAGCAGTCACACAGCACCTGGGAACACCAGCTGGGATGGGACCCAGGCTTGGCCAAGCCCTGCAGAGGAATGAAGTGATGCCTGAAAGTGTTGCAGAGGCCTGTTGGGGCTGGAGGGATGTGGAGAGGATTGTTTGCTTCTATGGATCTGCAATGTCATGTCTAGGGATTATGAGGTTCCCAGGAAAGCTACTCTTAGTGGTCCCAACCTGCTCCTTCCAGGAAAAGAAACTTTGGCTTACTGCTCACTGCTCAGTTTCTGCAAAAATACCAGGATGCTGAGCTAAGACATCCCAAACCCTTGGAAGGCTGTAATTCTCACATTTTACACACATGCCTCGGAACCAGATGCGAGCTCTTCCCAGTCTGTGTCTCCTTCCTCCACGACCCTGGATTTTGTACTGGTTTTCTTCCTAAAATACTAAAAAAACCTGTGTGTGAAGGCTGTGCTTATGTATTTCTGGAATTGTCTTGTCATTTCTGTACTCCCCCACAGCAAGTATCTCTGAGCCTCAGTTAGCAGCACTGGTAGCAGGAAAGCTGCATTTCAAGTAACGTCCCTGGCATGGTATCCAAAACAGGAGAGAGGACAGCATCTTCAGGGGCATCACAAACACCCTTGCACAGACTCTTCCGTGGCTCTGGTTGTTTTCAGCTTCTCCTCCTGCCTTGCACAGGGAAGGGCATGCTACTTGGAGGCTTTCAGAGTCTCTGCTCTCCCTCTGCTCTCCCTCTGAAACCTCCCAGGCCTTTGGAATCCTGACACACCACAGACCCACTGCACATACATGGTATTTGCCAAAATCTGCTGCATTCATCAGAATTATTTTGGTCCCTGTTCCACAGGGGCTCTAAAGTTGGAGTCTCTTCGGGTTTTGCTTCAACCCTTTGCAGTCATCAGGTCATTCTGGTGAGCAGGCAGGCTGGGATGGCCTTGGGCACGCTGGTGCTGTGGTCGCCTTGTTAGTTTTCCAAAGAAAAGCCTTGCAGTGACACGTGGGAGCTTCGTTCCAGCAAGGACTGAAGCAATCCAGAGCAAGCTGGTAGCTAGGCATGCTGGTTTGTTTGTTTTGGACAACAATCCAATCTCCTACATGAGTCTGTCATTTCTGGGCTTTCCCAGACTGGGGAGCTAAGTGATTTAAAACTTTGGCTGAAGGGTGTTGGTTACAGTCAAGGCTAAATTCTGCAGTATCATGGTTGTACCAGGACTCAGCAGGAGCCCCGGCCTGGCAGTGCCCAAGATCACTGGGAAGGGGCACAGAGCAGAGCTCCTGGCCCATGGGGACGCTCAGTGTGTCACAGAGCAGAAACCTTTAACCAAGACCAGGCAGCCCTTACTGCACCCACCTTCATTTAACCCCTGTTTCTCAGGGAAAGTGCTCTCAAAAAGGAGGAATTGAGGAGTTATGTAGGAGAATCTAACCTCTTAGAAGAACAGCGGAAGGACCAATTAAACTGTTTGCAAACAGCTACAAGGAAAAAGGAAACAAGTAGCAAGCAGTGTGGACTTCCAAGAACAAAACCAGGTGCTGTCTGTGGAGCAAGGAAAACTCAGGCAGAGGAGCAGCTGTGGGCATGCACTACATCTTCAGCAATAGCCTTGTTTCTCTTTTTCATAATACCTGTGAAGCATGGTCTGTGTGAAACTGCTGCTCAGCAGGTGGGGAGGTGATGGAGTGATTTTTAATTGTGCATAATTAATTTTTTAATAAAAAATTATTTTTAACAAAATGAAAGAATGCACCTTGTCCCCCTGGACCTGCCCTTCTGCAGTGTGCCCTTCTCCTTGGGGATCCTCTGGCAAGCCAAGCAGGAAGGGGGATGTGCTCACAGATGGGATCTGGCCTCAGCTCTTCCTGGTAGCTTTTATCTATAAATTACCTTTTCAGCTGCAGTCAAGTAATACAACTTACACTCGATGCTGGGTTGTGCTCTTGTGTGTGGGTGTCTGTCCTTCCAGCAAGGCTGTCCTTGCCTCAGGAAAAACTGGTGGCATGGTTTGACTTAGTAAAACGGTAGAGAATAGCAAAGAAAGCCTTTGAGAGGGAGAAAGCTAAGTGTTATAAAGGCAAGGTTTTTGTGTGCCCCAGCAACTGCTGTTTAATGTCTCTGTCCACTCCAGAAATAAAGTATTTTATAATTAAGACAGATTTATTTGTCAAAGTCAAGAACTTCTGCCTAAAGAGTTTGTGGAGTCCTGCTCCAGTGTCTCTGAATCATATTAACTATTTTTCTCCCTTGACCATTAGAGCAAAAGACACCAATGTCTTTCACATTTGGCACACTGAGAATCTGATTATTTCTGACTGATTTTAGTTGCTTAGTTCACCCTAAACTGGAAAAATCTTACATATTTTTCCTTTGCTAAAATAGATTATGAATCTGAGCTGAAAAGTTATTCTTGGAGGTGGCAGGCAGAGAGGCCTCTCTAAAAAATCAGGAGATGGACTAAATTATCCTTGTGGATCCCTTCCAACTCATGATATTCTATGATTCTGTGATTAATTTCTCTTCCACGTGGCTTTTCCTTGCTCCTTGTGTACAGCCACCTTTTGACTGATGTGCCTCTGTGTCAAGGATTTCTGACAGCAAAGGCACTGAGCCAGTTAGGAGGAATTCACGTTAGTCAGGCTAGTTTTGGCAGTATAAATTAGACATAGAAATTGTGGAAATGCTGTGAAATCACAAATAAAAATATTGACATTTAGGCAGAGACAGGATTCTGTGGAGATATCCCCAAAGAGGAGCACGATCACCTCGCTGGGTAAATCCCATGTGCCTCATCCCACAGTGCTGCACTGGTATTTTTCCCAGGAAGTTGCTTTATGGGAGCAGGGAGATGAGCAGTGGATGGATTCGTCAGGGCACACCTACAGCAGCTGCTGTGTGCAGTCATTTTTCCTGGTTGTCACAATCACTGGGCCACAACGGGGACACAACGCTGAGGTGCGTTGGGCACGGCAAAGCCAGGCAGGATGAGGACCTGCCCCCCTGGCAGAGCTGGCAGCTGCTCTGGTGCCTGGCTAGGTGGGATCTGTGAGCCTGGTGCTCAGTGGTGGCTTTCCAGGTCAGCTCTGTGGTTTCCAGCACAGCCCCAGCGAGGGGCAGCAGTGCAGCCTTCCCAGCACTGCCCCAGCTGGCAGCCACCACCAGCCACAGCAGACTTGTTAGGATGCAAAGGTCAGCTGCTGGCCCTTTTTGGATGTGATAGGAGGTTTCCCACTGCTGCTGGTGCTCTTTGCCCTGACATCTGTCCCTCTCTGGGCTATTTTGCTCCTGGGAATGGACTCCTCTTATCAGCTATCAGCTGAGTGGGGCTAAGTGATGCCTTGAGAGGCTCCCTGGAACAGAGGCTAGACAGAGTTAAAGGAATAAAGTAGGTGTTTATTAAAAAGAATACACTCTTATCACAGGATACACCTTGGGCAGTACAAAAGCCTGGCCGTGGCTCCACCCAAAATGGACCCTGGGTCACGAGTTTTCACACTTTGATAAATTTTCCATTTCCATATTGGGGTTAATTGTCCAATTACAGCTCCAGGTTATGAAGTCCCATCCTCCCAGTTTGCTCTCCTCAATTCGCTGTTGTTTGCACTTTTTGGGCCTGAAGCTGCAGTGGTGTCCTTGGTTCTGGGGCTGGAAAAGGATTGTTTTGTCTGACTGAGCTGTGAGGAGAACTTGCTAACACTTTATATGAAGTTCAGAGTTCTATACCAATGCAGTACAGAATCTGGAAGATAAGAAGGCTAAAACTTAAGGCATCATAAGCATTCACTGTGGCACCTTTGAAAGGTCGAGGTGAACTTAGTCACATACATCTTCCTTCCTTTGTCTTACAGCTGCTTCAGCCAGAAATCCCACCGTAACACACTGTCCTACTGTAAGACATCGGCAGAGAAAAACCAAATACATCTTTTGACATTTTTCTGGTACAGAGTATAAACAATCTATGACAAGAAAAGAAAGAATTCTACAGCTGACATTCAGAAATGGAGCTCTTGCAGAGGTATTTGGGTAGCCCAGCTCCATTCCCACTCATTCCTGTGGTGTTAGAAATCCCCAAGAGGGACATGAAGACCCTGATGCCCCAGACACAGCTCTGCTCTGGGTTAAGGAAGTGGTTTCTCTTCCTATCTGGCCCTGCCGTCATTAACCTGACTGCTTCCCCTACCCAACCCTGTGGGAGTTTTTTGGCCAGCAAAGATGGTCTCAAAGTCATCCCTTCCAAAAATTAGGTCTTATTGCAGCTCTTGAGTCTTCCTGTGTGTTTCTAACACGTTCACTTGTTTTAAACTTGAGAGGAATTCAAGCAGATTCTGGGGAAAGATTTGCAGGCAGAGGTACTTCCTTTTTTCAGCCTTATTAATTCCCTTCAATAGCTGAAGCATGAGCAGTCGAGTGGTGGGCAGGTAGAGACTGCAGTAGGAAGAAAGGGAGTTAAGAGCTGGTGGACTTTCTAGGACAGAGACAGGCTGGAGACTGCAACAGCTCTGTCTGCAAATCCCAGCCTCTGTTTTGGGGTGACTTGTGCTTTTTAATCCGTGGTGATGGCCCTGCATTTACTTCGAACTGTTGCATTACAGAGGTGGAGAAGGGTTAGATGTTATTCCTGCCCCAGCCAAGCTCAGCAAGAAAGAGCCATGTGCCATTTCCTGCTTAAGACACTTCACCGCTTTGCCAATGTTCTGTTGGGATGATATTTTAGCATCCTTTGCTGATCAGGATGCATGCAATACCACTTCACCTGCCTCTCACAATCAGCTTCATCAGTAAAGGTTAATCCACTTGCTGTGGAACTTCAGAGGCTGAGTCAGGATCTGGTGTCAATAAATACACACTGACTAGAGGGATGCTTCACCTTCCTGAACACTGTGAACTCTTTCCTTTTCTGTTTTCTCAACATTGTTTTCTCATTTCTAACAGCTGTCAGGTTAAGCTTCTGGCTAAATTGTTTCCTTTGCTATCTCTCAAACACATGTTAAAGAGTTCTTTAACTTTCCATTCACAGTCATTTAGCTATTGTTCTTTCCACCTGGTCAGTTTGGCTCATAATTTCCCCTAACTTATATTAGCTCTTTTGCAATATCTAGTAGCTCTATTTCTGGCTGGGGCTGCCCTCCTTTTGCTCATACTGACTACAGTCAGATCATGGTCACTAATCCTTAAGCCCTGACCACTTCTTCAGCAATCAAAAAACTTCAGCACTTAAAACCCACCAAATATGGCACTTGCATCGAGTATAACAGTTCCACTACAGCTGTTTCAGTATCAGGAGATGTCCATCTGAAGCCATTGTAAACTCTCCTGACATTCTCCTTGGTCTCACACAAGTCCTGATGGAGATTTTCTCAGCAGCATCCCTGTTCCCTTCTCTGGACCCTGCAGGGGAGGTTGCTGGGACTTGGTGCTAATCTCTGTTTTTGCACAGCACACAGAAAAAAAAGGGCTCAGTTTTCTCTTTTTAATCCTTTTATTTGCCAAACATTGGACTATCTAGGTGTAGCTTTAATGAATGATTGAAAAGTTTTCATCACAACAGGGTTTCTGTAGGCTTAAACTTTTACTTTTGGGTGAGATGAGGAAGGGCCCATATCTCCAAAAATCAGGCAGTCCTTGGCCTCTTACCCAAGAGTGCCCCTGGCAGATCAGTCCTTCAGGCTTTCAATCTTCAATCTTCGCTGTCTGCACAACATTAATCAGCAGCACAGTTACATTTCTCAGTACCAGAACAACTCCTGTTGATTTGCTTTTGCTGATTCCTCCCCGGAGAAGGGAGCCCATTGCTGGCAGCCTCCGGCCTGGAGAAGTGCAAACCAGAGGCTGCAAGGGAGTCCTGCAAATTGAAATTACTCTGTTTTCTTCTGGTTTTTTTTGCCCCTTGTCACATTTAGTCACAGTTTTGGAGACAGGCACACAACTGAACATGCCGAGATCATGCCACAAGAGCCAAGGTTTATTAATAGATGCCTTCTTTTATAGGGGGTTCAAAATTCGTGTGCTTGAACACGTAATTAATTGAAGTCTCAACACTGCCCAGCTCACTAACTAACTAGATGTCTGCATTCAAGATTAAATAAGATTGGCTGGGGTCCTCTGTTTGAGTTTGAATCTAACTTAACATTGTCTTACCCACGGGCTTGTTTACTTCTATTCTTTAAAGGTCTATTACAGCCTATTTTCCCTGTGTAGCTACAGCCCAGCTGTAGTGTCACAGCCCCTAGCAGGAGACAGGCATTTCCCAGCTGCTGTATCGTTCTCCCCCGGCTGTAAAGCCGGCAGACAAAGCCCGTGTGCCCTGTTTGCAGCAGGAGCAGCCCGTGGGTGCTGCGGAGCCCTGCCCGTGTCTGCGCGCACCCAGCGCTCCAGGGATGAGTGCGCCCGCTCCCTGCTCGGGGCGCGGCCAGGCGGCACCGAGAGCCCCAGATGAGTAACCCCGACCAGAGGCTTTCTCTGTTTTACACACTGCAGCACCCGTGCTCGGCAGCCCTCACAGCGGGGCGACAGCTCCGAGGCACTGGCTCCATGCCCGTATCACGCTGCCAGCCCCGAGGGACACGGGCAGGAGCGCCAGGGGTGCCCGCAGTGCGAAATCCGGGCAGGCTGGGCGTCAGCCCCTCTGCAGTGGTGTTTGCAGCCGGCTCTGCGTTTGTTCTCTTCTCCAGCTGCCACTTTCACTAGTCCTTAGGTGAAAAACAGCCCCGCCGAGTTTCTCCCCTAGGCACACTGACATATCTGGGCCATGGCTGGGGCTCCCTGCCTGCGTCCCCTGGGAGAGCTTGAGAGGGGGCATTTCCCTGCAGGCAGGCAATCAGATGGGAGTTCACACCAGTGTGCCACTGGCAGCACAGACAGAAAATGCACAATCCTCACCCAAGCAACACCAGTGGCCTCATCCTGTTCCCCTCCCTGGCTTATCAGGATGAAAGCCCAGAATATATATACACAAAATATAAATTCCTTCAGCTGCTAGTCTTAGATGCACAGTCTCTGCACTCTATCCTCCTGACTCCTGAGCCTTTTTTCCTGTTTCCAGCTGGCCTGACTCACTGATTGCTAGCCAACACACTCACCCACAGCCCCCTCTCTCTGAGGGGGGCTGCCATCCTGGCACACAGGGTGCTTTGCCCCATGGTGTCCCTCCCATCACGGGTACTCCAACCTCCACACGTGCCTGTGCACATCAAACAGAGACCCTCAGCAGGGAAACGGCTAAAGAGAATTTGGAAAGCAGATAGGACACGCTATAACCAGCAGGCACAGGGCACTTTAGCAGTCCCTTTTGTCCCCTTTCCTCTCTGTTTTCCACCACTAGTTCCTCCCACCTTGGTTCATCCCTTTCCCCAGACACCCCACAAGTCCTGAAGGCTCTTCCCAGCATCCTGCAATGAGCTCCATGTCCTTTGGCTGATCACCCTCTTTGCTTGGCAGCTGGGAGGGGTTCACCAGTTTCTCACCAAGGCAGATGCACTAACCCAGGCAGTGTCCTGTCCCCATCAGGTCACCAGAGCTCACATGTGAAACAGAATCTGGGAGCATTTGATGCCTCTCGTTTTCCTTCCAGCAGGTCCTTCAGACAGACTCCCACACTGACATCAAACAGCTCTTCAATATTTTCATTGCATGACTGCAAAATCAGTGAGTTATAACTCAGGAATTTGACAGCATCTCCATCTTGATAATTTATCTCTTCCTCATCTCGTGTTTAGGGATTCTTTGCTTTTTCAGTGTCTGCAGCTTCATAGAACCTAGAAAAACGAATTCTTTCTGCTACATCTTCAGTATAGACACAACAGAGAACTCAGAGCTGAGCAAAACAGTTTCTTCTCCTAAGACAACTTTTCCTTGCCAGTGTTCTCAGCCCCCTTCAAGGCTGGGCATGGGAGAATGAGACCCAGATTCCCTTGTTTTTCACAGCATCTCCTCTCCTGTGGCGGTGTCTGTGCCGGGCAGGGAGGGAGCAGTGGTGGCCAGACCCAGCGGCTCCCGTGGGAACAGGTCAGCACCGGGGCATGGCTGCAGGGGGTCACCTGAGCCCACCTGTGGCACCTCAGAGGGGAGGTGAAGCCTCGCTGTCCNATAAAAAGGTCTGTCTCAGCCTTTCTTTCGCAATTCTGAGCAACCTTTAGTGCCAAGAACAGCAGTAAATCTGTGCTTTTTCCCAGGAAATGCGTTCCGTTGGTGCGGGGTGCTGAGGGGATGGGCTCCATGGGGTGACACCGATCAGAGAAAACACCAAGCCGTGACTGTTTGAAACTCGAGCAAGGAAAGCCCTTTCAAGCAGCGAACACCCATCTGAGTAGGCTCGGTGTGTTGACCCGGGCTTAGTGCCCAGGCAGGCCCTGCAGGAGCTCACCCAGAGCCCGGCTCCTTTCCTCAGCCCCAGCCTGTGCCTCAGCTTGTGCCATCTCTCCCACACGGCAGCTGGGAGGATGCCAGCCGCGTCCTTCAGTGTGGCCAGAGGAGATAAATCACAAAAACCTCTGGGACTGCAGCATGGGGAGCAGGCCGTGGATGCAAGCAGGAGTCGGCCCGGCCTCGGGGCGCCCTCTTGCCCCGCTGCCCGCCTCTGTGGGGCTGTGGAGGAGCCCTGGCTCTCCCCAGAGTGTCAGTGCAACCACAGCGCAGGATGTCTCTGGCTGCCATCCCCCCATGACTCAACTAGGTCACCGAGGCGGCGGTGACAGGGCAGGGAGGCAGCCGTGCTGTCAGCGGGGCTTTCTCTGCTCTGCTTGCCACAGGCTCTGCCGATCTGTGACCTTTTCCAGGCCTGCTTTGAGGGCAGAAGGGGTGGGAAATCTGTCAGGCTCACTCTTGCACATCCCCTTGGCACTGAACGCTGTGACAGTCCCGCTGGGAGCGAGCCCAGGGGCTCTGGGACAGAGGGCTTCGAAGGCAGGCCACTGCCTCCGAGCTGGTGCCCATCCTGCTGTGATGGTGGATTGTGGCAGGAGACCCAGCTACCATCACACCTCAGACTGCTTGGGCTGTGCTTTGCCAGGTTTCATGCCCGTCCTTCAGGCAAAGGTTCTCAGTCAATTTTCTACTCCCTCCACTGAATTTTCTGTGGTTACGTTAATCCTGGCAGGCTCATTTTGCTAACGGATAGAAGTATTTGTGCTTATGACTCATTGGTAGTTGCACACTTGCCATCTACAAAATCCTTGCAGATCTGGGCAGAGATGTTGTTTAGTGCTGTGGCACTCACTCTTGTCTCAGGGTCGTGACGTTCTTAGCCCTGTCTGATGGCCCACCCTGCCTCCCACGGGGACACTGGAATGAAGGAGAGACTTTTAAAACCACTGTCTCCCTGGGATCTTATCATGCCAGCAGGAGTGTCTGAGGAGCTTCCTTTTGGCCCCTTTGCTTTCTAGCATTAGCTTGATATGGGTTTAGGGTTAGGTTTAGGCTTAACTGCAAAAAAATCAGTTTTGTTTTAGTTTCGGTTTTTTTTCCAGAAAAAGTCTTCTTCTATTGGGTGGCTAAACAAACACAAAAAAAAAAAAAACCCCAAAACACGCAAAAACAAAACAAAACAAAACAAAAAAACCCCAACAAAAACCAAACAAAAAACCAACCAAAAAAGCCCCCAAAAAACAGAAAAAAAAAAAGAAAAAAATTCCAGAGGAGTTCAGCTGATAATGGGCGGAGTCATCTGCATAGTGCCAGGAGCAGTGCAGTCTTGTCTCCCAACCCTGAGATATCATCAATATTGTTATGACTTGGGCAGGAGATAGGATGGAAAAACTGAAGCTCCTCAAGTCAGCTGGAAATTTTTAGGTGGAATGTGTGTCTGCTGTCTCCCAGGAGCCCACCACAATGGGCAGCCCCAGATGCAGAACCATCCCTGCCAGAGAGCCACACCCAAGGGCAAAAACAGCCCAGCAACCAGAGAGAGCCCAACCCCAACAGAGAGACCCTGGGATGGAGAAAGCAGAGGTGGAGGAAAAATTCCAGCCTCTGAAATGGAGATGGCTAGTTCTCCTTCAGCTGGAATGAAAGCCAGGGGGTTGTGGGGCTGCCAGAGAGGCAGATGCAGGCCAGGAGCTTTGCCAGTCTCTGGCTAACTCTGGTTGCAGGTACAGAAATGTGCACTCCTGAGCAGAGCTCCCTGTGCCTTTGCACTGGAAGTGTTGACAGAGCCTGGGAGCCCCTTCACCTGACAGCCCTGGGCAGCACTGCTCCCCGAAGGCTGAGAGAATTGGGATTGTTCAGCCTGAAAAAGAGATCTGAAATGAGCCCACAAGAAAGACCGAGAGAGACTTTTTGCAAGGATAAGGGGGAATGGCTTCTAAATGAAAGAAAGTCGATTTGGACTAGATATTAGGAAAAAAGTTTTACTGTGAGAGCGGAGAGGTACTGGCAAAGGTTGCCCAGAGGAGATATGAATGCCCATCCTAGGCTTGGAGAACCTGGTCCAGTGGAAGGTGTCTCTGCCTATAGCAGGAGGACTGGAACTGATGGGCTCTAAGGTCCCAAACCAAACCACTATAGGATCCTCAGGCAGACACCCCAGAGACAGTGGGTGCCAACTGGTCCCTGCTGTCTCAGCATAGTGTACCTCAACCTGAGCAGGGAGTTGTGGGTTGGTGTTCTTTCTTCTCCCCGTGCAGGGTTTTCTGTAGGCTTTCAGTAACACAGCATGCATGTAGTCAAATCTTGGGTAAAAATGTGCTGCTTAAGGCTCTGTTTTTCCCAAAGTCAAAGCAACCCAGTGCTGGCATCCTCAAGGCTTCTGAAATCTTTAAAGATGAAAAAGCAAAACCCCAGCTGTCAGATGCTGGCAGTCCTGGGGGGCAGAGGGTTTCTCTGTGCTGGACACCAGGTCCTGGAGAGCAGCGCTGCCTGCAGAGCAGCCTTGTCCCAGTGCTGTTCTCCACCTTCCCCTCACTGCAGGGGCTGCCCCAGGTCGGCTTCAAAGCCTATTCAGAGCCCCAGCACTGCTCTGAAGCCTCAGAAAGGAATCTAGCAGCTGAGGGAACTGCGTGTCTGTGCCCAGCCAGAATTGCCTTGAAGGATCAGAAGGCCCTGGTACCACAGGCGCCTGCTGTCTCAAACCACAAATTGCTTGGGCAGATCTTATTTTTGAGCAGTTCTTGCCTCTGCAGAAATACCAGTCCCTCTGTGCTTGCTGGGTTTCATGAGAGCTGAAGGAAGAGTAACTAGCTGGTTTCCACAACCAGCAGCTTTGCTATGCAGGGAGCAGGGAGAAATTTCCCTGAAGCCATAACCCAGTGATGCCCCCAGCAAAACAGAGTGACAGGGGAACCACTGGAGTGAGCCCTGTGAGCTGCGTTCTGTCCATGTCACCATGAACTGACTGTGCCTGTCTCCCCTCTCCTCCTCACCAGTCCAGATCTTTGTAGTTTTCTTTCAGACCTCTTCTCAAGCTGATGCCTCCTGGGCTCAAAAAGTCTCTTGGCAATCTGCTGTCTGCCAGGTAATCCAGCAAATAATCAGCTTAAACAAATTTAATGACTGGTAAGTGCCACTCGGCATCACCTGCGGTTGCAAAACCCTGACAGGGCAGGGCTGGGTGGCTTTGCTGAGCTGGCTGCCTGTGTCCTCCCCTGGCTCAAAATCAGCACAAGCGGAGAAATCTTGGGACCATTTTATCAGCTTCCCTCGCCATCTGGTGACCGCCTGGTGAATGAAGCATGATTTTCTCTGAGAGGTCGTGTGGGAAGAATAGAGAGAATAAAATTAATAAAGTGGATTTCAGGCTACTGACAGCTGGAGAGCCAATGTGTCAGGGTTAGGGTTAGGGCTGCCTGTTTGGGGAACCAGGTCACTGACAGCAGAGCTCTGCAGTCAGTAATGACTTGACCCCCTGTGGGAGCAGCATTTCATCTGCTCTCGGGGCCTTACACAGCAGTCAGCATCAGGCCACATGGCCCAGTTGGTGCTGACTCCAGAGAAATAATTCTGCATTTCTCAGGTTTCCTGTGTGTTCCCACAGAATTAACTCCTTTGAGTTACTGGATGCAACATTTCTCCGAGGCAGAGCCAAGCTAACATCTGATCTTAAAGGTCTTTTCCAAGCTGAATGATTCTATGATTTACAGCACACAAGTTGCCCAAGAGGAGATACACTGCAGGAAATGAGCTCACAGAGAGGCAGTGGTGGGAGGGCAACTGCTCTGTCATGCATCCACCGTATGAGGCTTGCTGGGGACCCTGTTCATGGGTGCAGAGCCCTCAGAGGAGCCTGTAGCTGACTGCAGTTTCCCCTTTTCAGCCCGTTTCCCCCCAGGTATCCCCAGTGTCACTTCCAGCTCTCCACACACACAAACAGCAAAATCCTGGGCTGCACATAACCAGAGATGTGCTGTGAGAGTGGACACGGGGGAATTCCCCATGCAGGTATTTGCATTTCCTCGGGTTTTGGAGGAGCATTTTCCACCACGTGTGACTGCCCAGGGGCTGTGAGAGCACCTGGCCAGGGGTAGCCTCAGCAGGGCCCATTCAGGTGGTGAATCTCCTGTACTCTTGTGGTTCCATCGCCCACTGAGGTGAATTTGAGCTCAAGTGCTCAGTGGGACTGGGTGGTTTTGATGCCTTAAGTTTTAGCTTTCATATTTTTCGGATTCTGTGCTGCCTAGGTGCGTAGCTCTGAGCTTCATATTAAGTGTCAGTAAGTTCTCTTCACAGGGTAGGTAGACAAAACAATCCTTTTCCAGCTTGTGACCAAGGACAACCATTGTGATCTTCAGGCCCAAAAGGCATAAACGATGGGGAACTGAGGGGAGCAAACAAGGAGGATGGGACTTCATAACCTGAAGCTGTAATTGGACAATTAACCCCAACATGGAAATGGACCAAAACTTATAAAAGTGTGAGACCTCGTGACCAGTCATCCATTTTGTGACCATTTTGGGCCCATCTTGGGTGTAGCCCTGGCCAGGTTCTTGTGCTGCCCAAGGTGTGTCCTTTAAGGGCTTTTGATAAATACCTACTTTATTCCTTTAACACGGTCTAGCCTCTGCTCTAGGTCAGCCTCTCAAGGCACCAGTTCCATCCTGGAGTCATGAGGGAGCTGGAGGAAGAGCTTGCTAAGCTGCTCTCCCTCATTTATGATCAATTCTGCCTAACTGGGAAGGTCCCAAGTGACTGGAGCTTGTCCATAAGAAGGATGTGGGGAACAACAGGCCTGTCAGCCTGGCCTTGGTGCTTGGAGGGTTCTGGAACAGATCACCTTGTGTGCAGTCACATGGCACACACAGGACAGCCAAGGGGGCAGATCCAGCCAGCACAGGCTTAGGAAAGGCAGGTCCTGCCTCACCAACCTGGTCTCCTTTTATGACCAGCTGACCCGCCTGGTGGATGCAGGGAAGGCTGTGGATGTGTCTGCCTGGACTCCAGCAAGGCCTTTGACACTGTCTTCCACAGCACACTCCTGGAAAAGCTGCAGCCCAAGGCTGGGACAGGAGCACTCTTTGCTGGGTTCAGAACCGGCTGGATGGCTGGCCCAGAGAGTGGTGGTGACTGGTGCCACATTCAGTTGGCATCCAGACATCAGGGGTGTCCCCAGAGATCAGTGTTTTTTAGCCTGGAGAAAAGGAGGCTCAGGGGTGACCTTATCACTGCCTGAAAGGAGATTGTAACCAGGTGGGGTTTGGCCTGTTGTTGCAGGCTGTTTTTCATAGGACAAGGGGACACAGCCTGAAGCTGCACTAGGGGACGTTCAGGTTGGACATTCACAGGAATTTCTGCACAGCGAGGGTGATTGGACACTGGAATGGGCTGCCCTGGGAGGTGGGGGAGTCACCCCCCCGGAGGTGTTTAAGGACTGGACAAGGCCCTCAGTGCCACATCTGGGTGACAACATGGTGTTGGGTCATGGGCCGGACTCGCTGATCTCTTTCCCAAAGGAACTGAAGCTGTCATTCTGTGACAAACACTACAGGAGGAGGCACATACAGATCTTATTTACCCAGATACCACCAAATCCTCTCTGTTATTCCATGGACGTGTCATTGACTGTGCCCAGCAAAGGGAGAAGCAGCATCCTCATGCCATGTGAGATGCCAGACCCCCTCCCCAGGCAAACTGGGAGACTGAGACCAAGGACATCAGCCTTTGTGCTTGAAGGATGATGGGCTTCTGCCTGGTGATCCTGGGAAGGAATTAGACTTTAGATGATGTGCCTCAAATAGAAAACTCACTCCTGAAGTGAGCAGAAAACCATAGATAAGGATGATGTAAAGATATTGTTAAACCGCCAAGGAATTTCCCCAACAGAGCGAGATGTGGTGGCAGCCACAGCCCTCCCCGATCTCCCTTATCCCCCCACCTCAGCCTCTGCCAGACTCACACAGCCACCACGGTGCCAGGGGATTTCCAGAAGACCCAAGCACAGACAGAAGCCTCCGGCAGCAGCACACCATGGGCTGGTCCCACAGTGTTGCAGGCATTCATTTGCACACTTGGTGATGGCCCCACAGTGCCCACTCAGCAAGCTGTGCACCATGGAGAGGAGACACTGGCCATACCTTGGCACCCCCAGGGGCTGGGAGGAGATGTGATGTGGCATCAGCATCCAGACAGCTGCTGCTGGGCAGTCGTGCTCGGGTTTGCAGCTCAGAGCTTCCACAGCTGCTCAGTGATGCTGGTGGGATGGCTGCTCCCTCCCTCTGCCTTTGTGCCCAGCTGTCCTGTGTGCCCACCACTTCTCTGGCCCTGGAATGGATTGGGGTCCCTGGAATGGCAGCTCTGGATTTGGCAATGATGCCAAGTGGGGCTGCCACAGCTGCCCCTGGGTTTTTTGGGTCAATGCAGCTGCGAGGCACTGCCCAGCTGTGGCAAGCCCTGGGACTGCTGCGGCAAGCAAGGACACCGGTGGCTCAGGGAACACAGCTGCTCCAGAGGGACAGGCTGAGCCCGACCTCCCACCTGGGCACTGCAGCAAAAGGGGGCTTTTGGAACCCCCTTCTGTGCCACAGGAGAGCAGCTGCAGCCTCCCAGATCTCCAGCTCCCTGTGAACCTTCCAAAAGGCATGGCCACTGCCCACAGCCTTTTCCTGCATGGCTGCCAGCAGGAGCACTTCTTGCTGCTCGCTCAGCCTCTGGACTTCTCCAGGCTTTAAACAAGCTCGGGCAAACTTCACCTGCTCCACTAGAGCAGCACAAGGCAGCAGTGCTGTTACCCTGCCCAAGGAACAAATGTGCCTCAGGCATGGCCAACACATGCCCCACACATGCCTTCATGCTCTGCTCTTTGAAAGAAATCCTTAGTGCTTCTCTTCCTCCTCAGTCTCAGTTTGAAAAGCAGCTCCAGTTCCTCCCTCTCACCTGTGACACTGACGGGGAGCACAGATCCATGCCCAGGGCATTCTCATGCTGGAGGGTGGTGGAATCACAGGTGTGGGACTCACCTAGAGCACTGATATCAGCCTAGCAGAGAGGGGAACATGAGACCAAGGACCTATTTCTGCAGGAACTGGAAATCATGTTCTTATAAAAAACTGTGAGAGTCAAAATCATCCCAGCCAGTTCAGCCCAGCCTCTGGCTAAGGACCACATTTTTCCCCTGTGGTTACCATTTTCAGAAAGCATTAACAAATTAACAATTAAAGCCCTAGAAAGCAGAAGCTGTGACTAATGGTCTTCAAGTTTCCTCCAAGTTTAATATCAGAATGAAAAACAATTAAAGGAATAGGAATGAGACCAGACAGTGAGTGAAGGGTTGCTGGGATGCTCCTCCATGGCCTGGACAATCTGGTGTTTATGCTTTTGTTGGTCACATACTCCCTTTTAGTAGTAGCAAAAGCAAGAGCCACAAAGTGCCTGGGGAAGCAGATGTGTCCTCACCATGATGCCAACAAAGACACCCATGGGAGCTATGCTCTGCCTGCTCCTCTCCCAGTCTACATCAGCACCTCAGGACATACAGGATGTGCTTCCACAATGCTGGCTCCATGCCTGGCCTGGCACCTCGGCCCCAGTGGACCTCGAGCACCTCTGGGGTCAAGCAAGAAGCTTCAGAAGGGGACCCATCAGATTATTGCCTCAGCCCAGGCAGAGGCACAGCTGTGGTTAGGCACCAGCTCTGAGGTGCAGCTCATTTGCATTGTGCTCCATCCTCGGCCGCTTTGATGTCACAGTGAGGTTCTGCCTCGGGGTGCCTGGAGCTCCCCTTCACTGCAGGAGCACAGGGGTGCCCACACTCTGGTGAGCTGATCACTGCCATCCAGGCAGCCTGGCTGGCTGCAGGCACAGCCCTGCTCCCCCTGTCCCCACTATGCCAGCTGAGCCAGCAGCAGTGAGGGCGTGCTGGGGGCATGGCCCCACTTGTCCACCACTGCCTTCCCAGGAGTCAGTGAGGGTTTGGGTGGAAGCCACACGTTGGGAGGGCTGCGGGGGCTGCTCCTTCCTCTGCTCACACTTTTGTGTCATTTCTGCAAGATAGGGCAGGGGTTGGTGGTCAGAATTGCCTTTCCTCAAGTTACTGCTCAGTCCTGCTGAGCTCACTCCTGGTGTCTCTCATCCAGACAGCCCATTCATCTTGGGATTGTCTTTTCCTCAAAACAAAAGATTAGCCAAGCCTAAAAGGTTCACAGTACAATTTTTTAATCATAACTGTATAGCTATAGCCAGTGATTAATGACTAAAAAAAAAAAATAGCAAAGTTGTTTCAAGTCTTGAGGGACTCAATATCAGTACCTCAAAGCATGATTTCCAAACAGCTGTGGCTGCTCTGTATTAATGATGCAGTTCAGACTTTGTTTGCTTTATTCCTTTATTTTTTGGCTGTAGATGGGTAAGTTAAGTTTTAATGAGATCAGCAGTGTGCAGGGTCAGCTCCTCCTTCGAGCACTGGTGTGGAGGAGGCCAGTTCACATGGATCCAGAGCATGGATTGCTCTCTACAATGCCAAAGCTGCAAATACATCCACTCTTTGCACACCAAGTCCTCGTGAGCTGGAAACAGGAGACTGAGATGAGCTGTAACATCCCCCATGCAGCAGGGAACAGCCAGGCTGAGCCTTCAAACAGCACTTTCAGAGTGGCAGCTGCTGGCACGAACACGGTAGTGTCTGTCACCCACTGCTGCTGACCAGCCAGGCTGGGCTGTGCTCAGGTGGTTTTTCAATGTGTCTCTGTGTGTTGCTGGGTTTCTGTCTCTGTTTTTTCCACTCATGGGCATGCTGAAGACTCAAATGACACAAACCCCCATCAGTGTCTGAGCAGGGTGAGGGGAGCTGGAGCCCACAAGGCCACGAGGTCAGAGGAGCAGCTACCCTGACAGGCACTGACATGTCCCCCTGGCAGAGACTGCGCCCGTGGCTCAAGGGGTCTCTGAGAGAGAGAACACCCTAAGTCAAGCCTTGCCTGCTGTGTTTTGCTGGGAAGCTCCAGGAAATTGCAAGAATTGTTTTGGCAATGGTGATGGGCTTCCCAGCCATCCCCACATCCTTTGCAGGGCAGGTCACAGGGTCAGCAAACCTCAGGAGCTGCTGCACAGGCCCGGGCTGCTCCCTGCACCCAGCTGGCTGAGCAAAGGCTGCCCTCAACGCTTCCTGGGGTTTGGAGGCCCCAGGGTCTCTAGCCTTCCTTCCTGACTGCTTCCTGTATTAGCTTCTCCAACATTTCTAATGAAAAAAAAAAAAATGAAGCCTCACCAGACAGGGATGTGCTGCTCAGGGCCCTGCTGTCCCAGGGGCAAGGACAGATGGTTTGGCTGTCTTCTAATAGGATTTAGGACTTGCTGCACCAGTGTGTAGAAGCTGGTTTGGGGCAGCAGAGTAAATACCTGATTTTTTTGCTCCAAGGGCTTTTTACCCCCATTTTTTAGCATCACCAACACAAAGAGTTGTTCCCCAGGATGGCTCCCCAGGGCTCTGTGCAACGCCTGTGACAGCTCCAGAAGGGACACCAAGACAAAGCTCTGCTCTGACACCTCTGTCTTGCCTCACTCCACTGCTGGTAGATGTACTGGCACAATAAGGGAACCACACACTGTGGCATCTACTACCTCCAGTGAAGGTCCAGCCCAGCTTTCACATACCTCCTGCATGGTTCCAGGGGAAACCATGCAGCCCAGCTGAGACATTTTGCAGAGCAGGAGGAATTCAGAGATGAATCTCCAACACACGAGAACGGAGCACGACCTTGCAGCACCAATCCTTTAGTGAGCCATCAGAAAAACAGCAAGGCTCCACCTGGACCAGGCTCTCCCAGGGCACAGGAGCAGAGCCAGGCTCTTGCTTCCCACTTTCCTGTCTTCAAGGAATGCAGAGTGGATAAGAATTATTCTGAAGCCATTTATTATGGACTTATTCGATACTCTATTTATTATAGAGCTAAACCCCACATTTGACAACTTGGAACAAACTTCTGGTGAGTATTTGAGAGGCTAGAGACAGAAGTGAAAATAAAGCAGGTTGAGCTGCCTTTTGCTTTCTTTGTGGTAGGAAAACAGCATTTCAGTGAGAAATTAAAGCTTCAGTGGAAAAAAGAAGTCTGAAATATTTATGTTGCTCTAGGGAAAAACAGAATGGCTGCTCCCATCAACAATACATCGATAAACTATAAATATCTGAAAATCAAGCCTACATTCCACAAAAAGGCTACACTACACAGACAAGCACCTGCTGCTCCTCTGTCAAGTCCATCTGGAACATCTCTGTGAGACACAAACAGCAGTACAGGGAAGATTGCTCAGCTGGGGCCAAATCACCTCCTGAGGTGCAGAGGTGTGCATGTGGAGACAGGAACATGGAAGAACACACACAGCTGCCAGGACCTGGGCAGAAGCCCTGCTGACACATTCCAAAACAGGGTTCAAAAGCCTTTAAAGGACTCAAAGAGGTTACAGGATGCTCCATGGAAAGGCCAGCAGCCCTTCCTGTGAGATGAAAGTGGCCTCAGCTCCTGCTCGTTGCTCTTACCGCAGTGGCATTTCAGAAGTGTCTGTCATTGCACAGAAAGAGATATCTGATTGTGGGAGCCTTTAATTAACTATCACCCAGCCCAGCACTGGGAAATGGGTTTCAGATATTCAAATAGGAACAGTGTTTTTTTAATTATAACCAACACAGCCCCAGTGAGGCAAGGCCAAAGTCTGGGGAGCAAGGGTTTGGCTGTTTGGGGGTATTCACATCCCTGGCATTCTGCTTGGCATGCAACTGGAAAGGTTTGATCAGACTTAAGCCAGGTCTGGCAGCTGAAACTGTCCAAAAAGTAACAGATTTTCTTTCTTTCTGACTCCTACACTCCCAGGGATGCAGATCACATTGATCATATCTGGGATGAGATGAACAACTTCACCCCAACCCAGGCCATGAAGCAAGCCCAGTAAAGATCTTGAGCACTTTTTCTCCCCTCTTCATGAGGTGGCCAGTGATTTTTCACTACAGATCTAGAAGTGGAAGCAGAAGCAATAGAAACTCCAAAAGTGGCAACTTTCAGTACGCTGCACAGTTCGTATAGGGTTAAGAGCATAAGATGCAATTCTCACTCTTGAGGACACGGCAGATGATGTCTTATCCCTTCCCTTCTGTCTTTCCATATTCTGGCATGACTAACAAATTCCAGGCCTGCAGCAAGAGGCAGGGGTCAGAAGAAAAAGCCTTCAATGGTGAAGGCCACTAAAAGCACACCAGGTTGCCCAAGATAACTTTGAAGTTGCACTGAAGGTTTTTGAACTAATATCTGTCAGGAACAGTTTTTGCTCAAGCTTAGCTTGCCATGGCAGGTTCTGGGTGGATCGTGGGGCAAAAGCCTTGTTACAGAATTATATCTCAACATACTCTATAGCATAGGCCACACACTTGAGACAGCCACGACACACGATCTAAAGGAACACCATGCTGCATCAGGAGGCTTCAGCTGTCTGCCCAGACAAAGGAACATCAGCAGCCTCCAAAGGCTGCAAGCATCTGCCAACGTCTGCTTCTCTAGCCCAATCTTTTCTACTCCTCCTGGTTAACGCACTGCACCTGTGCACTCCACACCCAGCACTCCATGTCTCATTATGTTTGATGCTGTTCACCTGCTTTTCAGTGCTGTAGCCCATCTGGGATGAGGCTGGACCACAGCATCACAAATCAAGTACCTACAAAAGCCAGACTCTGCCAAACTAATTTCTGTGCTGCTTTGAAGTTCAGCAGTGTCATTTATTCATTTTAGAGGGCTGACTACTGTAGTGAAGACAGACATGTCATGTCACAGCCTAACAGTGATACCTGTCAGTACCACACTCAGGGCAGGGGTCCAAAGGAAACCTTCACTGTCCACATGGCCACACACCAGGACTGGAGATGGCATTGCTTCTCTGGTCTCATCTCTGGAAACAAAGAACCTGCTCTGATTTTGAGTTTGACCCTTCTTAAAGCAGGGGGTGGAAAAGCAGGCTCCAGACAGCCACAGGGATTAGCTCAGTTGGTTAGAGCACAGTGCTCATAACGGGCCTGATCCCCATATGGGCCATTCTCTTAAGTGTTGGACTCCTGATCCTTATGGCTCCTTCCAACTCAGAATATTCTGTGACCCCTTGCAGCTCCATGACCCAAGAAGCCTGTAAAGCATTGTTTCTCACAAAAACTCACACTTCATGGGAAAGTGCTTCAAGAACAAGTGTCTTTCAGTTTTCAGATCTCTGCAATGCAGCTGACATAGTTCCTTGCTGGAGTCTTTGTTGTGCAGCAGGCGTACCAAACGCCCCACTTTGTCAGGGTGGAATCGATGACTTGGCTCTTCAGAACAAAGCTCAGGCAAGCAGGAGGGAGATTCTAGTGCCACACTTAGCAATTTGTTTCAGAACCCACCTGTGATGCTGTCAGAGGCTGGGTGCTTTCTTCAGATCTGAGATCCTCAGAGCTGCCCCAGAGTTTCTAGCAAAAAAACTTACTGCTTTCATTTTACATCAGAAGCATCACAACTACCTGGGAAATCTCCCTCCCACACCCCACAGTTTGTACTTTGGGTGGCTTGATGATCTCGCCACCATACAGTTACTAAGGTTAAACACTGCTTTTAAAAACTCTCATGTAAAAGCCACTGAGGTCAAATTTTAAGCTCAAGCTCGCTCTGACCAGCTGAAACACAGAAAAACAAAGCAGTCAAAAGAAGAGGAGCAAAAGGAATTCTCCACCTTTTCTCCCCCACTCCCCTCTTAACCACACACTGCCAGGCCTACCTATAACTGCTTCCATCCTGCCAGGCCCTGCTGCAGTTCTGTGTCGTTGCCTTTCCCAGCTTCTTCATAATCCTAAAATGATCTTCTCATGAAGAGAGCCACCAATACCTGTCCAGACACTGCCTCTTGCTATTCCTGACTCCACAGCATTTCCCAAAGGGGATGCAGGAAAGCTGGTGCAGCATGAACAGTCACAGGGGTCAGGAAAGGAAGTTTTATAACTTTTATAACAGTAACTGGGAAGAAACATCAGAGATCTGCACCCTCCTCAGTCCTGGGGGTACAGTGGAGAAGAAAACTTCACAAGAAATATGACAAGTCTCCCATCCAAATGCATTCCAAATAGGAAAACCAGAATGAAGCAGAACCATGAGCTTCCCTTTTCATATTCCCCCAGAAGAAGCTGTTTCAATTCCATTAATCTGGAGGCACAGTGAGTCACAATTCAACAGGTACCTCCATGTTTGAGGTCTAACCCAGGTCATCTAATAATTAAGACACTGTAATGGAATTCTCTTGTTATAATAAGCTAGTTCCCACAGCTGACTCAGGAATACAGTAGAGCACCTGAAACCCAGAAGGTGGAATTTCTCCTCTTACACAGTGATTTGCACATCTCCCACGTGGAGAGGTGTGGCTGCATAATTTCATCATGAAGTAATACAAGGCTGCATATTTTTAGAAGGAAGTGATAGGAGAGATTTGTTCATGCTGCAAATCCAAGGAGCCTTCAACACCAAGACAATTCCCTTTTTGCCTTGTTTTGTCACAGTTCCTAATCAGAAGTTCCCCTGATAGAAGAGCAACAATGTCAGCTTACAGAATTGCTCATCTTTACAAGAGCCCATCCCCATAACCAGTTAATGAAAAGGATCCCACCAACTGCAACAGAAGCTGGACAAGGCCTCTGGAGTCTGAGCTCAGGAGGGAAACTACCTGAGAGGTGAGGGTAAGGAGGCGGATTCTCCATGCTCACAAAAAAAAAAAAAGCATACCTTATTTAAAACCAACTCTTTCCACTCTCACATTTATTTTTCCTAAAAATAAAAACAGTCCTCGCAAAATGTGTCTTGTTTCTCTTTTCCAATTCAGTGGCATTGCTGCAAGTACTCCACGGCACATGACTCTGGGGAAGCAGAGGAAGTGCCCCACAACTCAGTCCCATTTCCATAGGAAAAGCTGACTCATAAATCACATCATCCTGGAGATGCTAACACAGGTTTGTAAGGAGCATCCGAATGACAAGTCCCAGGAGGAGGCTGGAGCCACCTGAGGGCTGGCAGGGCTGCCCAGCTCTAGCAGAGCAGGAGGCCCTCCTTCACGGCCAGGCGCTGCCGATGGATCTTGTCCTGCTGTAGCTCCTCGTGGTTTGGGTGCCAGAGTTTCATGACAATCCTCTCAATGTTTAGCGCATAGACTGTGTGTGCAGGGATCACTTCTTTGTGCACCTGGAAATGCATGGTGGAAAACAAGCTGCACGCTTCCATACACATTTGCCCATGTTACCAGAGAGTAACCTCCCTCTACCACAGGATGTTCCAGGTGCCAGCTCTGCAGAGTGGGAACAAAGGGAGAGCTGCTCCCTCTGCCAGCACTGCCATAGCAGCCAGCACAGCACAACCACCCCTTACACCACTTTCTAAGGGAGTGCCATGGTAAGGAAATAGTAATTTTGCTCTTGGGGTGGCAATCAATAATTGATCATCAAAACCATAGAAACAACAATTCTGACTAAACATGAGAGGAACACTTGATTACAGCTCTGTGGTCTGTATCCACAGCTGTGAGACAAAATCCCAAGGCCTGTTCACAACAGCAGAGATCATCAAGGGGGAATTTCTCACAGCTAATTTGAGACTGAAAGTACACAATGCCCCAAGAGCTGCCAGAGAGGGAGGGAACCACAGCCATACATCCCCAATGAAAATTCACCCAGCTGACCTTAAATGCCTCTCCAAGGCTGGGGTGATCACAGCCAACCCACTGCAACGGCCTGCATGCTAGGACCAAGTATTCCTCTAAGTACCCAGGTGGAACATGAGGAGTAAGAATGGACATGCCAGGTATGGCTTCTTCATATGGGTATATGTCCCATATACCTATGTAAGGTATTTTTCTGCAGCACTGTAAAACCTGTCCAGCTCAGTTCTGATACAATCACTGCAGCCTTGCTGCAGAGGAAGAGTTCACCCATCTTGCACAGCTGTGAGACAGGGATTTCCTCATCAGCTCTGTGACCAAGAGGATCAGAACAGGCATTAAACCACGAGTGAGCAGTGGGAACAAGTCAAAGCCAAAGAAGGAAAGAGACTATGGGAAGAGAAACCAAATCCCTCTCCACGCATGTAAACCACACCTAAGACTGGCAGCTGGCAGTACAGCCAGGGCAGCGCTGCCTGTGACACAAAGGTGTGACATGACCAGCTTACCTGCAGTGCCTCAAAGAGGTCGTACATGTTGACTGGAGGCAGGGATGCTGGCAGGGTGTCCCCAGAGCAGGCCAGGAGCAAGGCTGCCTGCTGCTCAGCATCATCAGGAGCGGGTGGGGGAGCCAGGCTCTGACCTGCCGAGGGCATCGTGCTGCTCAGGGGGCTGGGGGCAGAGCAGGCAGAAAACATCCCAGTCACAAAACCAGCACCAGCTGTGGCTGTCCTACAGCAGGAGCCTTGCTGTTCTGCACCACCTGATGTGGCCCATATGTACATAAAATTATTTCAGCTCTAATAAAAGTTTCTTTTAAATCCTAGCTTAACAAGGAGTGTGGACTGACCCTCGACATATTCCAGCCCTGATTAAATGGTCTCGGCTGTGCAACTTTTTGTTACTTGCAGTCAATAGTTTCTACCCAGTACAAAAATTAAGGTACACACAACATTAAGCTGAAACACTGGCCATTAGGCAGAGTTGTTTGTAGTGCTACAATCAAATTTTCAAACACCCACGACCTCCTGTCAACTGCTTGAAGCTGCCATAGACAAACAAAACTGCCTTCTCATACACAAACGCTGCCAGATGCACTGCAGAAACTCTTTGACACTGAGACTCCAGACAGAAGGACCTCAAAGCCCTGGTAACTGGAAAGATGTGCCATGGAACCATAAACACATTTGCATGCAGGAAATGACAGGATGGCAGTGTCCCACAGGTCCTCACTGACATTTTAATCCTATGGCACAACAGCCGTGCCTCCACAAAGGCAGAGAATTGCTGTGTTACTGAGGTTTCCAAAAAGCAGTAATAAACTGCTAGACAAGCAGAGGTAAGGGAGAGAGATGTAACACTGTCCCTACAGTCCAGTGCTGGGAAATCCCCATATTCTCACTCCCTGTTTAGCTGTACAATCCTCCATACCAATGCCTTCCTAGTTTGTGAAAGCAAGACACCATCAACACACATAAAAGAAGCAACTGCGCCATGGAATAATTCCAAGACTAGCAAAATCCCTGTACATTATCAGTGTGCTGCCAGCTCCTTACCACTCAATTAAGTTGTTATAAGCAACAACACTGTTCTTCAGATATGGCTGAGGGTTGACATTGCTTCCAAAGGCATACTTGAAATGGCCATCCCTCAGACGATAGGCTTTCCTCCTGGATATCACAGAGGTCAGAATGTCCTTAAGGTGGTTCTGCAACAAAAACAAATCTTGTGACATGTGCTGATTTATTCACTCATGGCTAGAAGGGTTTCAACAAATAGCAAGACAGAAGCAGTGCTGCTATGACCGCAGGGACCTAAAGATGCAAGGGAACCAATATCTGGACAAGCTACAGGACGTTTTCATTATCCAGCACTTGGATACAGAGAACATGGCACTTTGTGAGTACCATAAGCACCAGCCCGTGAACTGTACTTTAATATGTGACGTCCTGCTTCAAATGTCAAAGGGGTGTCTTCAATGCTAGGAAATTCCCAACCTCTGATTAAGGCTAAGATTTCATAACTGACACTAGAGGTTACACTTGAACTGAAATACATGCCCTGAAATGACAGTGAAAAGCCACTCACTCATCTTTTTCATTTGCTTGAACACTGCTGGAGAAGGAACCGTCTGAAAAAACCAAGCAGACAACTTCTTAATTTGGCCTCACTCCCAGATGGGGAACTCAGGTTGGCCTCCACACGCTGAGTGCAGAAAACCATCCCCACATCAATGCTCCAAGCAGAGGGTGTGTCATTCCTGGGATGTGTAAAGTGATGCACCACCAATGGCCAAAGCCAAACCAGGACCTCTCTTGGATCAGGTATCACCTGATCCTGTCCCTTCATGGCCAGGCCAGACACTGTGCCTGTAACAGATTGCTTTTTATACAACTGGTCAAACTGGCATTCTCATTCTGTCCCTGCTTTTAAGTGACAGGAATAGCATTTTCCACAACAGCTACTTCAGCATGCCTGGGGTATTGCACAAGTATGTCAAAACTAACACTTGCAGGCAGAACTCCAAGACTTTACATCTAGGGCACAAGATTTTCCATTCTCACATTACTCTGGGGCAAAAAGGGAAATTGGAGAACAATCAGAGCAGCAGGTTTCCACCCTATGCTGGGGAACAAGATCCCAGACTGCACACAGAGTCTTTTGCTGCTAGTGTCCTGAGACCACTACAGCTCCCCAGCCCAGCCTCACCTCCACAGCATAAACAACAGCTGTCACTGCCTCCTCGGTGACATTGTCCAGCCCGTGCTCATAGGCAGTGACAATCATCCTTCCTTCCAGCTGGCCACGTGTTGGGAGCATCATGGTGTGAGAGCACAGCTTCAAATCATCATCCTCCTGAGGATCCTTTGCCATAAACTGCTGGGCTCCCGACAGCGGGTTCTGAGGCTGGAACCGGTGCTGTCATGAACACATTAAAACATAACATTATATTCATTCACACCCTTTGGTTCATCAAGGGGACATCCCTTCTCCAGCCAGAATGTTTACACCTACAAGAAATCCTAAAAAAATCCTTCCCGATGACTTGTGACTGAAGAAACTGGTAAGTCAGTGTTGGTATCCTTTCACTGGACTTGTCCAGTAGCACCCCAAACCACCTGAACTTTGGGTATCCACAACACACTGCAGCAAGAAATTCTACACACCACGTGAAGACTCACCTGCTCTGGTGTGCTCTGTACCTCCCCACTGCCAGATTTGTTTTATTCTCCTGGGAGTCTCAAATGCGGTCAGTGACTGTCCTTTTTATCTCCATTCACACTACCCAGGCCAGGGACCGGACTTCCACATCTCTCAGACACCTTCTGTGTTGAAGGGTTCTCATCTATTTAGTAATTTCTTGTACAGAAGGGTATATTTTTACTTACTATCTGTTCAGTTACCCTCCAGATTAAAACCCATGATCCTAAACTTGTGTGATTGATTCTTACATTTCTCTAATGCTTTAAACTTAGCCCAATTCCAGCACTAATTTCATACTCCAGTCTCCCTGTATACTTTCACTACTCTAAGCAGAATTGTGTTACAGAACAGCCACTGAGATGAATTGCATCTATTTTTCAGAACTGACTCAGTTATTTAGCAAAAAAACTCATCACAGAACAGGAACTCATACTAGAAGGTGGCATTTCCCAGGCCATATGTATTCCAGCATAATCCTTGGCTGCATTGTGTCTCAAGCTCTGAGTGCCTGTGATGGCTCCTCAGTCCCCAGATAAAGGGGGAACAAAGCAAAGGGAAATTATTGATCCTTGAGCCCAGCCATGTGCTTGGCTCAGCTCTAACCCGAGGAAACAGACTCATCACACTCCCTCTACTTTCCAGTGGCTGTGGAATGGAGATTGCTGCAAGGCTCTTATGGGGCACCAGGACAAATACACACTTTAAATATGAACAATAAATATGCAGCAAAGTGGATTTCTCACATCTTAGTTTCAGGGGAGAAAAGGGGGCTGCTTTAGTCAAAGGACAGTGTGGCATTTAACTCAGAGTGAAAAACCAATCCACCCACTGGTGATGTGAAAGCAGGTTTCCCTCTCCATAATTCTAAAGATTTATGCTTTCATTACAGGAAAGTCACATGCCTGGAAAAAAAGACCTTCAAAATGTAAGCAACTCTCAAGAGGAATGTGGTTTGGGAGAGTAGAAGCCAACTGGAATGGACCTGTGGTCATTCACAGCTGTTATTTTGACCAGAGAGGGAAACATGATGAAATACCAAGGCACTTCCAAGTCCACACTACTCAGGAATTCCACTAGTACCAGACAAGCCCATTAATCATAACATTCACTTCATACAGTGCTTACTGCCAAGCATTCCTGAACATGTGTACAAACACATACTAGAAATCTGAAGTATCCTAGGGGTAGCGAGTAAATAAAATTCTAAGACTTCCACTACATCACAACTTGCTTCTCAAACTCTCATCTACTTGCTACTGAACTGAAGAGTTACAGTGAAGTTTTAAGACAGACAAGGTAACACAGACTGAATTCAAAACATCACAATACAGGTTGCAGCTGTGAGTACTGCAAAGTAATTTGACAATTTCTAAATACAAAGAGCCTTCAGCTGGACTTGCATTCCTTTGGAACACTAGTCTAGTGAAGCACACACAGAGAATGCCTAATCACAGTCCCTAGAAGGGCAGTATGCACCTTATCAAACCCTGCCTGTTGAAGAGAGTGCCTCATCCCAAATCTGTGTCACACCAGGCCCCCTCCACACTAGTCTGGCAGCACAGAAACAAGTGCAGAACAGGGGTGTGACAGTACTGGGTGGATGTATAGAGCCTCTGCTGCAAAGTCATCCGGATCTTGCACATTTCTGTGCCACCTACCAGAAGACAGCACCTTTAAAAGGCATTTTTAGCTCTGAAAGAACTTGACCTTCTGAAAACCTTACACCCAAAGAGTATCTTGCTTCTAACCCTTGGAGAATTAGTCAGAGAATTCTATCTGACTGCCTGAATAAACAGTAAATCACTTGTTTTAAGAATTTGGCAGATGTAAAGAGAACCACAGGCACTTACATCAAACTTCTGGCGAACCGAAGAAATCTTTTTCTTCCCTTTGGGTTTTCCAGGTTTAGTTGCAGAGCCACCTGGCCATGGCAGAGATCCAGCACCTTCTACAAATTGAAAAGAAAAAGAAAGCAAACCAACCAAACAAACAAAAAAAACACCTACTCAGTGTTGCTGATTTAAGGCCAGGAAGATACCCTTGACATCTGCCCACCTGTTAAGCCTCAACCCAAAATCAACAGGCATAGCAAAGAGGAAGGTCTTTTGAGGGGAGAACACTTTCGTAGCCCCTCGCTACTTTGACTCACTCACAACACCCATAACTTATGTAGCAATTTCTGTCCACACACCACACAAAACCCAGTGGAAGGAGAGAGATAAGCACAGCCTGTACGAAAATCCAAAAGGAGGGAACAAGCCATTTGTTCCATCAGGAAGGTAAGAGCACACCTGGAAGTGGGTTCTCCTCTCAACCACTCCTAGATCAGACCAGATGCTAAACCATCTGAATTGAGCAGCCTGATTCCCCAGTTCTCCTTCTGCTTCAGCAAGATTTGTCCTGGATCCTTATTAAACATCACAGCTGATTGTTCTGTTACACTGAAGAGAAGGAGAGGGGGGAAGAACTGCAGAGGCCATAGAGCCCAGAAGCAGGATGTCACTAATGTGACCAGTGAGCAAACAGCTGAAAAAGAGGTTCCTGCTTAGTACGAATAAATAAATACATTTAATCGTATCATCAGTTCAAAAGTCCACTGAACGCTGTCTGACAGCTACCCCTGCTGCAGGCCAAACCACATCCTGATAATCACACAGCTCTTGGCAAGGACAGCCTAGCAAATTTCCTGCTGACAGGTTTACAGCATCTGCGAGCAATTAAATCCTTCAGGAACATTGGCTTAGGACCGCACTGCACTGGATGTGTGTGCACTTGCTGACAGGGAACAAGTGCAACTCAGAGACTGGGCAGCCCTCTCGTGGCTACAGAGCAGCCTCTGCTGTGTGCCTCCAGCATCCTCCTCCCCCAGTTTGGCATTGCAAGTGAGCATCCTTTTCCTCTGGAGCACAGCATGCCCTGAGCATGTCCCACCTCTAGGGAGCTTGGACAACTCAGCTCTGAAGGCACTTCAGCTGTCTCTGAAGCAGAGGCTGGAGCTCTGCTGCCAGGCAATTCTGACAGGACAGCAATGTCTAGGACATTCCCTGGTCACACCTCAGCCAGAATTTGCCATTTCCTCCAGACAGGGACAAGAAGTGACAGCAGCCTTTCCACATCTCACCACCCACAACCTGGCTAGCCTCACTGAGCACTGACCAACATCCAGCTGTGGTTCCTTCCTGCTCCCACAGTCATCACCAGCTTCACACCAATCTGTGCGTTTATCTCTGGCTGTCCCAACTATGCTTTACTTGCTGTAATCAAGAATTAACTCTGTTTAATTTGCTGTAGTCAGGAATTTATAACCACAATTATACCACAGCCCTGTTTGTAAGGAATGAGGCTGGTGAGAAGTCCTTGGCTATGGGAGCTTCCCACACTCACAACTAGAGCACAAGCACTGTGTCCTCTGCTACAGAAAAAAAAACTCTAACAGGATCAGGCTCAGCTAGAGGATTCAGGTGAAGTTTTTGAATGGTCAGCTGCTAAGAAGGGATTAGAAACAACCTACACACACAGAGATGGCACGTTCTTCCTATATTAAAAAAAAAAAAGTTGACCAAGAAGTTTAGCTCCATCCTATTAGAGAGGTGGAAACTCGTAGCCTACAAACCCTGTTGTCAAAATCCACTGGTCAGTTTAAGAAATTAAAAGATAGTAAACAAAACCTCCCCCAAAATTGTAAGGCTGGTGTCACTGCTCAGCAATACATAACAGGAGAGGTCCTAATAATGGAGCATCAGAAACCACTGTGGAGAACCACATCAAGTCTCACACAGGTCCTTCACAGCCTCATTTGTGACCAGAGAAAGTGCAAGGGATGGAGATGGAAATTGAAAACTCTTTTCTCTGACAATGTTCTACAGATATAGTAGGTTACATCTAAGTCTGATTTTTTAAAACACATTTAAGAAAAATAATACAGTAGGTTTTAAATTAATTGGCAACTAAATTTATAGGCTTTGACAGTAGATCTGAAAGATGCAACTTAATTGAATCTCAATGTGCACATTTAACAAGAACTTAGCCAAACTCAGCTTAAAACAAGGAAAAGGTGAGATACAATCTCCTATTCCTCACTATAATGAGCCCATAGCAGAATTTTTGGTTCCTTTTCCAGGTTTTCATATTACCAAGCCTAACTTGCACTAGATGAAGAAAGCAAAATTTCCCTCTAGCATTCTAAGAAAACCAGTACTTGCCTTCCTGGCCACAAATGACAAGGCTGGGTTGGCTCAGACATGAAACTTCAGAGATGAATGCAGCTTTTATTTAATCTTGCTAGCAAAGCAATCAGACCTTAACAAGCCACAGCAGTGCTGCTGCTCTACCTTCAAAGATCAGCAACAGATAAAAACATTTTTTAGGAGCTGCTGCATCTCTGCATGGCACCATCATGATGGCAGCTGACAGAGCCTGTCAGGTTTGCCTGACATGCCGCATGAGGAAAGGACAAAGATACAGAGAAAGTCACCACAGAAAGAAGCAGACAGAGAGAAAACACACATTTCCCACACCTGTTTACTTGATCTTCAGTTTGGAGGGCGTTGTTTGTTTTAATCTTCTTGCAGGAAGAAGGGTTTTGGTCAGGTATTCTGCTGATATTTGGCTGATAGTCTAACTTCCTCTGCCAAAAACTCAGCCTCCTATTTTCTTACTTTACCTCCTTTCCCAGCACTCTGGAGAGAAGCAAACCCAGGCAACCTGAGCCAATCTCACTGCTGAAAGCCCTCTAAGCAAAGCCTGTGGACAAATCTGATGAAATGAAATGTTCCTGTTATTCCATATGAGTTCTAATTCACTTTTAGATGGAGCCATCTTTTAATTGGCTCCAGACTACTACTAAAGAAATTAAATCCTTATATCACTAACTCAAGTGTTCGCAATTGTTTCAGTTTTATTGAAAACATTTAGCGGTGAAAGGAGGGAACAGTTCAAGCAAGATACATATTATCTCAAGAAACCTTGCTACCCTGAGCCTTGCAGCTGTCCAACAAACAAGGTCAGCTTAGTGAGCAAGTCCGTGCAGGGTTAAGAAAGAATTTAAACCAGAGTTCTTCTTGACGGAATTTTTTGGTGAAGAAAATTTGGTTTGTGGTGGAAGCAGGTTAATTTTTTCCATGGTAGCTTGCACAGGACTGTATTTTGGATGTGTGCCAAAAGCAATGTTGGTAACACAGGGATGTTTTCATTCCTGCAGAGCACAGAGCCAAGGGATTTTCTGCTCCTCATCCCATCCCACCAGCTAGGAGCCTGGCAGTGCACAAGGACTTGGGAGAGGACATAGCCAGGAGAGCTGACCCCAAATGGCCATCAGAAGAGACAACACACCTCCCTCCCTCTGCACCACCAAGCCCTCAGTGTCCCATGCCAGAGAGGCTGTGCAACTGGGGTTTGAAGTTGTCTGGGTGACCAAAAGCCTGAGCAGATGAGAAGGGGAAGTGCAAAGCATCCTCAAAAAGGGTGACATTCACCAAGTGGTCCCCTAAATCCCAGGTGGAACCACTACAACAAGAGGCAGCAAAACTGGGATCGGATGGGTTTGAGTGGTTCAACACATATTATAATCACTCCTGAAAAATACCTTCCCCAAGGGTTCTTATTCCAATACACTACAGTATCAAGTGCAATTTTACCACTGACCACATGATTACTTTTTTAATACAAAATAACATTTTAAGGATGGCTCTTTCCCCTTGTTTCTCAGGAAGATGGAAAGTACATGCATCAGTAACCCTTGTGATAGCATGCCAAGTGCCTCAAAAACACTTCTTTAAAGTTAGTTATTTCCATGAATCATGAAGTAAACACCTTCTACCCAAAAGACAGTGGTAAGAGACAAAAGCCTGTTTGCTTTCCATTCTTACACTGAGGAAAAAAAAAAAAGAGAAAAAAACCAAACCCCAACAAAAAAAACTAGCAGGTGTCAGACTGGCATCTAGGGGACAAAAAAGAAATCTAGATGTTAAAAGCTAGTATTCCACTCATACTGCATTTTCCTGGGCTTGCATGTACAACCCTACACCACACATAGCTGATAGGGAGATCTTGCCTGTAAGAGATCTCCCAGTCAGTGGCCCAGAAAGAGGTACCTCAGCACAGATCAGCTCCCAAATCACTGGGAGACTCTGCATAGCAGAGCGGACAGCAAAACTGAGCTTCTAGAAGGGACTAGCAGAATGCACTGTTAGCTCCAGAGCACCAAACCACACCTTTAAGAGTACCCACCTGTGATTAAACTGACTTTTTTCCAAGCTGGTTTATGCAATCTGTGGACACAGAGCCAGCCAAAGCTTGCCTGAAAGCCCTGGAGGTGACCAGCACTGGGAAAAGACCCTGGCCAGCTGGGTCACCACCACATGCTGCCACTGACCTGCTGAACCACTACAACCAAGCTTCTTCGAGGGCTCTGGAGAGAGCAGCTGCAATGGGAAAAGACAAAACGACCTCCAGGGACTTGAAATTAAAGAAGGTCAGGCAGGAAATAACAAGCACAGGGAAAGCACCTGTGGAGCAGCACCCTGCTCTGTGCTGGGGCTCCCACCTTCAACACAATCCTAAACAGCCTTGGAAAGGGACACCTGGGAGAGTTTGCTGAGGAATCCTGACCAGACAGCTGCATGCCACAGCTAAGTGGCAAAAAGAGACCGGATAAAGAGACAAACGACATTCAGTATAGCTGAGCCCAGAGTGTGCACACAGGAATAACAAACCCCAACCTCAGCCACACGGCAAGAGGCTCTAGCCTGACCACTGCCTCTCAGAAGCAAGACCTCTGAGCTATGAACTGCACCCCAACACTCACAGCAGCTCACTACTGAGCTCAGAGAATAGGCACTGCCTCCCTCCCCCTCCTCATTTAGACTCAGCTGCTCCAGGTGATAATCAGGAGAATCACTGTTCATGTGCATTCTCTTTATAATCCAGCTGTAATTAATCACTCAAAGTTAAAAGCAAGAAGCAGCAGATTCAGACATAAACCTTCTGATTTACATGAGTCCAGACACCTAAAGGGGTTTGAACAATTCTAGAACACACAAGTGCAATCAAGAGCAAACAAATCAAGTTTGGAGATGGGGGCAATTAACATTTAATTAGCACATCTGGTAGAGTTAAGGACCAACTCCAACACAAAAACCCGTGGGCATCCATGAATTTTGCAGGCTTTATTTCCTCTAGCAACAACAGGCACCTCAGTAACGGGTATTCTCTCCAAAAACTCATCTCTCAGGTCTCAGCCCACGTGAGCTGTAAAAATTTTCTCTCCCTTCCTACACAGCAGTTGCACATCTTGAAACGGAGCTCAGTTGCCCTTGCTACCACACCTCTGGGTCGAGAGCTCTTTTGAAGACCAAACAAAACATACCTCCAACCCTGAGGACAGCCATTCTAGACACTGACAAAGCTAAAATGTAATTCTAGTTGCTCACAAAGTTAAAACGTTTACTGTCTGCAGACGATTGGGTTAATTGCTCATAGCTCAACCAAGGCTCCCTGTAAGCACTTTTCTATCAGATATGTACTTGAAATCAAGATGAGTCAGGAATACTCAGCTCTCCACAATGCCCAGGAACAAAGTTCAGAGGAGAGAGAAAGAGGTAAGCAAAGCACATCAAAGAAAAGGCTGCATCTACCTTGACCCTTCGGCCCACAGCAGACACCAGCCCAGAAATCAAACCAGATTACCACAGGCAGCAATCCAGCACCAGCCTTTAACCAAGCACACACAGCTTAGCCACAGAAACCTCTCTGCTGAAAGCAGCTGAAACATTATTTTGCTACATTTTTACTTGTGTGACAAAACCCCCCATGAATATCAAGGCCGAGAACATCGGGGTACTGTGCACACACACCCCAAACACACAAGTGGCAGGCACAGTGTTACACCAAGTGTTTAATGAGGCTTCTCAGGACTGACCTGGGGCAGAAACCAAGATCTGGCACCGGGTGAGAATAGCCAGGAGGAAATCGTTGTGAGAGTGGACTGTGGAGAGAGAGAGAGAGAGAGAGAGAGCGAGCTCATTAGCAGCACATCAGTGCTCCCTCAAAGCCATCCTAAAGTGGCTCCCTAAGCTGTCCCACTGTTGTGTTCTCCCCAGCTGCTCAGCCAATTTTCAATTTAAGTTTTTTTGAGAGTTTTCTTCTACTGGGCTGAGAATCTACTACTGTGACAACACAAAAGATACTACACACAGCACAGAAACAATTAGGTCATTTCTCAGGGTTACACACACACGGTGTGTTACAGCTGCTTGACAAGTCTGGTGTATCCAGCCAGTCAGAGGAGCAGCTGTCCCTCTTGCCATGCAGGCACCCCACTGCAGTGCTTTTGGTTTTGCTAGAAAATACACCAAAATGAGAACCAGGCACACAAAGACAAAGTCAACCCAAATAGGGTCTAACAAAACCGAACTTCACTGCAGAGGTTTTGTGGAACATAGAATAAATGTGCACAAGAGAAAGTGAGAACAACTTCAGAGGGAGGATCAGAGGGTTCCAGGATCCTCTTTGGAGTCTGAGCACCAAAAAACTCCCTGCCCTGCCCTACAGGGATCACAAACGTGGAAGCCAGGAGTCCCCACAATGAGCTCAGCAACGCCCACCCATGTTTGCAGACACACAGAGGAGCAAGGACTGAGGAGTCTCAGCCTTCAACACTCCCACCCGCCAGTCCCAAAGGCCAGGAAGGACCTGCCTGCTGCAAATGCACTCAGTGAATCCAGGGCTGCCTCCTCTACCTCAGCTACAACCAAAGGGAAAGTGCAGAAAGGACTGTGTCTCCATAGTGACATTTTTAAAAAATGGCACTTTGGTTGCTCTAAAAGCATGTTTTACGTTTTTATCACATTTACACAACGCCAAATTGTCTGTCAGTGCCGGAGTTACACCGGGACTTCCCCATGCAGGCCAGGGCATCTCCCCCCATTTTAACGCCATTGCTGCCAGAGCCCTGGCCATTGTTATTTCCCTCACAAGCACTTTCCCCGTTCGGAAAGCGCCGCGGAGCTGGAGGAGCTTCTCAGGTCTGGCAGGGCAAGGCAGGGAAACGAACACCAGGTGTTATTTTACCATTGTCTTGCGTGAGTAGCCTGCGCGCTTCCAGGTCAAACTCCTCCTTACTGATCTTCTGCTTGAACCAGAGCTTCAGGTTGGCCCAGTACCTCAGGAAGAGCAGGGAACCACAGAATCAATTCGGTTGGAAAAGACCTCCGAGATCATCGAGTCCAACCTATCGACACCACCGTGTCAACCAGGCCACGGCACTGAGTGCCTCTTTCCTCGAGCACCTCCGGTGAGGCGCAGACACCGGAGGAAAAGCGCCGTTCCCACACGCAGCAGCAGCGCCGGGGCTTTGCAAGGACACGGCAGAAACGCCGGGAGAGGCCGATAGGGGCCGGATGGGTCGCGCAGCGCACAGCCCCGGCCCGGCCCGGCCCGGCCCGGCCCCGCACCCCCCGCTCCCTAAGGGCACTCACTGCTTCACGTTCTCGCCCAGCGCCTCGCTGAGGCTCTTCTTGGCCGCCTCCAGCTCGCTCACGTAGGTCGCCATCACGGCCGCCGCCGCCTCAGGGCCGTCACGTGCCCGCCGCTCACGTGGCCGCGGAGGGGGCGGGGGCGGCGGCGCGCAGGCGCAGAGGGGGCGGCGGCGGCTCCGGGAGCAGCACCGGGAATTGCATCGGGAATTGCACCGGGAGCTGTAGTCATGCCGGGGCTGCTGCTGGGGGACGAGGCGCCTAACTTTGAGGCGGACACCACGCAGGGCCGCATCTGCTTCCACGACTTCCTGGGAGACTCGTGAGCGCTTGGGGATGCGGCGGGAGCGGGGGCAGGGGGGCGGGTGTCCGCGCCGGCGGGATCCCGGGGAGCTGGGACGGAGCGGGAGCGCTCATCGCGTTCCTGCCGCGCGGGTGAGTCCCGTGTCACCGCCCCGGGCACGCGGCGCGTTCCGGGGGCTTGCTCCAAAACGCGGTGTTTTCTCGTGGAAGCGGGGGGCCGGACACGGCGGGATTCCCGAGGAGCGCGGTGGGCAGAGTCGCCCGTCCCCACCAGCCCTGGAGGGCGAGCCGAGCTGCCCAGGAGAGAGAAGAGGCAGAGCCCGCGGCACGGCAAAGCCAGGCTTGCCAGAGCGGCGCTTAGCCCGGGGCGATCCCGGAGACCAGCTCGGGTGTCACGTAGCCGGGGGTGCGAAGGAGCGCGGTAACAAAGGGCTCTAGTCCCCCGGGCACCGCTCCCGCAGAGCCTGCTGCTCCCTTCCGAGCACGGCGCCTTCGGGGCTCGCTCCCGGCAACGCCTGGCAGTCTTGAATCAGCCCCTTCTGTCAGCACCGTGAGCTTGAGCAGAGGGAAAAAAGGAACCCTGTGAGCTTCAGGCCTCCTGAAACTGGCTGTTCCGGCCTGATCACACACGGGGCACCTTCCTCTGCGGGTGTTTGCTGCTGTTTGTTCAAGGAGTGCAGTTAGTGTCTGAAAAGCCTTATAGACCGGTGGCCAGGTATCTGCCCCATAAATTCCTGGTGACCCGTGGCAGTCACATGGCTCTGGCAGAGCTGCAGGAGCCCTCACTTGATCCCTCCAACTGCATTCCCAAGCCTCTCAGACAGGACTTTCCCTCCTGTGCTGTGGTGCTGGGGGCCGGGTGAAGATCGGTGCAGGAAGATCTATGTGATTTGAGCTGAGAAATGGGGCAACAAGTCTCTGGCAGGAAATTGGAAGTGCTGGGGGTGGCTTTTCTTTAGCCTCTGGGAAGTCCTGAGAGCCTGTTAGCTCCAGCTCGTCCTGCTGCCTACTGGGGCTGCATTGCTTACCTTACCTGGGAGGTGCAGGGTTAGTATTAGTATATTAGTGTATATATGCTCTAAAGACTCAAAATCCAATGCTGCCAAGCTGTGGGCAAAAGCGAGGTGGCTATGGCCATTGTAACAGGGACCACAATGTGATGTTAACTTCTGGCCTCTCCTGCTAGTTGATTAATTCTTACCTTTTAATGAAGTGCAGCTCACAGCAGCTGCTGGGTTAAGGCTTGGTCGTGTCCCATTCTTTTGAGCTGCATGATGCATATGTGTGTCTCCTCATGGAGATGAGGTGCAGGGGGTAGTGGCCAAGCTCGTGAATCAGTGCCCATCTTTGCAATAACCTGGCTGGCAGGTTGACACCTGCATCCCCTTACACGTGGGCTCTCTGGGCTGCAGCGTTCATGTGGCTCCCCCAAACACGCAGCACGGTGTCCACCTCCATGTCAAGAACCGTGGGCTATTCCAGCATCTGCTGTAGGATCCTGGAGGGAGAGGGGGCAGCAAGGTGCTGCAGGGATTTTCTCAGAGCAGGGCTTATCTCATGGAGGTTTCTAGTGATAGGGAAGGAAGAGTTGCCGGGGCAGGATTTCCTTATCAGAGAGACGAGCTGTTCCTCCACTCCACGCCGTGCAGTCTGCACAGATTTTAGTCTGCAGCACAAACCAGAATGACAGCTCACCTTCACAGCAGCTCCTTCCCTCCCTTGCAGGTGGGGCATCCTGTTCTCCCACCCACGGGACTTCACCCCTGTGTGCACCACGGAGCTGGGCCGGGCAGCGAAGCTGGCGCCCGAGTTCAGCAAGCGTAACGTGAAGATGATCGCACTCTCCATCGACAGTGTCCAGGATCACCTCTCCTGGTGCAAGGTATGGGCTCTGGGGAGGCCTCAGGGGGCAGCTTCTGCTGCTGCCTCGCTCCAGAGGCTGCAGGAGAAGCCCATGCAGGCTCGGAGGTACACATGTCACATCCCAAAGCGTGGCGGTGCTGAAATTCAGAGCAGGAATGGGGAAGGTCTTCTCCATCTTCCTGGAGCACCCCACAGAGTCCAGGGTGCTCTTTGACACTGCTGCCTTATCAAGGCTGACCTAGAACAGAGGCTAGACAGAGCTGAAGAATAAAGTAGGGATTTATTAGAAGGCCTCAATGGATCCACCTTGGGCAGCACAAGAGCCCAGACAGTGCTGCACCCCATGTGAACCCAAAATGGTCACAAAATGCACGACCGGGCATGGGGTCTCTCACTTTTATAAATTCTGCTCCATTTGCATATTGGAGTTAATTGTCTAATTAGAGCTCCAGCCCATGAAGTCCCATCCTTCTTGGTTTTCTCTCTTCAGCCCACGTTGTTTGTGCTCTCGGGCCTGAGATCTGGATCATTTGTCCTTGGTCCTCAGCTAGAGAAGGAATTGTTTTGTCTCCCTGCTCTGTGAAGGGAGCTCACCATCCCCTAATATGAAGCCCAGACCCACACACTAAAGCGGCACAGAATCTGAAAAATATAAAAGCTAAAACTTGAGGCATCAATACAAGAGGAAAACAATATTACTGCTGTCCCACCACTAGCTGAAAGGGTTAAAATGTGTGGAGGTGATGCCAGAACCTCAGAGGAAGGCAACCTATCCACAGACCCTCAGGAGGTTCTGTAATAAAACAGGAAAGAGGCATAAAGTGAGAAGGCAATTGCAGTTCATGCTGGAGCAGGGAGGAGAAAACAGAGGACAAACAGAGACGTGTTAAATATAAAACCACAAATAGGAGAAGGCTAAATGTAAAATGAACATGAGAGAGAGTCATTACAAAAAGATGAGAGTGGAATAACTCAGTGAAGGAACTTTGCAAGGAACTAAAGAAAAACTTCAAAGGCAGCCTGTGTGTGCTGCCGGGGAGAATGGTTCCAGGGCTAGAGGTGGTACTGAAAATGAGTATTTCAGACAGAAATGGTCAGAGTAAAAATCCTTGGGTGTATTACCTGCCACTCTCTTAGCTCTTAAAATTGGGAATGTTCTTACACGTTTTCCAGGGATGAGAGGTACACACAATAAGAGGCATTAAAGGTGAGAGATTTCTACACTCAGTCGAACATTACTTTATGACTGACTGGGTTTAGAAATTAGCTAATTGCCTTATTGCTTAAATCAACCTTTGTACCTGACATTGCTGGCCAATGTCCCAGCAAGCCTCAGAAGGGCCTGGGAAAACAATGTACAAATCCCAGTAAATGAGATTTCTGTGCTGCTCAAACTGTCTTAAACCAGCAGTCAAATTAGCAAATAACCTGTCATTAGACAGAACAGAAAGTTTGCCTTGTCCTTTTGTAAGGGAGACTCATCTGCTGGTTGGCTAAAGCCAAAGTGTTGGGGTGTTGCTCACTTCTGCAAAGGCTTTGAATTTGCAAGCAGCTTTTCAGTGAAGTCAGCTCTGTGAAGGGCAGGCTCTTTCTTGTAGGAAAGCAGTAACTTGTGTCAAGGGAGGGAAGTGCTGAGCTCTCTCAGGGCCTGCAGGGATGTGTGGGGTTCAGCAGACTCAGGTGATGTGAAAAAGAGATGAACAACAAGCTGACTCTGCTGATCCTATGGAATTGTTCAGCACAACCTCAGGTGAGACCAGGAGAAGTTGCAGAACAGCCTCTCCATGCTGGCTGAGGGGAGGCAGAGCAGGAAAGCCTTCCAGGAAAACCACGGAGAGGACAGTGATTTGAGCTGTGGTGAGCTTTCTGTGAGGCTGGGAGAAGCCTTGGAGACAGAGATTTGAAAGTGTCAGCTCAGCACCTGAAACAGGTGAAAATCCTCCAGAGCCAAAGGTCCAGTTGGTGAGGACAAAGCCACAGGAGGCTGGAGTGTTCCATGGCAGCCTGTGTTTCACTGGATTGAACTTAGATCTAGGAGTGAGCTGAAATTTTGGGCAGGACCCTCTGTGCAGCATTCCCAAACACACCTCTGCTTTCTGTCTGGATGAAGGCGCTTTTACCTGGAGCACAGCCTGCAGGGAAGCAAGTGGGCAAGAGGGGTGGCTGAATTCCTGTGTGAAACAATAAAGAAATTTCTGCTTGCTTTGCTGCCAAATCTCACTGGGCAGATGAGGCCTGGAAAGGTGGGGCCAGAGTGCAGCCAATAATCCTCGTGTCACTTTGTGCAGCTGTGCTTTCCAGCCAGGGATGTCACAGCTATTCTTAGCCATCCCTAGCCAAAAGCAGAGGCTTGCTCCAGGACTGGGAACTCTAGCTCAGCCAGGGACTGATCCCACCCTCCCATCTCCCCAGTCAGGAGGTTGCTGCTTCTCTAAGGGCTGGGTGAATGCCTGAGCTCCCTGAGCAGGCCTGGTTGGCAAATGCTGTGCATGTCAGAGGTGTCAGTGCTCTCTTGGCCACTGGTACCTGCCCCTTGGCAAGTCGGTGGTGAATCAAGTGATGGCTGGTTTCAGCTTGGACTCTGGAAAGAAAATTAGTGACTAGGGAAGCGAGTCGTGGGTGTTTCATTGCAACACAGAGTGTGGTTTATGAGGCTGTTTTCTAGAGCTCCCCAGGCCAGGAAATTACGTGCATTTCGGAACGAGTTACAGTCCATAGCATTCAGATAATACTTCTCAGAAACTCTCTTCATCCTCCAGCCCCTGCTCTAAAGAGTGGGGTGGGGTGGGTCTCATTTGCTGATGTCTGTCTGCAGCCTCCTGTGACTCTGTGGAGCATTCAGCAGCATTTCTCCTCAGCTGAACTCTCCAGCTCTGCTTTCCTTCCCTGCTCTGCTCTGACAAGGCAGGTTTGCAGGACAGCAGAACTAATTCCTTGCTTCCTTCCGAGGCAGGCCTGACCACAACCCAGCCGAGATCAGTGGCCCCTTTTGCAGAGCCATGGTGACACAGAAAGGCCTGGGGAGAAAACAAGCAAAGAGAAAAGCTGGAAAGGAAACATTTGGCCACATGTGCACCACTTGACCTGCTTGCAGCATCCTGAGCAGCTGGGGCTGGGCTACAGCCCCTTTTGTCAGCACCAGCAGCCATGGGGGGCTGAGGAGGGCGGCAGGGCTTGCCTGCTCTTCTGCTGTTGGTGTGCTCTGAACAGTGCCAAGGGGCAGCATTTCCAACCCTGCCCTCCCTGAGTTCCCTCAGAGCAGGGCCCAGCTTGCTCTCCCACATTCAGAGCCTGGAGAAGGCATAGAGATTTGTGCATTGAGGTTATCAGCTGAGCTGATAATGCAGCACAGCAGTGACAGGGAGGCTCAGCAGCATTGCAGTCACTTTTGTCTCCTTGTAGCATGAAAAGGGTAGAAGGAACAGGCTGCCCTGTTCTGGGACAGGAGCCTTGAATTCTGCTTGCTTTGATGCTGGCAGCTGCTCTGCCTGTGCTGCCTTGAGCGGGCTGCACTGCTGGGGCTCCGTGTGACCTGTCAGGGTAGTACTGCAGACTCCAGGGATAACTTAAATGCTCTAGTCGAGTCCAGACCAAGTTTGGAGATGCTCAAAATACATTTTTTGGTGTGTATTTGTGAAGCAGGTCCAGTTTGGACTAGTACAACCTCATAAACCATGGTCACAAGGCAGAGCCTCCAGGGCTGTGGAGGGGGATGGTTTTCTCTTCTGTCCCAGGCGTGGTTCAGAAAGGAGTGAACAGTGTCCCAGCACCTGCACTCAGGCTTCCACTCTAGTTTTTTGAGAGCCTTTAGTTAAGTAAGCTGCCAGTGACTCACTGAATGGAATTGGTCCCTTGCACAAGACCTGTGGAGTGTCAGACCTTTCTTTGTCAGCTGTAGCATTGCTGGTTTGCTCTGCCACTAGAGAAACAATTCCTTAGGAGCACAGTCCAGTTCAGCTGTGACACCACCACATCTGTCAGCAGTGCTAGCAGAGAGCTGGAAGAGGGACACAGTTCTCAGTGAAAGGTGGTTAAACCTCTCTGTGTCACTAACACGGGCAGGAATTCCCTGTTGCTCCATACCCAGTGCTTGGGCAAAGCAGCTGCTCCACGGGCTGTGAGCACAGACAGCCTAAGAACTGATCTCAAGAACAAAGCACAACCCAGCCTGGCACAAAGGTTTCTGGTTTGTCACCTGGTTTCTGGAAACTTCATGGAAGGCCATGAGCCCCTGGCTGTGCTGTCCCAGCCTGAGACCTTAGGGCCAAGCAAGTCGGGAGCTCCTTCTGCTGCAGCTCCTGGTTCTGCCTGGCCTCTGTCTCTGGGCTGGTGCCACAGGAACGTCCCATGGCTTTGTCTCTGCAGGACATCAACGCCTACAACGGGGAACAACCTGCAGAGAAGCTGCCCTTCCCCATCATTGCTGACAAGAACCGGGAGCTGGCCGTCAAGCTGGGCATGCTGGACCCGGACGAGCTGGACAAGGAGGGGGTGCCCCTGACCGCTCGTGTGGTGAGCCTGTTCCCACAGCAGTACAGAGCCATGGCCTGCCATCCTGCCCCGTGGCTGTGGGGCAGCTTACCTGCGTGGGCATGGCCATCCTCAGGAGCTGGGATGACTTCCTTGGGCTGGAACATGGGTTCTGTCATGGCAACCCACCGATCCTGGTCATGCCTGTCCCAGACTAATTTTTGTCAGTGCTTTGATCTGCTGGACTTTCCCTTTCCCCTCACATGCTTGCACTAGAAGGGCACGGGTAGCAAAACAAGCTGGCGTTGGACACAGGAGCTCCCAGAGCAAAACCACATTCCCTGGGCATCAGTTGTTCTCTAGATGCCCTTCATGGCATCTCCCCTGTCCCAACACCTGTGATCAAGCAGCTCCTAGGAAAGGAAGGAGCATCAGGGCTGAGTAGATCACGCAGAGCAGTCAGACAAATGTGCCCAGCCCCTGACACTGTCTCCCTGTGCTCAGGTGTTCGTTTTTGGCCCGGATAAGAAGCTGAAACTCTCTATCCTGTACCCAGCCACCACTGGGAGAAACTTTGATGAGATCCTGAGAGTGGTGGACTCCCTGCAGCTCACAGCATACAAGAAGGTTGCTACTCCTGTGGACTGGAAGGTGAGGAGCAGGGCAAAGCTCACAGCCAGGCACTAGAAACAGGCATTGAAATGGCAGCCAGCCTCCCTTGGAGGGGCACCCACAGGCTGGAGGAAGCAGCAGCTGGAGGCAGCCTTGCCTCTGAAGGCTCGTTTCCTGCAGCATAAGCTCCCAGTGGGTTGGGCCAGCTTGGCCAGCTCACCCAACTCCCAGGAAAGCAGATTTTCCCCCAGGGCTTGGAATCAAGGGGGAGCCAGCACCACCTGTCCAGGGTGCCTGAACTATAGGGACAGATGAGCAGACCAGGGCAAGCTGTGCTCCATCCAGCATTGCAGAGAGGCTCAAATTACTCCCTGTTCCACAGGAGAGCCATGGCTGTGGGATGCCATCGGCAGGGCTGGCAGATGGCACAGCTCTCCCTTTGGACATCTCCCGTGTCTCCTGGTGTAGCTCCCACTCTGCCCTCACTGCTGGCTACAGGCACGGGACATGCCTGGGCCACAAGGGCTGAGCATTCACAGGGAGGCCGTGCCACCCACGTCCAGCCCTGCAAGCTCCTCACGGTCCCCATTTGTCCCCATTTGCTCCCCAGCCAGGTGACAGCGTCATGGTGGTGCCCACCTTACCTGACGAGGAAGCCAAGAAGCTCTTCCCCAAAGGAGTCTTCACGAAGGAGCTGCCGTCGGGCAAGAAGTACCTGCGCTACACCCCGCAGCCAGAGTGAGGGTCTGTCTGTCCGTCCGTCCTGCTGGGATGCCGGAGCCTTCCTGAGCCCAGCTCTGCCCCTCTGATGCCGCACGATCCACAGCCTTGTCCCGTCGTGCTGCTGCATCGCAGTACTAACCCAGCCCTCCTGTCCCCTCCACCCCACATCCCCCCAGAGCCAAACCCTGCGTGTTTTCCTGCCTCAGACCAGCCCTGCAAGGATGAGATGAGCAGACCAATGGGGACTCCGGGGCTCCTGCTGTGGTGTCTCTCCCGTTTGGTCCCAGCCATGCCTTTCCCAGAGGCGTGGTGAGAAGGGGTGTCCTGCTGGGATGGGGAGCTCTGGGGGCTCCAAGCTGCTGCGTGCCTTTCAGAGCAGCCATCTAACCTTTGGTCCTATGAGTAGGGGAGGAACTGCAGAGCCAAATCTCTCACTTCTTAACTGCTTTCTCGTCTCTTGCTGGAAGGTGATTGTTTCCAGGTTTTGTGGAAGAGGGAATCAAGCAAATAAACTGACCTTCAGTACTACCTGCAGTGTCCCTTGTCTGTCTCTGCTGGCCCCCACGGCACCCCGCAGCATTTACTGTGCTCCCTGTAGCCACGCAGCTGGGATTTGTGCCCAGGCTCTGGAGGGGGGTGGCAGCAGCACAGACTGCCCTTGTTCCTGCTCTGCAAGGAAGGCATTTTTGGAAAGACAGCTTGTCCCAGGGTAAATGGTCTCAGACAAGGCAGTTGTACCTTCCCTGCTGGGAAGGAAGCATGTGCCTCAGCCTGGCCTGCCCTTGGCTGCAGGGCAGAGGGTCCTTCCCTGCTCCTAGGGCATGAGCAGGCACAACCAGAGCCTGCAAACTCCCACCTGCTCTCCCACACCTCCATCTCAGGGATTTGTCAAGAGATGAGCAATGTTTTAATGTAACAGTAGGAAAGAGAGCAGCTCACTGAATAGCTCATAGGGTGGCTGCCAGCATCCTTCAGTGCCCAGCACAGCCAGCAACACTCAAAAGGAGCAGCTGTTAAAGAAATGAGCTAACTTGGGGCACAAATGTACCCCCCAGCAAGTGGGGACTGGCAGGTTTGATGTTCAAAGTGAGCAAAGCACCGAATGCAATGAGATCCCTCCAGACTAAACCTCAGGCAGCACAACCCCCTTTCATTATCCCTCCCCCCCAAAAAAGGAGTTTATTAATTTTTAATTGTCTTCAGGAACTATGCAGTGAATATTGGTGTATTTCCCCAAATGGCTTTTAAATGAAACTCCACATTATTCCCATGTATTATTTTGACTGGAAGATAGGAACAGTTGGTCTCTGGGCTGACTTTTGTTCTCACTCTTCCACTCTGCAAGAAAAGGGAGAAGGAATCTACAATTTCAAAAGGGAAACATCTTTTTTCAGGGTAGCTTTTCAGCTTTATCAAGCTGGGCAGCTTTCCTAGTTCCCATGGCTGGGCTGCAGGAACTCCTGGGCTTCTTGCTGCTCCCTCACTTTGGTCTGGTTTCCTAAGGGGAAAAGGAATGTCTGCCCTCTCCAAGCTTTCCAACCAACTGCCCAATTTTCTGGAAGCTTGAGGACACAGCCCCACGGCAACCTTTGTGCAAACAGCCTGCTCAGAGTATCCCCTGGGAAAGGGCACTGCAGGGCTAGCACAACCTCTCTGGGACACCACAGAAGCCACCTGCAAGTCAGGACAAAGTGGAGCAAATCCTGTCACCAGACCCAAGGGCTTAAAGCCTGCAGGGACAGCCACTGGTGCCACTGCTGAGGCAGGCAGGGGCTGATTGAAATTCCATTAATTCCTGCCTGCTCCACGGTGCTGCCATGGCCCCAGAGGTACAAACCAGCCAGAGACACTTAAGTAAACACAAGGTTTGGCTCCAGTACAGCTCGAGTAGTTTTCTTTTAATCCCAGAGAAGTGAAATGCAACATTTTTCGAGTTGGTAATAACATCCAGAGACAGAAGTCCAAGCCCCCTACTCAGTAAAGTCATTTGTGTTTAAGGCACTCTGCAAAACCAGCTTTCCTCTCTCTCTGATTTTCCCCACGCGGCAGCAGAATACCTGGTTTGGTCTGTTCTCCGTAGTGACATTCATCCATCCTGGCTCCTCCCGCTCTCTCCAGGAACTGGAAACAGCAAATCCAGCGGGAGAAGCACCAGGAGGCCGGGTCAGTAAACAGGGATGGGCACGGGAGGGAGCACGGGGGCTCCAAGCTTCTGCAGGGAGGGGGCAAGCACCGGGTGCCCTCCCTGCAGGCACCAGTGTGGTTCCCCTTTCTCTCCTTCACAACAAGGGGATGGGGACCCACAAGCATCCCTCCCCAGAGGTGCTCCCAGCAGCACCCCAAAATGCAGGGGGCTGGGTGTGGGGGAGACCCAGCTGCCCCCACTGTGCAGCAGAAATGAGCCCCCCCTCCAGTTATCAATAAATACCAATAAATAACTTAAATAAATAAATAGATAAATAAGTGACCCGAGGAGGGGAAGGGGCACCCCGAGGCTCAGGGCACAGGGAGCGTGAGGGTGGGCATTTCCATGAGCTGCCCCTCCCTGAGATAACGGGGTGCTGGTGGGGAAGAGGGGCACAGGGAAAGCATCCCATGGGGTGAAGCCAGGGGTCTGAGCGCTCATCCAGCCACAGGGAACGAGCCAAACTCAGACTCGTACATGGGAACTCTCCCTCACCACCTTCCCTCCTTCCTTTAAGCACCAACAGCCCCAGAGCTCCATCTCCACCCAGGTGTGAACACGCACCTTTTGCCAACATGCAAAATGCCTGCACGTTTCTGTAACACTGCTTGCACATGTTTCTTTGCAAACAATTTTTGCAACATTTTTTTTCTCCTTCTTTTTTAGCGGGGAAATGCCCACAAAGACAACCCATGCACCAAACTGAGTTAAGTGCATCAAATCTAGCTGTCAGAGGAGCGGGAATGGAAGCCTGGAGAGGTGAACACAGGCATGGCCCCAGGGCTCAGCCAACACCTGCCTGCAGGCTGGGGCAGCCCTGGGGCACCAGGCACACGGCTACAGCCAGGCACGGAGCCTGACCCTGGCACCAGGATGTTGCAGACATTCATGGACAGAAATTCAGCTACTGCTGTCTCAGTGTCATGGCATCAGCCATGTGCCAAGGCTCAGACTGGCCAGCAAATCCCAAAAGGTGGCAATGTTGTATTCAACAGCATCCCTGCAGCAGTGTCCTCACTCTCCCAGACAACTGGAGCCACAGCAGTGCCACAGCAGCTCCCTGGGCTGACAGCAGCATGCAGCCATTTCCTGTGGGTTTTGGGGAGCTGGCTCACACAGCCTCTGGACACAGCATCCTCTCCCAGCAGGAAGCCCACCTTGGAGCTCCCTGTTTGTTGGGGAACCCCTTTCTCTGGCATTTTAGCTCTGATGCTGCCAGAGATGTTTCTGTCCCCCTGGGTCAAAAGTGTACACCTGCCTTACCTCAAACCAAAAGGTACTTACCCCTCCTCCCCCAGCCCTTAATGAAAACTGTATTTCAAGTTTCTAACCCCTCTCCACACACACTTTTTGAGAAACAAAACATCAGCGATGGCAAAAGCTGCCATCATCCCACAACAGGACAAAACCACAGTCTCACAAGAGCAGGACATCTTCCCACACCAGCAAGCTCCCTGTGGAAGCTCTGCTGCAGAAAACACAGCAAACCAAAGCTCAAAGCCCTCTCTCCCTCCAAACCTGCCCCAGAGCAAGGCTGTAGACCCTGCAAAACCCCGACGTAGGCACGGAAAGCAGCAGGTTCCCAGCCCAGGGTGAGGCCAGGCGGGAGGAGCAGGAGCGCCAGCCCTGGCACAGGGAAATGTTGCGCCAAGGCATCCAAAGGAAACGCTCCCAGACGAAAAATAAATAAAGAACTGCATCAGCAGCAAACACTACTGAGGGCAATAAATAGCATGGGGATTTCACAGGGATTTTTGGTCTAAGATGCCTCAGATGCCCCTGTGCTGCCAGGGCCCGGGGTGCACAGAAGTGTCACCCAGCGCTCCTCCCCAGGCTGTCCTGCCAGCGGGATAGCACGTGGGACCTTCCCAGCAGAATGACCTGCATCCCCAGGGCAGCACAATCTCCCCTCAGTGTGAAGAAGGCAGGGCTGCCACCTGGAGGAGCTGCAGGGCTCATGCTGGGGAGGACAGAGCAGAGAAAGCAGCAAAAGCTGTAACCACCTGCCCAGGAGTGATAGAGCACCCAGAGCAGCAGCAGCACTGCCATGGTTTATGCCTCTGCTGCAACTCCAGGGTGAGATCCTGGAACTGCCAGCTGCATCCCACAGCACCATGCTGCCCCACGGACCAGCTGATTCCTGCCATTCAGGCAGCAAGGAGTGAGGAGAAAGGCAAATAAATCCCCCTGTGATCCCTCCCAAGCACAGCAGCAGCAGGAGGCAGCCCCTAGGCAGCACATTCACCTCCTCCTTCCCAGGCAAACCCAGGCCTGCCCTGAACAGCTTCCCCTCACATCCCTGCCTTCCACAGACCTTGGGGAGATACCACAAAGCATGCTGTCCCCTCCACTAGTGGCCCAGCCAGTAGCCACCCCACTCCATGGGTGGCTGGGGAACAGGTCTCCTCGTGAGCCAGCATTTGCGTGGAAAACGAGCAAGCACCCAATTTCAAGCAAGGGAGTGGGGTCTGCGTGAAGCAAAGCGAACCCAGGGGTACCGCTGGGCTGGTTTAGGTACCACACACACACAGAGCACCTGGCTGCGAGAACGGCACCGCGCCCCATTTCTCACTCAGCTGACAATCCATTCTGCTTCTGTAAGAGAAGGGCCAGCAGGACTTGGGAGGGGAGGCTGAGGAACTGCAAAGACTTAGTGCATCTTAAAACAAAAGGACATCTAACCTGCCCTTAGACCTCACTCCAAGACAGAAAAGAGCTACGGCATCTCCTACAGTCACAATTACTCCAAACACACCCAGACGCATGCAAAACGTGTCCCACGCCCCCCGGGCTGCGGAAAACTCCTCCCGGGCGATGGCACTGGGGTGGCACTGGCCAGCACCGGGCTCTGCCCAGCCCCCAGCACTGCCCATTCCCACCCCGCTGCCGGCCCTCCCGCCCAGTCCCAGCAGGCAGGTGAGGGGCGGATTATCGACCTGAAATGCATAGGTATGGACACAGCAGGGACACGGGAACGCAGCAGCCCCCGCTGCCAGCAGGCACAGCCTCTGCCTCTCCCTCCAGCTGGGTGGGAAGCAGCATTTGCCACCGGCATGGTTCAACCACACTCACGCTCCTCGCGCTGCCCCACAAGGAAAGACGAGTCCTTTATGTCAGACAGCCTCTGCGCCAGCTGCAAGTACTCCGTTCCACTTCCTGGGAAATCCTCCAGCTCAGCAAACCCTCTTCTGTGCCCTTGTGCCAGCCAGGCTCTATTTCTGACCAAGGAGGAGCCACGTTTCCAACCACAACAACAAAGGCAGGAGAACCCAAGAGGTCTGCTTTGATTCGGCAGCCCTGTTCATCTGCAGCAGGCCGGGGGCACCCAGGTCCTCACCTGCACGCCCTACTTGGGAGGTATCACCACTATGGGCTGCCCTCGCTTGGGTCTCCACATGAGGACCTGGGCGTCGTTGGCATTGGGCTTCACTAGTGCGTTTGGTGGGATGGGCTCCATCCTGCTGAGGATCCGCGGCTGCTCCTGCTGAGTCCTGCCCACCAGCCGTGCCCGCTGCCCCAGCAGCTGCATGGGGTCCACCTCAATGTCCACTCGCATCCTCCACTTTATAGTCTGCAAGATGATCTTCTCCTTGGTGGTCGTGTTCATGGCCACAAGCCACGTGGTAAAGCTCTGGTCCCTTTTAATCCTGGTCAGCAGCGGCACATTACTGTTGCTCACAGGCACGGCCCACGTCACACTGGGGTAGAAATTGTCATTCATGCTCACTGAGAACCTGGAGATCTTGTTAGTGGGCCCCACCAGGGTCACGGTTTCTGTGGTGTTTCCATACCAGGGGTAGCTCACTCCATCCGAATCGCTGATGGCTTTTACTCGTCCTTCTCGCAGGTCGGGCAGCTCCCAGCTTGACCTAGTGAAAAGGAAGAGGAAGATGAGCAGGGAAATGGCAGCAACAGTGCCTGGCGAGGAATGGGGAAGCCTGCAGCACAGGGATCCTCTGCCTGCCTGCAGCGAACTCTCAGGGACAACCCTGAAGAACAAATTCAGCTTTGATTCCTTGAGCACGTCCAGCTCAAGCCTTTGCTCTGCCAACACAATGCCGTTTTTAATTAACCTGCAATTAAACTGACTGGGCCAAAACCCACTGCTGAGTCTCTTTGGGGTCACTCTCTCCTGAATCAGTTCCTGTGCTGGAGTTAAATCCCACAATTACGCCTGCCACTGGCATGATGAAATCCCTGCAATATGGCGGGGGGGGGGTGGAATTCAGCCCAAATCTTTGCTGCTGGCCATGCTACCAACACCATGTGGTTACAGCAAGGCCTGCGCGGCAATAACAAGGGAGCAGCTTTGCAGCCACACCTGCCATCCATCCAAATGATGACCTCCACTCACTCCAACGTCCCCAAGCGCTCCAGTGCCCCACATACATCAGTCTGTCGTGATACAAGGACGCAGGCAGGCAACACAAGGACCTGCTGCTCCCCCAGTACCCACAGACCTGTGGCACCAGCAGCAGGAAACCACCAGCGGACTGCAGAACAGAGCCCTCTGGACACCTCCCCTCTTGCATCACCCCTTTCCAAAGACAGAGGACACAGACAGAGAGCCAACAGCTTTGGCCCTCGGCAACCCCACAAGCCACCCGCACACTTAGCCTTGGGAAAGGCTATTTTCCAGCTGTCACTTCTGCCCAGCACCGCAACCTTTCCTTCTTCTAACACAAGCCAAGGGGGCAACTCCCCCAGCACTGCCCGTGCTCGCGTCCCAGTCCCAAAGAAGAAACGATGCTTGGTGGGAGACAGCGGCCGCAAAGCCCACGGGAGGACGAGGTCCGGACCAGCCGGAGCAGCTGAGGAGCAGGAACCGGGGGGTCGGGGAGTGGGGGCTGGGATGAAGGTGGTGCCCGTGTGTGGCTCCGGCTGGAGAGGTGGGGCAGAGAGGCAGCACCCAACGCCAGGGGTGCAGCACACGGTGCTGCGGGCGGAGCAGGGCAGGTGCCCGCACCGGGAGCCAACGCCGTACCCAGCCCGGACCTGCCCGGACCCCCGTGCCCCCAGAGCCGTCCCCCCGTGCCCGCCAC